>JAIXND010000734.1:0-287551 GCA_023646645.1 Varanus salvator macromaculatus | reverse complement strand
GTGAAAGCATATGTGACCTGGGATAGAAAGGAAGAGAAAGACTGATGGGCTGCTTCATATCAGCACCAAATCAAAGTTCCTCATCTTCTGGGAATACAACACTTTAAACTTTCATGCAAAAAACACAATGGAAAGAAAAATTGCTACTAATTTTCTGAAAAATTAAGGTTTTATAAGAAATATTTGCCCTGTAACTATCTGCATGAAACATGATTTGACAGCAAGCAATGCTTCTTCTTTTCTGAAAAGTGTTTTTGCATCCTAAGTTCAAAAAGTGTCAATAGGAAGCCAGGAGTAGCCGAGCTCTTGAGCATCTCTAGATGTTCCATCCTTTTATGAATCCCCAAGATGTCGTCCCCAAAAGGGATCAAAATGTTTTTGTAGGGTTAGTCAAACACAGATGCTGCGGACAGCTTTCAAGGTTCTCAGAGTCATCGTTGCCCTTCTGTATTTGATGATGGAAAAAATAGGAAACTATCTTGGATGCCCAAGGTATGATTGACCCTGAAGTCCAGATTGCACCACATCTTATCCCAATGAAGAAAACAGTTTTTTCCTTATCCCAAAATTGAAAAGCTCAATCATTTATGGTTCTATCAGAGAGACGTAAGACAGGGGAAGAGAAAAGCCAGTGCCAAGAAGGTCAGAATGTGTAAAAGATCAGCTGGAGCCAGTTCATTTGACAGGTGAAGCATAGCTTAGGATAACTGTATACAAAAGTAACCAGCATCATGTTCACTCTTCCTCTAATCATTGCAAAAGCTGAACCTAAGAAAGCCCGGTGCATGCTGGCTGTGGCCGCTGCTCTTGACTGGAGATAGGCTCACTCTCCAATGCAGGTGTGCACCTACAATAAAGTGTCTTGTTATACAATTAATTGCTAAAATTTCCCGTCTATCTCATGGCAAAAAAAGAAAAAGAAACTGGCTACCCATCATTTTGTCAAACTGGCTACCCAGCTGCCCATGGTGCTTTGTGGTATCAGGTGAAGTAGGACAGTGACTTACCAAATCTGTCTACTAGAGGCAGGTATATTGAAAGAGTGTGTTCCGAAGTGGCCTTTCCCTGCTGAGATGCTGGCACTGAAGACATAGTCTCCTGGTTGGTAATAATTGCGTGGCTGCAGCTCAGCCCTGTGCCAGCTCCAAGGGCATTTTGCCTCCAGCACCACACAGAAGGTCTCTGGCAGCAGCAGCAGGAAGAACAGTGCCTTTCTGCCAGTGCTTAGCATGGTCTCCATCCTGCCCCTTTCAACAAATAAGAGGAACAATTAGAAGAATGATTTGCTTTGGAAATTGAGATGATGCTGGCCCAGCCAAGACTCCAGTCAAAGGGAAGAAGAAATGTCCTCTACAGAGGCCTCCTTCTCTGCCTTCAACCGCTCCCAACCTCTGAAGGGGACAGGAGGGAAAGAGGTGTCTTCCTTTGAACATGGATGCAAGACACACTCCTGCAATGACACATTTGCATCAGTGGGTTCAGGATGGTCTTGGGGGAGGGGACCCCATGAGGTTTAGCAAGAAGACCAATAATGCATTACAATTTCTTTAATTATATGGCCACCTGGCTGGGGCACGTTTGTGGCTTCCAGAACACTTTCCTCAGTCCCAGGATGAAACACCCAGCTGGGAGACGCACACATCGGAGAATTTTCCCATGTGGCCTCATTGAGGCAACCTGTACCAAGGGACTCCTTTAGTCGTGTGCTCTGCAATTGGCCTTGAAGTCATGACCCCCACCACCTCCCTCCCTGCATTGCTTCAGTAGGGATGGACTTTGTCCCTACAAAACACTGCCTCTCATTGCCCCTGCCGATTTTTGGTGACCTCAGCTGGGTCCCTGGAGGTTATGCTCAGGGGATCTCTAGTTCAGAGGACTGCCAACTTCATGAGACAGAAGAATTGTACCTTCCGCACCCAGTCTGAACTGCAGGGTTAGGACAAGTTATGACTCTTTCTACTTTTTTTCTCCAGCAGGTCAGCTGGAGTCCCTGCTGGAGTAAGGATCCTGTCCATCCTATCCCAGCTATCTCTAAAGGAGGAAAAGACACCTTCACTTGGTCTTCTCCTCTCCCATCCTATTTCCCTTGGAAAACGCTTCTCTTTTTGTACCAATGTTGCCCAATGCCCGTTTCTGGCATCCTTTTCCCCTTGGGCTGTGTGTGCTGGGACTGCATGTTTCCCACTCATTTATATCCAGAATGCTGGCAGTGATTGCAAGAATATTAGGAGAGGTGCCCTATCAGAAAAATTAATTGGAAGACACCTTCAGTGAGTTCTCATGGATCAGGTAGGCAGTCAGGCAGCCAGGAAACTGCCTGCCCATTTAGAAGAATTAAGGTTTCATGGCACATTGAAACAGCTGTGTAGGTAGATCTGGCTTGAGTCATAAGTTCTGTCAGCACTGGTGAGCACAAATGCAACCATGAGTCCCTTGCAGCCACTCTGAGCTGACTGAAGAGAAGCCGGCACCCTGCATGCCCAGGGAGCCCACTCAGCGGTGCAGGACACAAACCCCAGAGGAGCTCCCAGCACGGCTGAGACAAAGCCACAGAGAAGCTCTGTGGCTCCTGGAACTCCTCAGCCCTCCTTGGCCCTCCCTTCCCCCACTTGTTGTTGGGGTGCTTTCCCCAGGTTTCTTCTGGCTATTAACCAAGTTACCATACACTTTTGAAAGGCCAAAGTTCGTGACTCTTTGAATGCTTTCAGTACTTTGTGAACTGGGGTCACTGTGTGGATTCATGTGAATGGCATGGATTGTGGGGGAGGCGGATTGCATCTGATCTGTGATCTTATTGGTCAAACTATATTTTGCATCATACTTTACTTTGTTAGTGTTACATTATTACATTTGTAACCTGCCCAGAGAGATGTTTTAATTAATTTCAAAATGTAATGGCTGCTGTATGCCTTGCCCTTTTGCTTGCTTGCTTTGTTTCTGTTTTCTGTTGTGAACCACGCAGGGAGCGACATAGAAATGTAATAAATACTACTACTGCTGATGATGAGAATTTGAAAAGAATCTGACATATGGAGCCACAGCTGAGGCACAAAATTCAAATCATTAAGGCTCCAGCACCCTTAATTTGCTCTTCTTCTACACTGTGATGTTTATCATCTGGCAGCATTGCAGAACTCGTCCATCCATTCAGTCTCAGGTGCCAGTTTGCATGGTCTTGGCTCCATGGGAGTACTTTGAAGACTTGCTGAATCCTGAGACTTATCAAGATGGAATGTTTGCTTTGTGTTGCTCCTTTTTAACATTTTAGTGAAGGGGGCATCCCTGGGTCCCTGTCTCTGGAGATTGACAGGACACCTTGCCATTTGTGTGTTGCAGGAAGGGTTTTGCAGATCCACTCCAGCTGCAGGTACCCAGAAAATGGGGGCCATTCAGGCAAATCACTGCAGGGATCTGATTCAGCCACTGAAAAGCCTTGGAGCTGCATGGCTGGCAGGGAGAGCAGGGGTCTGACGTGCCAGGTGATAGTTCCTTGGAAGAAACACATGGAGTCTGCTCGGCTGGAGCATCCATTCCATGGAAATATCCATCCCTCACTGTCATTTGCAACAGGAAACCAGCACCATCCACCGCAGGGTGGGATACACCCCCTGAGAAATGCTTTCAGCGAGGTGGGGAAAGTGGCCACAATCATTGAAGGTTGGAACACTGTTGCCTAGTGGTAATATTGTTTTTCCTGTCCGAGAAAGACTAAATGAACTACTTACAGACTTGTACAAATAAACACACAAGTACACACAATTTCTACACTGGGATTGTGCCCATCTTTTGATTCTGAGCATATCAGAACTGTCATATAATGTGATATTATCTAATGCTTTGCTTTACATTAATAAAGTGTAATATATTGCATGTAATATAATGATGCAGTTGGGCAGTCTCCAAGGATCAGGGACCATCCAGTAGATTTAAGGGAATTGAATTTTCTCAATCAGAGCCTTAGAAACAAAACCATAACTGAGTGTCAGGTGACCCAGCCTTGGGGGCTCCAGACAGCTAGGGAAGGGTTAACTTTGAAGCCAGGAAAAGACTGCAGATAAGGGCCAGTCCAGCAGGGATCTGGCCTAAAGCCTAGGAATTGCCTCCTCCCTTTTCATGTGAACTGCCTGAAATTAGGGCCCTAGGACACGATTGGGAACAACTGTGGCCTGGGCACCTGGAGAAAATGCCTGGCCCCAAGCCTGGGAGAGGAGTCAGCATCCAATGGCTCAGTGGACCTTGCCTGGGGCAGGTAAAGCCCGGAGGGAGGGAGGCTCTTTGCTGCTCTCCTGGGAGGTTCCGGTGGGCTGATTCCCGGTTGCAGGTTGCTGTGCTGCCTAAGTATCCTGATTTGTGGAAGGTGGTACCTCTGTCTGTAGAGCTGAGGCTGGGATATGGGTCTCTTGCTTCCCTTCTGAGTGAACCAACCAGCCCTGGAAGTTGTGTGTTCCTGGCTGGCTGCATGCTGTAGCAGTTGCTGCCCGACCTCCGCTTCCCTGTCCCTTTGTCTCTTTTTCCCTTCTTTCTCCTTTCAGCCTGGATGCTTCAGAAACCCCATCCCTATTCTTGTCCTTTCAATGCTCTATTTCCTTCCCCAAGATTGGGTGTGTCATGTGCTTAATACAGAGGCCAGTTCTGGACTGAGCAAACATGGAAATCCAGGAGGGAGTTTTCCCAGTTGGTTATGAAAAGAGAATCCCTGGCAGCTTCCAACACACGGACCAGGGATGAAATGAAGAAATGTCAGTGGCAGATGGCAGAAGAATATGGTAGCCCCTGAGGAAGGGAAGGACAAGCAGTAGGAGCATGATGGGAAAACAAGTTTGACAGCAGAAGTGTAAATCAACTTGTACACACAATGAAGGAGCTGGTCTCCTGGACGTGATTAACTTCATCCAATTGTTAGAAAGGACTTGATAGAAGGAGTTTCACAAAAACATTCTTATGCTCCTTTAGTAATAAAGGAAGAAATGTCAGCAGCAACTTACCATATTATTTGCTCTATAAGACGCACCTGACCATAAGATGCACCAAGTTTTTAGAGCAGGAAAACAAGAAAAAAAATTCTGAATCAAATGGGCACATAATCACAGGGACATTCTCCAACATTTCCCCATGGGCTCCACATCTGACAGACTTACTGCACACAAATATTCGCTCTATAAGACACACAGACATTTCCCCTTACTTTTGAGGAGGGAAAAAGTGAGTCTTATAGATAAAAAAATATGGTATTTCTTGCAGGGAGAAAATAATTGACAACAAATTAACCCAAGCTGAATGGTCAAACTGTGGCAGGCAAGCCTGAAGGAGTAAGGGGTGTCTGAGAGGCAGGGTGGCCTGATGGGTTTGGTGCTGAGCGGGAGACCGGAGGGTCCCAACTCCACTGCACAGCCATTGCCCTGAACCTCCCTGAAGGGCAGGTAGGAGCTGAACCCCCAGTCCCAGCAGACCCCAGCCTTGCCACTGCTCTTGGGCTATAGGGGCTTCAGGGAGGTTGGTGACCTGAACACGTTTCCAAATGCTTTGAAGCTACACTCCTGTAGCCTTGTCAAGTGCCGGTCAATGAGATTCTTCAGCTGACACTTCAAAGTAGAGCATGAAAACCCCAAAGACTGAAAACAAAACTATCATTTGGACAATTAAAAAAAAAAAAACCCCAAAAAGCAAAGCTGCAGAGACTGAAAGGGCAAAGTTTGTGAGGCACTTCTTTTTTCCAAAGTACTGAAATGTGCAAACGCACTTTTCCTCATTTCTTTCGTTTCTATAATCTCCATATACCCAAAATGGATCTTTGTGCTCTGAGAATCTTGAGCTGCAGGCGAACAAGGCAAACACACTTTATGCTGTTCTTTTCATCATGAGGTTCTCCTTGGTATTAAGGTCCGGTCTCACTAGAATAACGTAGCACTTGGGGAGGAAGATGCAGCCCAGAAGCCCAGCGCTGGAGGCCAAGATGGAGAAGACCTGCACGGCCACCATGTACTTGCCCTTGGTGCTCAGGTAGGTGGGCACAAAAGACACCCAGATGCTGCAGAAGAGCAGCATGCTGAAGGTGATCAGTTTGGTCTCATTAAAGGCCCCGGGCAGCTTCCTGGCCAGGAAGGCCGCCGTGAAGCAGACAGCAGACAGGAAGCCCATGTAGTTGAGGGCAGCATAGAACATGGTCACAGAGCCTTCGTTGCACTGCAGGATGATCTGTCCAGGCTGGGAGAGCTTGTCAGAGTCAGGGAAAGGGGGGGACATGCCTAGCCAGATTATGGAGAGGACTACTTGGGCACTGGAACAGGAAATGATAATGGAGTAGGCCAAAGTCCTCCCCAACCACTTCCTTGCCCTGTGTCCTGGCTTGGTGGCGAGGAAGGCCAGCACCACAGTGACAGTTTTGGCCAGGAGGGAAGAGACAGCCACTGAGAAGATGATGCTGAAAGCTGCTTGTCGGAGGAGGCAGGTGATTCTTCTTGGCTGGCCAATGAAGAGGAAAGAGCATGCAAAGCAAAGCAGGAGGGAGACAAGAAGAACATAGGAGAGGTCTCGGTTGTTGGCCTTGACTACTGGGGTTTCCTGGAATTTTCTGAAGATTCCTAATATGCCGCATGTGGATATGGACAAGAGTAGGGCCATGCAAGTAAGGAATGTCCCCAAATATTCTTCATAGGACAGGAAGGTGATGACCTTGGGAATGCACTGATTGTGGGCCAAGTTTGGATGCTGATCCTCTGCACACTTCAGGCAATGCTGTGCATCTGTTGAAAGCAAGGGAAACAGCACATTGATTTCTGTTCCAGGTTCTGCTCTTTATATTTTATTCACTATTCTTGTTTTTCTTATTACTAGCACTGTTATTCCTTTTAGCAGTACTGATAGGGGCATGATTCAGGTGTCAGAGGCGGTACAGAGTGCTTTCTTGCCAAAAAGGGCTTCCTGGGCCTCTTCATTCTCCCAGGTCATCAAAGTTTCTCAGATACACTACCAAGTGAGCCAACAACCTGGAAGGCACATTCGCGAGTGGACTATGATGTGTGGCTGTATATTTTTCCTTGCAATCATGAATTAAGTCATTCCCCTGAAAATGTTTGACCCTGGCAGGAACTCCATCCATTGCAGATCTCAATGGTGCAGGGTGAACATCCCATGATGAAACATGGGGGATGTGTCTCTGGCTGGAATTTCAGAAAGGCTGTGCAGTCTGGTGGGGACAATCCCTGAACCATCCACTGCCTCACCACAAACTCATATTGAAGGTGCTCTCTTCCATCATTGGTTCTTAGAGTTTCATTTGCAAAGATTAGGAGTGGTTGAAATAAATTCTCTACAGAGTGTGCCTCAATTTTCATGGTCCCTCTCAGACTGCTGTGCTGTCCCTCATGGTTGGTGCATTCCACTGAGCCCCTGTCCCAGCTTTCTGAAGCTGCAGATTTGCTATTGCAAGCATGCTCAGGGCAAGTGTACTGTGCTGTCAAGGAGATCAAGACAGCCCTCAACAAGCATTCCCAGGTGAGGTCATGCAAGCAGCGTTCTCATGACATGCTCACTGCAATCCTGCTTGAGTGGAGGGTTTTGATCCAAGGTTCCACTTCTGTCATGGGGGGCCAAAGGCCCAATCACTTTGGTTGCAACACTTGCAAGAGCAGTAAAACTAAATCTATTTATTACTAGTTATCTACAAGATTCACGACTCTACTGTAGAACTACTTAATGAAAGTCTTTAGTTCATAGATGTTCACATCTGAATGGCGATCTCTTCTCTCTGTTACGCCATATCCTCTCCCCTCAGCCGTGCCTCCTGCCTTTGTTTTTCTCTTTGTATTTTCATTTGATAAGACCTTCTCAATCTTTGTTGAGAGGAATTTTTGCAGTCCACATATCCCATCATTCCCTCTGCTTTTGGACCTGTCAGTTCTGCTTCAGAATTGGAGAGCTGTCATGTTTCTTTTCATCTTCTCTCCATATCTCAGAGTCAGGTTGATTTAAAGGGCCAGGCATCTGGGTAGAGGTTTGTGGGCTAGAGATGCTCTTTGACACAAGCTGATTTGTATCTATATCCAGCTGGGGTGGATTCTCCTGGACTCTTGTTATTAAGGTCAGGTCCTCCTCATGAGTATTAGCCCCTGTCGTGACCTCCTGCATGGCAACTTCTCTACTGGGGTTCCTCAGTCCCATTACTAATCCCAGCTCTAACTCCACTTCTTTAGCCTCCCTTCGAGAGTCAGGGAAGAAACTGGAAGGAATGCTGCTCTCCCACCCAGGACTCATCCAGCTTGAACTCCAGTGCCTCAAGATACGTTGAGCCTGCCACTGGGTGAGAACCCACCACGAGTACATGTAAGCCACACTGCAGTCCATCCTGACACAGTTTCTGAGGTTCCAGCTGTGCACCTTGGGCATTCCAGCAATGAGTCCTCAGCTCCCATCCAGCTCATCCTCTGCCACAAACTCTCCAACAAGCACTTTGCCAGCACCAGCAGACTTTCCTACTTCCCTCTGCTCACTCTAGACCATCACCCCTCCATGAGTTGAGCAGAGGCACAATGTGGAAACACTGAGGAAATGAGTACCATCATTTGTTCAACCATCCCTTTCACTGACCCAGGTGAGATGTGGATGGAGGAGGACCAAAAGTGGGCACTGACCCAGGTGTAATGCCAGCCCCCAATATTCTGTTTTGTCCTTCCTAATTAGTAGTTGCATCAGCCTTATCCGCAGCCATACACAAAACCATCTCGACATCATCCTGATCTGTCTTCTACGCCCCTCCCTTCTGAGTATTTGAATAAGCCTCCTCCACAGCCATGAATAGAACCATTTCAGATTCAAAGGGGCTGCGACTGAATAACACATTCTGCCTTTGGCTCCTTCTGCCCAGGAAAACCTTAAGAGTGGGTCATCTCTTATTTGCAAAGTATGCCATGAAGGTTCTGTGAGTTTTGAACTACCTCCAATACACAGAGATCATCAGAGTACGAAAGGAGAGGAGGAAGACTGGGGTTAGGGGTTCCGAGTTAGGAGAGGGAGTTCTGCTCCACCAGTGGGTAATTACACTCTTGGGAGCACCTTCCTGACTGGGAGCCAACATGGTTCAGTAGAAAGGGGGTCCAGAAGTTAGTTTGGACTCAGCCACAGAGTTCATTGGGTGACTGTTGGCCACACTTAGCCTCCCAGCCCAGCCTCCCTCACAGGGTTCTTGTGAAGAAAGTATTGAGAGGAGGAGGAGAGTTACAGAAATCACCAAGAGCTTCTTGAAAAAAAATTACGGGATATAAGGAAAGTGAATAAAAATATGGAATTCCAGCTTCAGCACACATAAAAACCACATTCATTTTAATACTTTTTATGACCTGCGTTTTAGAATTAGAAAAATATTGAACATAACTGGAACCCTCCAGTTATCTTGAATTCCATGAAAGCACACCAGTTCCTTGTCGATGTCAAAATATGCTGCAACCCACCATGCACAGCTGAAGATCTGACTCACATGTCCTCCCTCCCTACAATCCCATAAATATTGGAATCCTCCATGCCCCAAAGAACTCAGGAACCATTCCTTGCGTAATTCTCTGGGCCCATGAACCCTTCCCAGCATCCTCCCTGATGACAAGCCCTGCTGGGTAAGCAAGAGGAGGAGTCCTCTTTCAGCTCTTCAAAGAGTCATGAAAAGCTCCAAAAGTTCAAGAATGTTCCTTTTCTGCAAGCCACCCAGTTCTCCTCGGGGATCCGCAGAAGGCGGAGCTTCGCTCCTTTGCATGATGAGGGCAATGACTGCACAATAGGTTTGACTTCACACGCCAAGATGCAAGGAAGGGCATTTTGGAAGGACAGGAAGATTTGCTAAAAAACACCACTGACAAGAATGGAGCGAAAGTTTTCAGGAGAGATGGAGAAGACAAAGAAAAATGCAAGGTCCTATCAGGGTTGGATCTTTTGGGGCAGTGCCTTTTCCTCTGCACTCACCCACCTTCCCAAGTGGAGATGGTCCCCTCAGCACATGGAGCGCAGTCATAGCAACACATGGGCTGTCCTTCCCGAGCCACCTTGAAGAATCCCAGGCGGCAGCTCTCCACGCACCTGGCCTGTGGCAGCGGCTGAGCGAGAGAGAAGGAACATGAAGGGAGAACAGTTGGGCTGAGGAAGCTGGGATTGGGGAGACCATGCTGGAAAGTTTGGAGAGGAGGTCCAGGATTTCAGCATGCTCCATCACTGAACCCCACCCTGTGAAGCTGAAGTATCCTGTACATTCCTTCCAAACGAATGTCACCTTTTACATCTCATGCTTTGTATTCATTTCTTAAATGTCTGAACTTCTGATTAGGCAGAATATTAGTAAAGGGAAGGGAAATTTTAAAAAATGGAACAATGGGGATGGTTGTCTTCACCTTATCCTTCCATTGGGGCCACACAATGGGGTCTTGCTCAATGGTGAATTTGGGGCCAGGCAAGCCCCGTCTTTCTAGACTCCCAACTTTTACTCTTGCAACTGTCCAGTTGGGAAACCTCACCCAACTGACAAGGTCCAAGTTGACTGCCAAGTCTCCGTTCTCGTCCAAATACACCCCATCAATGGAATGGTTGTGAAACTGGGGGTCGCTCAGGAAAGGGTGGAGCTGGAACAAAAGAGAAAGAAGCAGCATTTGAGAAGGCACATTTCATACCCACAGTTAATACGATTGGCAGCAGATGCCCTTCTCCGGGAGGCCTCTGTGAAGGATATTAGGAGGGTGAGAACCCGGAGGAGGGCCTTTTCTTTGGTGGTGCCCCACCTATGGAATGCGCTCCCCAGAAAGGTCCGCCTGGCACTGTCATTATTTAAAAGTTATTTTAATTGTTCTTAGTAATTCTATGTATAGTATTTTAACTTGTTATTCGAGATGGGCCAGTTTGAAATTGTTTGAAATTGTTTAAATTGTTTTAAATTGTTGAAGTTTTGGCAACAATTTTTTGTATTTGATATGCTGTGAGCCGCCCTGAGGCTTTATTGCAACGGGGGCAGCATACAAATGTTTTAAATAAATAAATACCCCAGTTTTTGCTAAGAGATGGTCTCAGTTTAATATTGCTCGGTGTCACTCTTATTATGGTGACATTTCTGATTTCGTTTCTGGATACCCATCATCTAATCAGAAGCCTAAGGAAGATTGACTAGCAGCATTGTCACTGAAGGAAAAGTGAGGACGGCTTCTCTGAAGGCAATAGTGCAGGAGTTCTCAGAAGCAGCAAGAGGACGTTTCTGATCCAGGACCTGCAGCCCTTTTGAAGATGATCTTGGAGTTCTTTTCAGTATGCTCAATAGGATATCTTTCTGAGGAGTCTCACAGCAATCCTACAATAGGGGATTTGGAAGGGGTGACAAAGTGCCTCCTTTCACTTGAGGCCTTAATTCCATTTCTGCACCCTGGAATGATCAATCAGAGATTGCAGTCTTGTGCTTTGTGAAAACCCATCCAGTCCTTGAAGAGTAGTATAATAACTTCCTTCAGTCCTTTAAACTCCAGGGCAACCTTTCTCAGGTCATTCAGTCTCTCCTCATATGCCGTACTTTCAGGTGCACACATCAACCTTGCAGTCCCCTTCTGAATGCTTTCCTGTTTCTTCTTCTGAGATCCAGCACATTTATTTTCTGTCTATGATGTTGCTGTGAAGAACACATGAGATGTGCAGAACTGAGCAACACTCCCCGCACTTCCTCATTCCAATTATCAATGCAAATGTTGAAAAGCACCAGACCTTGAACAGAATCCTTACGTACCCTCTGTGTTACTCCTTCTGGGTCTAGAAGTGGCCATTGGTGAGCACATCTTGGGTCCAATTCTCCAGCCAAATGAGCTTCCATCTGAGTGTTGCTGTATCTACCTTAATTGGAGCTAGTTTGCTAATCATGATATCATGGGGCACTTTGTCCAAAGCTTTGCTAAAGACCAGATAGATGATAAAAACAGCATTCCCAGAGTCCACGAGGAAAGTTACCCAATCGAAAAGTGCAATCTGATTGGATGAAAGGATTTATTCCTTACACATCCATACAGGTTTCTCAGCATCATTGCAACGTGTCTTGAGATCTCTAGGTTTAATAATGAGATTTTCTACAAGCACTGTTGTCAGATGGACTGTTCTGTCATTCCAAGAGGCCTCCAGTTTTCCTTTCCTCATGGTGAGGACAAAGTTAGGCCTTCTGTAGCTATCTAGACTTCTTCTGCAAGCTCCTTTCTACCATTCGGATGTAGTTCATCAGGCCCTGGAGACTGACTCCTTCATTGTGGGTAGAAGATCATTTACCCTTTTCCGATCAGTCTTGATCTCCCACCATGCTCCTTCCACTTGTCCTTCCCTTCTGCAGGGTGCTTTTTATTCCTCCTCCTTGGCAAAGACACAACTGACAAGTTTGGGCTTGCCTTATCCTTTGTCATCATTTTGGCCTCTGAAGGGACAACACAAACCATCACTTCTTCCTTTTGTCTTTTACTCAGATGTATCTGAGAAGTGTTTTGGTTGGTTTTCATATTCCTCACCAAGCTCCACGCCTTCTCCGCTTTAGTGTTCCTGATGCCATCCCACTCAGTTCTGCCTGCCTGCATTCCTCTGGTTTAGTTTGGTCAACCTTCCACTTCCTCAGGATGCCCTTTTGGGTGGGGAGGGTTGGTTTTCAGATCATCATCAGACCCATTTTTCCTAAAAGCACATTCAGCAGAGCTTTTCTGTTGTTTTCTATTCTTTGAAAGAAAAGGATGTAATTGTGCCCATAGAATTGCCTTTTTAAAATATCTCCACCCAGTGAGGACTGGCGGTTTGTCTCCTTAGGGTCATTTGCCATGGGACCTGACTTAGGATTGTGTGGAGCATCTTAACACGAGGTTTCCTGAAATGTGTGCAGTCAGTTTCACTACATTTGGATTTGCCTTCTGTAAGGATTGAAGTAAGGCATGGCTGTCTTGTCCCTGAGCTGCCTCTTTGTGTACCAGGTCTTCCCCATTAAGAACAAGAAGGCTGCGAGTCTGATTTCTGAGGTGCTGAAAGTGACCATAAAGTTACACTGCTTCCAGTAGTGAAGAGCATCTTCTAGTTCCTTTGCTCATAATGTTCCCCCCTTTACCAGGAACGTTCCTCCTCATTGTCAGTTCCCTCAGGATTCTCTTCCTCGGCCTCAGTTACCAGATTCTCTTCTGCCTCCCCTTCTACACGTACCCTTTCCATTGTATTGTTTGACCTCAGAATTGTCCTGCCTTGAGGGTGCCCACTGACTTCTCAGGTGCTCTCATGTTTTCTTTCAAGATTGCCACGAGGTTGCACTGATCACACGTACCTACCTCTCTGGTGTTTGGCAGAACACCAGACATGGCATGGAAGTTCCATGTCAGTACAATGTGGAAGGATTCCAGGCCCATATTAGCTGACTTTGGATTCTACCTTTCTCTCCAGGTTGTGACATTCTGGCCTTACTTCTCTTTCCCTGAAGGTGATCAGTGGAGTCTTGGATCCCTGCCTCGATCTCCTCTCCCACTACACCTCCAGTGCCAAACTCCAACTAGCTCTCCATGTCAGATCACTCGCTGGAAGCTTTCTTGCATGTATAGATCCTCCCAGACTAACTGGGGCACCATTCCTTGCTCTTCCCAGCTAGGAATCTGAATGTATCCTGGGATGAGGAATGCACACACAACTCAGGGCAAATTGTGTTAGGCTGGGCATCCCAGGTCTAATACAGATTGCCTTGATTCTGAACCCAGGCAAGATAAAAAGCCCTAGTATTCATAGGTCAAGGAATCTGAGCAAGGACCTGTACACTCCTTGTCTAGACTTGCATACACACCCATTGATTCAGAATGACTCGGAAGAACTCTACAGGGCAGGAACAGCTGGACTCAATACCAGGAAGTCAGCAGAGGGGGGCAAAAGGAGGACCAGAATAAAGAATGTTCCAGCTGCCCCTTCATTGGGAAAAACTTATCTCCATTCTAACATTTTAACTTTAACAGGTAAGAAGATTTTGATTTGGGAGAATACCTGCCATGGATGAATCTGGGGTAAATCTGGCCAGCCTCCACGTTCCATGTTGTTCCTCCTGGATCTGACAGAAATGGCCACATCCACAACATGGGCCACAGCCTGGACTGTGTTGTAAGAGAAGAAGTTGTCCAGAGAGAGTGTTTGCTTCTTGTCCACTTGGGGCAGGCCCTCTGGTTCCTCCTTCTCTCTGCATCTTGCCCACTCTTTCACTGACAGAACATGCTTTGAATACGAACACTTGAAAGCTGTCTCCAGAAATGCATACATACTTTCATGCAAATTCTCAGAACCTTCATAGTTGATCCGTTTACTTTTTGGGGGAAGGAAGGAAAAGTATGCATAAACGTGCGGTAATATTCTATTATTTGCATACACTAAATTCAAGGTAAAGTCAGACATAGTTGTGGTGATCCAGATTTTTCCATTAACTGGTTGCATAAACATTTCAATAGCGAATTCAACAATTGCTATTCCATAGAAGTTGAAAATGAACTCTTCAAAATAAATGAAGACGTCGATTTCTACCAAAATCTTCTCTGACTGCCGCCTGACTGGTATACGACCCGATTTCATTTGTGAGATGCTGCGTGAAAAAATCACGCAAATGCCATTCCTGAGCAGCTCTGATTTCAAGGTTCTCATGAACTTGTCTCCATTCTCAGTGTCTAGTGCAAAGAGACCCACCATTGTCCACCTGAAATGCAGCAGCAGCTTGACAATCCCTGAGTACTGGATGCCTTCTTTGGGGAGCATCCTGTAGAAGGAAGAGGACTGACTATTTTCTCTCCAAACCTGAGCAGTGAAAGCATAAGTGACCTGGGAAAGAGAGGAAGAGGGAGACTGATGGATTGGTTCATTCCAACAGCAAATCAAAATTCCTCATCTTAAGGAAATAAACCACTTAAATTTCATTTATCTCCATAAAATATGATTTGAAAGAAAATAATGCTTATAGTGTTCTGAACAATAAAGTGTTTGTCATAAAGCATTTACCCTTTAGCTAGCTGCATGAAACATGATCTGAGAGGAACCAATACTTATTATTTTCTGAAAAATGAAGTGTTTTAGGATTCTAAGTTTACAACTGTGGCAAAAGGAAGCAGTGAGTAGCCAGAACTCTTGAGCTTCTCCAGATGTTCCATCCTTTTATGAATTCCCCAAGACTTCATCCCATAAAAGGGATGGATTTTTTTGTAGGGTTGATCATAAACAGATGCCGTGGACACCTTCCTAGGCTCTCAGAGTTACCCTTGTCCATCTGCATTAGAGGATGGGAAAGAAAAGGAAACTATCTTGGATGCCCATGATATGTTTGACCCTGAAGTGCAGAATTATTTGTTCTATACTCCATCTAAATTAAGAAAAGAATTTTTTCCTGATGACAAAACTGCAAGGGTCAAGTATTTAGGGGACAGGGAGACATAAGAAACTGCAAGATAGTAGCCTCTGCCAATGATGTCTGAATAAAGGAACACTTTACGTATGATCAGCAATATCAGCTTGTTTTGATTTGAGAAGTGTAGCTTAAGTTAACAATGTCCAAAAGTAATAATTTTGATGTCCCCTCTACATTTAATCATTGCAAAAAGCTGAACATATAGAAGCCCTGCACATGATGACTGTGGCAGCAGGTCTAAAGATGAGATGGACTCACGATTAGAAGCATATTAACCTTGGTACAAGGGGAGTGAGAAGGCCCCCTGGCTCCAGATTGCTCTGCTACAGTAATCCTCCACATGTGATTATTGGTTGTGCACCTACAGTCAAGAGTCTTTTTCATACTGTTACTTGCTGGTGCTGCCATCTCTCTCACGGTCAGACAAGGAACAAGAGGGAACTTTTGGTTAATCCTCAACACTAGGAGTACTGGATGGGTGCCTGGTGGGGGGACCAAGGGGGTTTCACCCTTTTCATCTTGGGACTGTGAATGATGGTGTGTTGTGCAGGGACAGAGATCATATTTGCAAATTATTTGGAGAATTTTTTGCTTTCTCTACATAGCAACTCATATTGCTTCTCTGAAGCCTCCCACCTGTGGGATTTTGAAGATGCCCAGCATGTTGGAAAGCTGCATGGAGTTGTCAGAGTCTGATGCTTCAAGAACGGCCAGCAGATGATTTCTCCTGCCACACTTGTAGTTGGGCACGTGGGCCTGAGAGGTTGAGAGCAGGTCTATGGCTGCGTCCGATGTCAGTCTAACATCATGAAGGCTGTCATACATGCTGTAGCCCAGGGTGATGTTGGGCAAGAGGGTGGGATTCTGGTTGACCTCTTGGATTGCAAACAGGAAGCAGTGGATCTTCCAGACATCTGGTGATGTGATCCTGAAAAAAGAAAGAAAGTTTCACACTGCCAACCCTGCTCATGAATCCTTCCAGTACCCTTTCAGGCTCCATCCTGATTCTCAGGCTTCTACGTGCTCAGCCTGGTCCAAACTGAAAGCAAGAGTCCGACTGCTGATTCCTGCCGAATTCCTGCTGGATTCCAGTGGGTGGGCAGGCCTATTTCCCATCTTAATCCAGGTCCATCCCCCAAGACAAGACAACTGCAGCCAATTTGCCCATCCCAGGCATGAGCCCAGCCAGTGCAGTCATTAACCCTGAAGGAGAAAGGAAGGCAGAGGAGTGCAGACACAAGGAATGCGAGGCATGATCTCAGGCCTGGATCCTCCCATGGACCTAGACTCCCTGCTGACCTTTCTGCCCATGAGTTCATCGGCTGCGTCTTCATGAAGGAGGAGCCAGATGGAAGAAATTGCCCTGGGTTTGTATGTTACTGAATTACTGACCATCTTCCCACAGTGCTTCGTGGTATTAGATAAAGCAGGCCAAGGACTTACTCAATCTCTTTATTAGAGGCAGGTTTATTGAAAGTGTGTGGCTCAAAATGACCTTGTGCTGCAGAGATGCTGGCACTGAGGACATAGTCTCCTGGCCGATAAAAATTCTGTGGCTGCAGCTCTGCCCTGTGCCACCTCCAGGGGCATTTGGCCTCCACCACCCCACAGCAGGCCACAGAAAGCAGGAGCAGCAGCACGAAGAAGAGTGCCCTTCCGCTGGATCTTCCCAAGTCCTCCATACTGTCCTTTTCAACCAAGGAGAGGAACAATTAGGAGAATGAATTGCTTCCCTAATGGAGGTGATGCTGAGCCAGCCAAGGCTTTAGCTAAAGGAAGGAGAAGATGGGCTTTGCATGGAGGCCTCCGCCCCTGCCCTCAGCCTCTCCCGAGCTCTGAGCAGAACTGCAAGGAATGAGGTGACTTCCCTTTTGGACCTGGATGGAAGACACACTTGTGCAATCTCAGGTGTGCATCAGGGGTTCAGAATGGTCTTCAGGGAGGAGACCTAATGAGATTTAGCAAGTAATGCATCATGATTTTTATAATTATTCAGCCACACCACAAAGGCGTCTGTGTGGCTTCTTGAACTCCTTCCTCAATCCTCTGTAGCAGACAAGAATGTTCTGAGATTTTGCTGATGCAGCCCCTTGGAGGCAAGGAGGATCACAGGATACCTTCTATCGTTTGGTATGTAATTGGCCTCAAAGGGATGATCTCCTCAATCACATAGTAGCGATTTCCCCCTACCCCACCCCCCTTAATGGCCTCTTTAGTGAGGGAGTTTGATCTTACAAAAAGTGTGCTTCCCTTCCCATTTTTCCCTTCCCATTTGTGGCGAGGTCTCCTGTGTCCCTGGAGATCCTTCTTGGGGCTCAGGGGAGAGGAACATCAGCATCAGGAACACCATGTCAAAAACTGAGCTGTTCTTTGGTGTGATCCTACAGGAAATGACCCTCTGCACTGAAACCTACAGTAGTGCTACCAGGTAGAAGCGCACAAACCAACTGCAAGATTCCAAAGCATACACAGAATGTTTTATTTATTTATTTGCTTACTTAAAACTTTTTAATACTGTCCCGTACATAGACATTTTGGGACAGTTTGCACCCAATTAATCCTAAAAATAGACATAAGAATAACAGTTGCTCAACATCCAATGTTAAAATATAACTTTACTATAGAAAACAAGTTAACAATTAACATACTGGGAGAATACAAATGTTTTCTCCTGACACTGAAAGCAAAGAAGTGTTGGTGCCAGGCGGATTTCTCTGGGGGACATGGTCCAGACTTGAGGTGCCACACACAGAGAAGGCCCTCCTCCAGGTAGTCAAGCTCTTGATCTCTTTCTAGGACAGCTCCTGGAAGACAGCCTCTGACTCTGATCTCTCTGAGCTGTGGGGCACATGGGGAGAAGACACTCCTTCAGGTATCCAGGGTCTAAGACATGTAGGACTTTATAAGTCATCACCAGCACCTTAAATTGGGCCCCGACTTCAATTGGCAGCCAGTGGAAGTGGTAAAGGACCAGTGTTATATATGAACACAAGCATATCAGACGGGCCCCCAGGCCATCCAGTCGGACCCTCGGCACCTGCCAGCTTTGCTCATGTAATTCCCATAATGCGGTTGTCCAATCTCTCCTTGAAAACCATCACTGACAGGGCCTCAAAAACCTCCCTTGGAAGCCCATTCCATATCCTAGCAGTCCTGACTTTCAGGAAGTATTTCCTGACAACCACCCTGAAACCCATTTCCCTGAGCACTTTTCCACTGGACCACGTCCTTCCCTCTACCAAAGGAGAGAACAGGTCACGGCCCTTTCCACGTGACACCCATTCACATACCTAGATGTTGCTATATGATCCCCTCTGAATCTTCTCCAGGTTACGAAAAAGGAAGGGTTGAACCTCCTCCTTTCCTGAAGAGTTCCATGGCATTTAGCAAGTTCATAATGTTCATCTATTAATGAGTATGGACGAGGAGCCACATCAGATGGAAGCAAAAAGTAACTTTTGATTCCCAGTGAGCAACTACTTAGGCTTGATGCTGCGCCACAGCATGGCACAGAGCATGCTCTTCTTCAATGAAATCCACTCTGTAAATGATCAGTGGAATCCACCACAGAGTTGGAAATTCATGGCAGGTTGACTGGATTGGAAACCCATCTTTGCTGAGGAGGACTCTCCCCCCTCGTATGTCCATGACAGTGCTGAAAGATCCCAACTCTCCTTGAAAATTCCTGGCCACAGCACTGTGTGACAACCATGTTGTGGATGGGCTGGCCTCTTCCATGCTTTAGAGGGCTCCAAGAGAATTCTCTGTCTCCTCCTACTAGGAAAGCAGAGCAACCTTACCTGTATTTTAGCAGCTTCCTCAGGCAGCCTGATCCCTGAATCCCATACATGTGGTTTCTTTCCTCCACACCCTCCTCAGCTGTGAAGCCTTCAGTGTGGCCCCCAGCACCATCATTAGGCCTCCAAGAGAAGTAACGCAAGAGAAAGAACAGCGCATTGCTTCCCTGAGTACTGGGAGAATCCCCTGGGTGAGGCTGTGGACAGAACCGGTAAATTCCAAGCTTCCCAATTTTCATATGTAAAGGATTCATCCTCAACCTTCACAGAAACCCAGAGAAGGACCCCAACCTTTGCAGGGTCTATTCCGCTCAGCTGCTTTGTAAGTCTGCATTTCCATGCAGTCATCCAGAAACCTTGCTTGCCAGTTTGACTGAATCGTTTAATGGATGCCAGTGTGACTTAATTATTTCAATTTATCTGGTGGGATCAGGCCAACAGCATTTTTCATGTGCAGTCTCCAACTGGCCCAACTGGAGAGTCCTCCCTGATGCCTGAACTTCAATACTGTGGGTTACACATCTGTTAAAAACCCCCACAGCCAACCAACATTTTTTATTTATTTGATTTAAATCCCACTTCTTTCTTATGAACTCAAGATGGCTTTTACCATTCTCCTTCTCCTGCTCTCAGTCTTACCCCACAACACCAATCCTGCCAGGTAGGTTAGGCTGAGAGTCCAGTCCTCCATAGCCTCATGTGGACTTGAACCCAGGTGGCCTGAGCCACCGTCCCATGCTCTTAACTACAACACCTCTCTGGCTCTCTCATGAATTGCCAGGTCAACAGTTATACCCTATTCAGATGCTGTGAAGCACCCCCTCATCTAGCCAACCTCAAGCAAAAAAGTATAGGAGCACAAGCCAAGGGAAATCTTGGATTAATTGACCTATGGTTTGCTCGTTCTCCATGTGAATGCATCCAGGATACGGAGTCAGAAATCCCATGGCCTCACTAGAATAATGTAGCACCTGAGGAGGAAGATGCAGCCCAGTAGCCCAGCGCCAGTGGCCAACATGGAGAAGACCTGCACAGCCACCATGTACTTGCCCCTGGTGCTCAGGTAGGTGGGCACAAACGGCACCCAGACGCTGCAGAAGAACAGCATGCTGAAGGTGATCAGCTTGGCTTCATTGACGGCACCAGGCAGCTTCCTGGCCAGGAAGGCCACAGTGAAGCAGACAGCAGGCAGGAGGCCCATATAGCCAAGGGCAGTGTAGAAAATGGCCACAGAGTCTTCATTGCACTGCAGGACAATCTGCCCAGGCTGGGAGTGCTTGTCAGGGTCAGGGAATGGGGGAGCAGACCCCAGCCAGATGGTGGAGAGGACTACTTGGATGCTGGAACAGGAGATGACAATGGCCAAACTTCTCCCCAACCAGTTCCTTACCCTGTTGCCTGGCTTGGTGGCCAGGAAGGCCAGCACCACAGTGACAGTTTTGGCCAGGAGGGAAGAGATGGCCACTGAGAAGATGATGCTGAAGGCTGCTTGTCAGTGGAGGCAGGTGATGCTTCTTGGCTGGCCAATGAAGAGGAATGAGCATGCAAAGCAAAGCAGGAGAGAGACTAGCAGAATGTAGGAGAAGTCTCAGTTGTTGGCCTTGACTACTGGTGTTTCTTGAAATTTTCAGAAGATTCCCAAAATGCTTCCTGTGGCTACACAGAAGAGTAGGGCCATGCAAGTGAGGACGATCCCCAAATATTCCTCATAGGAGAGGAAGGTGATGATCTTGGGGATGCACTGATTCCGGGATGTGTTTGGATGCTGATCTTCTGGACACTTCAGGCAATGCTCTGCATCTGTCGAAAGCAAGAGAAACAGCACCTGACCTCCCTTCCTGACTTTGCTTCATGCATTTTATTCATTTTTTCTTTATTAATAATAATATTATTATAAACTGTAGTGGTGCCGGTAGAGGCATAATTTTTGTGTCACAGGCAACATAAGAGTGCTGTCCAGCCAGGAGTGGACTTGGTGGCCCCCTCTTTTTCCTCTCTCAAAAAATTTGCCAGATAAACAATCTGAAAGGATCTTTGCAAAATGGAACCCATACACCAGAAAATGCTGGACCATGGCAGGGATTCCATCCCTGGGTGTCTTAATGGAGTGGGGAGAAGATGCCAGGATGAAGCGTGGGGGACATGCCTTTGCCTGGATGTGTGGGAGGACCATGCCGTCTGGTGGGGCAGATCCCTGGAACATCAACTGCCTCATCACAAACACACATTGAAAGGTGACATCCTCCTGTGTCATTGCTTAGAAACCAGTCTGAAATGATTTAGCGACAGCTGAAATAAAGTGTCTGTAGAATATGTCTGGATGGGCGCAACCCCACTCTGACTGCTCAGTGGTCCATCATGTTTTTTTCTTCACTCACAAGCCCATCCCTGATTCCTGCAGCTTCAGATTTTCTTTTCCAAGCTCGAATACAGCAGTGAGAAGCTGCACAGGCAGGGAAAGTTCAAGGGGATCAAGATAACCCAAGATAGGAAGCTTTCTCAGGTCAAGCCAGGCCATCTGGCTTCTCAGGACAAGTTCCCTGCAATGCTGCTTGAGTGGATGGAGATGATGCAGGGTCGCAGCACTCTGCTGTGATTCCCCTAGACCATGCCCGAATCGCAGCTCTAACTCCAGCACTTGAGCCACCCAGGTAACCAGCTGGAAAGGAAGCTGTTCCTCCACCCAGGACTCATCCAGCCAGACTTGCACGCCCTCAAGGTGTATTCGGCTTGACACAGGCTGAGCTCCCAAGTACAGTGCACATAAGTCACACAGAAGCGAGGCATCAAGCAATGCGCCCTGGGAATGCCATTCATGCCCTCTGCAACCAGATGGCCCACCTTCTGCCACATGCTCTCCAGCAAGGCATTTTTCCAGAACCCACAGGACTGCCCACTCCCCTGTGCTCGACAGAGATCACCACTCTTCCATGAGATGAGAAGAGGGCCACACTGGACAGATTGAGGAATTGCGACCAGTCATTTGGTGATACATACCTTAACAGGCCCAGCTGAAATGTGGATGGAGAAGGACACAAAGAGGATGCTGACACATGGGCACTGCCAGCCTCTGATCTGCCTTTTTGCCTTCCCCAGCCTTCTGCACAGTCATGCATAGAGCCATCTTGGAACCACATGGGCTAGCACCAAATGACAAGTTCAGTGTTTGGCTCCTTCTGCCCAGCAAAACCTTCTGAGTGGGTAATCTCATATTTGCACAGTATTCTTGGAGGTTGTCTGAGTATTCAACCAGCTCCACTTTTCAGAGGTCATCAGAATGGGAGTGAAGAGGAAGTAGTCTGGGGCTGGGGGTTGGTGGAGGGAATTCAGCTGCCATAATGTGCTGGGGGATTTCTGCAATTGGCAGCGCATGCCTGCCGGTGGGCCCAGATGCAGTAGGAAGCCCATCCAGAGCCTAGGCCTGACTTAGCCATGGAGGTCACTAGATGACTGTGGGCCATCCACAGACTCTCAGCTCAGCCTACCTCACATGCTTTTTGTGAGGATAGCAGTGGGAGGAGAAGGAGGAGGATTGCATAAACCCCCTTGAGTTTCTCAAAAAAATGCCTGAATATAAAGAAACTGAATAAAGAAAAAGTGAATGCTTTATGACTTGATATTCCATGTTCAGTACACTTGAAGACACATTCATTGTATTGCCTTTTATGCCTTGCTGTTCACTTTTAGGAAGACATAGAATGTCATTGGAGCCAGCAATCATCTTGAACTTAAGTCCATCTGTCCCCTGCCCATTTCCCAATATGCTGAAGGCCAGAATGCACATGGGACACTCCAAGCAAAATGACCATCTTCCCAACACTGCCATACAAATTTGAACCTGCTGCCCTGTGATCCAAAAACCAAGGGAACCACTGGTTGCATCATCCTCTGGACCTGGCAACCCTGCCCTACATCCTCCTTGATGTGAAGCACTGCAGTCCCATCAAGATGTCCTCTTTCAGCTCTTCCAAAGGAGGCAAGAGAGGCCCCTCATGCATATGGGAGGTCCTTTTCTGCAAGCCACCCACTTCTCCTCGGGGAGCTGCTCAGGGTGGGTTGGTTACTGTGCAAGTGGAGGGAAAAAACAGTGTAGTAAGGTTGGCTTCAAGGGTCAAGGCTTTGTGAGGGGTACTGTGGAGAGAGAAAAGGGTGTACTGACACAAAAGCAACCACAAAAGAGGGAGGCAATGTTCCTGGGGAGATGTAGATGTCAAGGAGGAATGGAGGATGGGGGTGGGCAGGGGAGCTTAGCAGAAATAAGCAGTGAAGGGAAAACATGCTTGAAGTATTCTGAAGGACAAGGAGTCTGTGGATGCTGAAGGAAAGAAGGAACAAGACATTCTGGAAAGCAGGAAACAACCTCCCAGGGCTTTGTCCACGTAATGCTTCCAGGACTGGAGGGAGGGAGTGGGTAAAAGCACTCCTACTCATGAAAATGCTTCATTTTGATCCTCTAAGCCATTCTAAGGTCTTTGCAGGATTGTTTAGCACCACTTAATGCTTTCCAAAATATGGTCAGATCTTATCCTTCCTCACAGGCTGTGACTTTTCCTCTGCACTCACCTACCTTCCTGAGTGGTGATGGTCCCCTCGGCACACGGAGCGCAGTCATAGCAGCACATGGGCTGTCCTTCCTGAGCCACCTTGAAGAATCCTGAGTGGCAGCTGTCCACACACCTGGCCTGTGGCAGCGGCTGAGCGAGAGAGAAGGAGCATTAAGGGAGGAGGGTAGGGCTGAGGAAACTGGGGCTGAGGAGACAAAGCAGGAAAGGACCGAGAGTGGAGGACCTCAAGCAGTTAGCAGATTCCCTAATTCAGTGGTTTGCAACCTTTTCACCTTTGGGGACCAGGAATAATAGGAAAATCATTTTGGGGACTGCTGAGGCAGGAGTAAAAAGCCTTCTATACACAACATACTATCTTGTGTATTAGTTTTTATACATATAACTAAAAAAAGAAATTTCTCTAAAATAACCAGAAACTCAGCAGTGAAGATGCTAATAAAAGAATAAAACATTGAAATTAATTGTAACTGAATGCAACTGAAATTTTTACTGAGCAATATCTGGTGCAGATAGGGCTACTGTGAAACCTGCTGTTGGGATGGAGCTAATGAAAGTGGGGACTGGGGATACAGGAGAGAACCACCAGCATTTCAGCAGATTCCACATCTGGACACCCTCCTGTGAAGCTGAAAAACCTGAAAATTCCCTCAGAATTAAATGCAGCACCTTTATTCACTACACCGCTTATATCTCACGCTTTTTATTTACATATTAAATTTCTGTACTCCCTTTATCCAGCTGCTTGGTGAAGGGATGGGAAAAGAAAAGAATGGGATGATGGGGATTGTTTTCTTCACCTGATCTTTCCATCTTGGCCACACAATGGGATCTCGGTGAATGGTGAAATTGGGGTCAGGGGAGCCCCGCCATTCTAGACTCCCAACTTTCCTTCTTGCAACACCCCCATTGGGAAATTTCACCCAATTGACAAGGTCCATGTTGACAGCCAAGTCCCCATTCTCATCTAAATACACCCCTTCAACAGAATGATTGTGAAACTGGGGGTGGCTCAGGAAAGGATGGAGCTGAAAGAACAGAGAAAGAAAAATCTTTTATGGCTTGGTATGACTCTTAGTATACGCAGGATTCTGGTTTCAGGAATGGATGCCGCTGGTCTCCTTTCAGAATTTAGGAAACTGAGAATAGAAGCCTCAGTTCTATTTTCAGATGGGCAGCTTCTCTGAGGACAATATTTCACCTACCCCTAGAAGCGGCACATGGACAGTTCAGCTCCAGAGCCTGTAATCCTTCAGAAGCTGCTGGAAGTTCATTTTTGTGTACTAATAGGATATCTTCTTGAGGGTCTCACAGGAATTGTAGAGCAGGGGGTTTCAAAGGCCCCCAGAAGGACCTCGTTTCCCTCGAGCCCTTTCTTCCAATTCTGCACTCTGGGATGATCAAGCAAAGATTGCTGTCATACTTTCCTTCAGTCTTTTCATCTCCAGGCTAAATGTGCCAAGTTCAGTCTATCTGAACTCATATGTATTTGTTTGCAGTCCACTCATCATCCTTGTTGCCCTCTTCTGAAAGCTTTCCTGTTTCTCCTAGTGACATCCTGTGAAATGTCTTTCTGTCTTCAAGGCTACTCTACCTGCTTCTGTGAGCTTGAGTATCTGATAAACATTCCCTGCACTTCCTCATTCAAGACATCAATGGAAAAGCTGAAGAGCACTGGGCCATAGATTGAACCTTGCAGAAACTCATTTGTTACCTCCAGGTGTGCCATTGAGGAACACACTTTGAGTCTGATTCTGTACCCAACCCTACGTGCAGCTGAGGATTCTTGTATCTCCTCTGCTTGGAGCTAGGTTGCTAATCATGATGTCACAGGGCACTTTGTCCAAAACTTTGTTGAAGTCCACATAGATGATATCCACAATGTTCCCACAGACCTTCCCTTCCACAGGGTGTTCCTTACTCCTCATTTGAATCAAGACAAAGAAGCACCTGAGCACTTGGGACTTTCTTTCTCTGTCTCATTTTTACCACCTGCAGGGACTACCTGAACCACAGTAGCTTTCTAATGACTTTACTCTGGATGTATCTGGAGAAGGTTTCTGGATGCTTTTAGAGTCCATTCATTCTACCCTTTAGTCTTCCTGATGCCCTCCCTTCCATTCTATGCTTTGTGCCTGGAGTTAACTGTTGTTGCTTGTCCTTCCTTCCACTTCCTAGATTTGGGTGCAGAGGGATGGTATTCAGATCATCATCAGAACCTATTTTTTGAAAAAATGTGGAAGAGATTTTCTCTGTTGTCCTCTACTTTTTTTCCATAAATAATAATCACCCCATCTTTTTATCATTACTTTCACATGGCATGGGACTTTTCTCAGCATTGGTCCGAGCATCTTAAAATGGGCTTTCCTGACATTCCAGTTGTCAGTTTGACTGCACTTGGATTTTCAGTCCATAAGAATGCAAGTATGGAAAGGGCATTTTCTCCAGAGTCCCTGTAGGTGTAGGTCCAAGAGGCCTCCTTCTTTCTGTTCCTTAAGGTCTGGCCAATATTTGGCCTTTTGCAGCCATCTGGCACTTCTCCCATCTTCCACGATTACTCAGGAACAGTAAAAGTGCAAGTGGTTCCTGGACTTCTTCTACCAGTTCCTTTCCAACTTTTGGATGAAGGTATTCAGGCCCAGGAGACTGACTCTTGCATTGTGAGTAGAAGATCAGTTGCCCTTCTCCTGTCAAGCTCAATCTCCCATCATGTTATTTTTGCTTCTCCTTCTGGGTCTCAGGGAATTCCTTATTCCTTTTTTGGGACAATACAGAGTCAAGGAAACAACTCTGAACTTTGGGCTTTCCTTGTCCCCTGTCATCGTTTTGCCATCTGCAGGGACTACCTTGGCCGTGACATCTTCCCTCCGCCTTTTCCTCTGGATGTATCTGGGCCAGGATTTTGGTGCTTGTAGCATCCCTTACAGACCCCCCACTCCTTCTCCATTTTAGGCTTCCTGATGCCACCCCTTCCCTTCTATCTCTCGGTGTATCTTCTCCAAGGCACCAGGCTGTGGCTTCCTGAGTGGGCACAGACCTGCCCAAGAATACAGTGTGAGAACAGGGCCGTGGCGAGTGGGACGCACAGAAGGAGACAGTGAGGCACTTTGTCAGTGAGTGCCCCGTGGCACGGTCCATGTGGAAGGCGGTGTCCGAAGCGCTGGACTGGCCGGACCTGGGCGCCCAGGACTGGGAATCCGTCGTGTCCGGCACGGAACCCTCCCCACCGCTGAAGGGACCCAGGAGGAGGGATACCAGGAAGCGGAGGTGGAGAGAGGCCGCGGCATCCGAGATGTACTGGACGGCACCCTGGTCCACGGTGAGACTGATAAACCTGTACATCCTGTTGGTGCTATTGTTCCAACGGCACAAGGAGATATAGATGCAAAAGGTGGCTAATGTGGCTGGCTCGGTCAACGTTGTCCGGGACAAAATCTTTTGGTTGAGCCGCGAAGAGAGGGGGAGGATGCCGCCCGGGCGCTGGAGGAAATGTTGGCCTTGGCTGTCTACTGCCAGTGCCCCGATTACGTAGCGCCTGTATAACGCTCCCGCATGGAAAAAGAACTGAACGATGCATGGCGTGAATATCTCTCGGGGATCGCTGTACAAAGTCTTGTCTGTAATTCAATGTGTTAATTTTGCATATCTGTAAATGAGTGTGCATTGGGCCCTGTGAAAATTTGTAAATGGGACTTTTGTATTTTTCTATTTTTCTAAGATACAAGTTTCATTGGCTTTGTGAATAGTAGTATGCTCTTATTTAAATAAAAAATCTCAACCTAAAAAAATCTCAACCTTCCCTTCTATGTCTCCTGCCTGCATTTTCCTGTTGGACCTTGGCCTTGCTTCCACTTTCTAGTGGTGCCATGTTGGGTGGGAAGGGTTGCTTTTCTGATCATCATCACATTCATTTTTGGGGAAACCACCTTAACAGACTTTCTCTCTTTTCTTCTCCTTCATCTTAGAATGAAAATGATGGAATTGTACCTTTAGAACAGCTTTTTTAAAAAATCTTGACCCACTAAGGAGGGACTGCATTTCTCTTCAAAGTCACTTTCCTGGCCCTTTCCCTAGCCTGGATGTGAGTGTCATAAAATGCACTTTCCTGCCATTTGGGGCATCAGTTTGACTTCATTTGTATTGGTTTCCAGTCAAAATTCAAGCATTGCGTGGGTGCATTGCCCCAGAGTTCCTGTAGCTACCTCTCTGTCCACTCTCTTCTGGTTATAGATAGCCTGAGAGACTGATTTTCCAGGAGCTGAAATTGGTTCCATGATTGCACTGCTTCCAGTAGTAAAGAGCATCTTCTAGCTCCTTTGTTCCTGACTGCTACTCCTGCTTATCCGATGATTTCCCTCCAGATTTTCATTTCCTTTGGGATTCTCATCCTCAGCCTCAGATCCCCATTTCATTTCTGTACTGGACTTAACAGCACAACTGCACTGCTGGACTTCAGAAATCATATTCTTTACATTCCTTTGAGGATGTCCCCTTGCCGCTCCCGCACTCTCACTTTTCCTTCCGAGATGGCGGCTGGCTTGCACTTGCTGCACAGGCCTGCCTTTCTGACTTTAGACCAAAAACAGACAGACAGACATTTCATGGAGGTTGCAGGCCACTGCTGTTGGGGAGATTTCTAGTTCCATAGGCCTTCATTTTGGATTCTACCATTTCAAGCCTGATTATTCTTAGGTCAAGGAATATGAGTAAGAATTTATACAACCCTGCTGTTCCTTCAATGTTCTGCTTCAGCATGATTCATACCAAATCTATTTCCATGATGAGATAAACTTAGTCCTAGGAAGCCAGTAGAAGGTGTCAAAACTGGGACCAGAAGTGAGTCAGCTCCACTGGCTCCCAGTTGAAGTCCCGGCCAAATTCAAGGTTTTGGTATTAACCTATAAAGCCCTAAATGGCTTGGGACCCGGATAACTAATGGACAGCCTGCGCCCATATAAGCCCTCCCACCCTCTAAGATCCGCAACAGCAGCCCTCCTCCGGGAGCCTCCTTGATGGAGGTGAAGTGGGTGAGTACCCGGAGGAGGGCTTTTTCGGCGGTGGCACCCCAATTATGGAATGCGCTCCCCAGAGAGGTTCGCCTGGCGCCGTCCTTATATGCTTTTCGGCACCAGGCGAAGACCTTTTTATTTAAGTCTTATTTTAACTGTTAGTGGTGTTTGTTTATTGTTTATTTGTTTATATGTTTATTTGTTTATATGTTTATATTAATTTAATGTTGTATTGATTAGGGGATTTTTATTTAGTGTATTGATTGGGGTTTAAATTAGGGTTATTTTGGTTTGCCGAGATGCACCGAGGGTGGGGGAGGGATAAATTAATATTGTTTATGAATTGTATTTTAATCATGCTGTGAGCCGCCCCGAGGCTTCAGTGCGAGGGGGCGGCATATAAATATTTTTGAAAAAAAAAGTTACAGCTGCCCTTCCATTTGGAAAATCTCATCTGAATTTCTCACATTCTAAATTCAGCACTTAAGAATGAGAGGGAATACCTGCCATGCATGGAACCAGTGCACACCTTCCTCCATGTTGCATGGACTTCCTCCTGGATCTGAAGGAAACAGCCGCATCCAAGGCCCGGCCCACAGCCTGTACTGTGCTGTAAGAGAGGAAGCTGTCCAGAGACAATTTCTTCTCCTTGTCCACTTGGAGCAGGCCCTCCAGTTTCTCCCCCTGTCTACATCTTTTCCACTCTTTCACTGACAGCACATGATGTGAATTGGAACATGTGAATATTCGCTTCATGAATTTGTTCATGAAGAAATACAAATCTTTAAAACCATGATAGTTGATCCTTTTACTTGTTTGGCGAATGAAGGAAAAATATGCATAGACATGCTGGAAATCAAAAGATGTATAAACTAAAGCCAAGGCAAAGTTGGATACAGTTGTGGTGATCCAGACTTTCCCATTCCCAAGTTTCATAAATATGTCTGTAACTGCATCTACAATCTGCATTGCATAGAACAAGGAAAAGATCTCTTCAAAATAAATGAAGACATTGATTTTCGCCAACTCCTTCAGTGAGTGCAGCTTGATTGGAATTCTACCCATTTTCACCTGGGAGATGCTGTGTGAAAAAATCCCACAAATGCCATTCATGAGGAGCTCTGGTTTCAAGGTTCTCATGAACTTGTCTCCATTCTCAATGTCCAGTGAAAGGAGACCCACCATCCTCCACCCAAAGTGCAGTAGCAGCCTGACAATCCCTGTGTACTGGATGCCTTCTTCAGGGACCATCCTGTAGAAGAACGGGGATTTACTTTTTTCTCTCCAAACCTGAGTGGTGAAAGCATATGTGACCTAGGAGAGAATGGAAAAGATTGTTGAATTGCTCACTCCAGGACCAAATCAGAATTCCTCCACACATGAGAATAAACCACTTGATCTTTAAGTATATGCATGAAACATGATTCAAAAGAAACAATGCTTATCATTTTCTGAAAAATAAAGTATTTTATCATCATTAGTTCAAAACACTGAAAATGGATGCTAGGAGTAATATGAACATTTGACCTTCTTCTGATTTTCCATCTGCAAACACACTTCACAAAAGTACATTTTATGAATGGGAGAAGAATTTGCTTCATAGGTTTGGTGAAGCACAGATGCTGAGGACACCTTCCTGGCATCTAAGGATTATCTGAGCCCTTCTGCATTTCATGCATGGGCATGAAAATTAAATTATCTTGGATGCCCAGGATATGGTTGACCCTGAAGTGCAGAATAACTCTTTCTACATCAGGCCCTAATGGAGAATATAATTTATTCCTGATGGCCAAACAACAGGGGACAATTATTTAAGGTTCAAACCCTGAGAAATATCAGAGTTGAAAGGAAAAACCTTGGCCATAGAGGTCAGAATTTGGGGAAGATCAGCCTGGAGCCAGTTATACTCTCTACATCTAATCATTGCAAAAAGCATAACTGAAAAAAGCCCTGTGCATGCTGGCTGTGGACGGTGCTGTTGACTGGAGATGGGCTCACACTCTGAAGCGGGAGTGTACCTACAATAAAGAGACGTTTTACACAATAAATTCCTGGAGTGTCCTGTCTCTCTCATGGTCAATGAATGAAGAACAATAAATGTTTGTTTACCGTTGTTAGCTGCCCCGAGGCTTCCTGGCAATGGGGTGGCATATAAATTTGTAAATAAATCAAAATAAATAAAGAAGGACCTTATTTTAATCCTTCACACGAACAATACCAGGTGGATGCCTGGAAAAGCAAAGGGGTTTGAACCCTTTTCATCTAGGTATTGAGTAGGACTGTCTCTTGTCTTGGGAGGGATACTCTGAATGCGAATGATTTGGAGAATCTTTGGCTTTCTCTGCATGGGACCTCATATCGCTTCTCCCAAGTCTCTCACCTGCGGGATTTTGAAGATGTCCAGAAGCTTGGAGAGCTGCATGGAGTTGTCTGAGTCAGACTCTTCAAGGACAGCCTGCAGATGATTTTGTCTGCCACACTTGTAGTTGGGAACATGGGCCTGAGAGGTTGAGAGCTGGTATATGGCTACATCGGACGTCAGTCTAGCATCATGAAGTGTGTCATAGATGCTGTAGCCCAGGGTGATGTTGGGCAAGAGCCTGGGATTCTGGTTGATCTCCTGGATGGCAAAGAGGAAGGAGAGGATCTTCCAGTAATCTGTGGAACCCAACCTGCAAAAAGGAAACAAGCAGGTCACCCTGCCATCCTGCTTGTGAATCCTTCTTCTCCCTTTCAGGTTGCACCCTGCTTCTCAGGCCACCATATGCTCTGCCTGATCCCAACCCAAATCAAGAGCTCATCTGCTGATTGCTGCAAGATTCTTGGTGGGATTCCAGTGTTTGGGGCAGGCCTATTTCCCGTCCTAGTCAGATCCACTCCCCATTCAAGAGAAATGCAGCAACTGTGCCCATCCGAGGCAGGAGCCCAGGAAGTGCAGCCACTATTGCTGAAGAGAAAGGAAAGGAAGAGGAGTACAGATGCAGGAAAGGTGGTGCACCTTCTGGGCAGTGGCCTTCCCCTTGCCATGAACTCCCCTTTGGCCTATGTTGGTTGAGTGTTCTCTGGCTTGGTGTTCATGAGAAAGAAGCCAACTGGAAGAAATTGCTGCAGCTTTGCATGCCACTGCAAGGTTCGCTGCCTGGCTGCCCATAGTACTTTGTGCTATCATGTTAAGCTTGCCAAAGACTTACCCAAGCTGTTCATTAGAAGCAGGTTTATTGAAACTGTGTGGTCCAAAAAGACCATTTGTCACAGAGATGCTTGCACCGAAGATGACATCTCCTGGTCGGTAAAGGTTCTGTGGTTGCAGCTCAGTCTAGTGCCATCTCCAGGGGCACTTGGCATCCAGAATCCCACAGCAGCTTTCTGGAGGAGCAGCAGCAGCAGGACAAAAAGCACCATTCTCCCATTTCTTGGCATGACCTCTATACTTCCCCTGTCAACCTCTATACTTCCCCTGTAGAGGAACAGTTAGAGGAATTTCCTTCCAAAATGAAAAAGGAGCCCAGCCGGACAAGGCTCCAGTTCAGAGAAATGAGAATAAGTGCCCCTGCACGGCAGACCTGAGCAGGGCTGCTGGGAAGGAGGAGCCTTGCCTTTTTAACTTAGATGCAAGACACAGCCCTGCAATGTCAGGTGTGCCTCAGGGGCTCAGGATGGTCCTTGGGGCAGGGGACCCCATGAGGTTTCGCAGGAAGACCAGTAATGCAGTGTGATTTCCCTAATTATATGGCCACAAGGCTGGAGCACCCCTGTGGCTTCCTGAAAACCTTCCTCTCTCCCATGTGCAAGAAGGGCATGCTCTGAGACCTCACAGACACGACACTGTTGAAATAAGCAGGATCAAGGGGCTCTTTCCCTCGCGTGCTTTGTTACTGGACTTTAAGGGGCGATCTGCATCCTGTGCTTGCAGTCCTTTCACTCCCATATTGCCTCTGCAATGGGGCCACTTGGCCTAGCAAAGCCCCTGCCTTGCTTTGTCCCTTCCCATTTTTGTGTTCTCAGGTTGGTGGCTGGAGCTCATGCTCATGCCAACTTCATCTTTGAGTGCTTCACCCTCATCATGGTGCAGACTAATTTTCCCTCAGTACCCAGCTTCAGCTCCAGGGATGGGGCCAGTTGTTCTGTTAAAACTTTCCTCCTGCAGGGATGGCCAAGAAGTTCAGTGAAGGGGAAAGGCCCTGATGGAGAAACGATCCTGTCAGTCCCATTCCAGCTGTCTCTGATGGACTGGGAGGGAAAGCTCTTTCCCTCTCTCTTTTCCCCTCCACTTCTATTTCCCTTTGGAAAATTTTCTCTTTCCGTAACTGCAGTGGCCACTGCCCATTTCTGGCATCCTCCTCCCCTTGAGGTGAATGTGCTGGGACTGCATGTTTCCCACTCATGTATCCAGGAGGGGAAGTCAACTTGAGGATAGGCATGTCTAAAAGCAGAACCAAAACCATTCTTGGTTGAAAGGATGAAGCAGAGAGATCGAGCATGCAATAAGTGGGATTCGAATTGAGAGAGCCTGGTCTGGATCCCCACTCATGCCCGAAGCTCACTGTGTGACTTCTGGCAGGTCATTCATTCTCAGCCTATCCTACCTGTCAGGGTTGTTGTTTTCAGGGGAAGAAAGTTGAAGGGAAGCATGCAAAGTGCTGTCTTTCCTCATGCATGGAAAGCTCAGGATAGAAGTGCCATGATGTGCTAACAATCATAGTGCCAACAATGGTAAGAATATTAATGGAAGTACTCTGTCAGGAAATTCAGCAGAAGACACTTCAGCAAGTGGTTATAGGCCAGCTGGGCATCCAGGCTGCCCAGAAATGGCCAGCCCATGGCCATTTTTAAGATTTCATCCCACACTGAGGCAGCTGTGAAGAAAGGGGTTCTGGTCTGGGCTGGTCCCAGTGATGTGCACACATGGAAGCATGATCCTGGTGGCCAGTGTGAGGTTGCAGGAGAGAAGCCCGCATCCCAGATGCCAAGGTGGTTCATTTGGAATGCTTCCCTTTGCACGCGCATGCCCAGATGGGCAGCCCCCAAGTGGGTGAAACATTGGGCCAGGAGGGGGTGTGTTCCTTGGCGCTCCTCAGCTCTCCTGTTCACCCATGTCCTGCTGGGAAATTAGCTCCAGGTTCCATTACGACATCAGGAAGCATCTCCAGCTCCAGGCTTCCCCCTGTGCTCGGCCCTCTCCTGTTATCCCTTCAATGCTGCCCTTCCCCGTTGGGGGTTTGACTGTGTAAGGAATCATGGAGAGAAAAGCCACTAGGTGAGAATGACATGGATTTTGTTCCTGTAGAAAAGAGGTAGACAATTTTGAGGGGCAGCTTTTCTTGGGCTCGAGTGCATAACTGCAGCTCCTGCAACTGGCAGTCCAAGGCAATCTGATCTCACAGCCTGTGAGGCTGTTCACTCTGATGCACAGGGAGAGCTCTGTGGCAGCGGATTTCAACCTTTCTACAGGTGGGGATTGGCAAAAATGTGGAAATTATTTCAGGGACCTGGGCAGAAATAAAAAGCAGTGTATGCATAATATTGTTTTTTATGAATTTGTTTTCAAACATAGTACCATTGAAGGAAAGAAAATTCTTTTTTTTATAAAGATTTTTATTAAAAAATTTTTACCATTGTATAATCAAATTCAAACCAATTCATAAAAAATTAAAAATATCTTTAAATCTAAGCCAAGTCCCTTTTCTCCAGCCAATCATAAAAAAGATCCCAAGTTTGATAGAAGTCAGTATCTTCTTTCTCCTTCAGTAATAGAGTCAATCTGCCCATTTCTGCACAGTCCAGAATTTTTTAAAATCTGTTCCTCAGTGGGTAATTCCTCAGTCTTCCAGTATTGAGCAAGAGCAATCCTCACCCCTGTGATTAAATGTAGCATCGAATACATTTCCTGTTTGCTAATATTTTCCGGTATAATGCCTAACAAGAAAATTTCAGGTTTAAAAGCTAAGGGCTTTTGTAGCATTTCCTCAAGCCATTTATGTATTTTAATCCAATACTTTTTCACATATTCACAGGTCCATCACATATGGTAAAAAGTACCCACAGCATGTTTACATTTCCAACATCCATTTGACATATTTGGAAACATCTTAGCTAATCAACTTGGTGATAAATACCATCTATAAAACATTTTACATAAATTTTCTTTATAAGAAGTTGCTAAAGTTACCTTAATGTTTCTCTCCCATAGCTTTTGCCACTTTTCTAATTCAATATTATATCCAAATTTCGTGCCCATGTTATCATAGTTTCCTTGACCTATTCCATTTTCTTGTCAGGTAAGAACTCATAAATTCTTTTAATCATTTTCTCATCTGTTTTGAACAGCACTTGATCAAAGGCTGTTAAAGGTAAAGGTAAAGGTTTCCTCTTGACGTTACGTCCAGTCATGCCTGACTCTAGGGGGCGGTGCTCATCTCCGTTTCCTGGCCAAGGGAGCCAGCGTTTGTCCACAGTCTCCGTGGTCATGTGGCCGGCATGACTAAACACCGAAGTGCACGGAATGCTGTTACCTGCCCACCAAAGTGGTACCTTTTTTTCTACTTGCATTTGCATGCTTTCAAACTGCAAGGTTGGCAGGAGCTGGGACGGTGCACAGGAGCTCACCCCGTGTGCAGATTCGAACCGGCGACTTTTCGATCAACCAGCCCATCAGCACAGCGGTTTAAACCACTGTGCCACCTGCAGTCCCCAAAGGCTGTTAGGTCTTTATAAAACCCCAATATTTTACAATCTTTAGCATATCTTGCACCTTTAGTATATCTGCACCTTATACCACCAAGAGATATTTAGTCCCTGTTCTTGTATTTCTTGATCTAGTTTCAGGCCTCCATCCTTGTCCAAAATATCATTATCTTATGATCCTTTCAAAATTCAATACATTTGGATACACAAAAGCTGCTAACATAAAGCTGCTAAAATTCTGCTAACGTAACCAGAAACCGAGCAGTAAAAATGCTAATAAAAGAGTAAGATATTGAAATTAAAAGTAATTGAACACAACTGAAATGTTCAGAGTGTGATATGAAACACAAACTGTGAAATCTCCCATTGCTTTTTTTCAGGAATAATCGCTCAAAAATTTATTATAAGAAAATACAAAATCAATATAAATGCAAAAACATACTTATAGCTAATCCAAATTCAAGTACAATATTAACATTGGAGCATCACACAATCAAACAAAGTGACTTAATACAATAGTCACAACGTGAAATATTGAAATACAACAACTCCCCCTCCCCAACAAGCTGCCTGACCCACCAGCCGAGCCTGGACTAGAAAACTCTCCCCACACCAGCCCAGCCCAGTTGTGCCCTGCCTGGCAGAGAATGTGGCAGGGAAAGGGGAAGGCTGGTCTCAGTTCCCACCCAGAGGCAGAGGCAGTGTTTACATTATTGGTTGAATGGAGATGGAGATGATTTGATGACTGGTTGAATCCTGCATTTCCAGAGATGGGATTTTTGTTTTGTGCTGTTCTGTCTTCTCATTTCATTGAAGGTGGCATCCTTGTGTCCCTGCAGAATAATGAGGGACCTCTGCATTTTGCTTGTTGCAGGAAAGTCCCTGGGAGCTCAAAGCTCTGTTTGGAGTGCTCAGGCTGGGATGTGGGTGTCCTGCTTCCTGCCCAGTGGAATCAACCAGCCCTGGGAGCTGCATGTTCCTGGCTGGCCGCATGTTGTGCACTGTGCCCATGTTCCCCTTCCTGTCCCTTCCCCTCTTTGACCCTCTTTAACCTATCAGCCTGAATGCTTCAGAGTCCCCCACCCCACTTTTTACACCTTTAATACACTGCTATGTTTCCACAGCTTGGGTGTGAGGTATGCTGAATCCAGAGTCTTGTCCTGGATTGATGAAACAGGGAAGTTCCAGGTTGGATTTTTCCCAGTTGGTCGAGGAACAGAGAATCCCTGCCTGCTTTCTGTTATGCTCACCAAGCAAAGAATGGAAGCATCTTTGCCCCAGCAAAGTAGGAAATGAACCCTTTCCCTTTTTTGCTCAGCAGTGGCAACCTATTGCTTTCAGGGAGAAAATAGAGGATGAAACAAAATTCCCTCAAGCTGAAGAGCCAAACTGCAGCAGGGAAGGCCTGAGGGGGCCTGCAGGGTCTTCTGAGAGCAGGGTGGTCTGGTGGGTTGGGTGCTGAGCTGGAGGCCTGGGAGGTCCCAGTTCCAGCCCCACCCCCATTCTCAGAGCTCCCTTCAGAGATTGGCCAATCCCTCCCTCTGAGCATGCCTCCCCACATGGTTGTGGTTGTAGGGGGGATAAAAAGAAGAGTAGGACAAACGTGTAAGTCACGTGGAGGCAGGGCAAGAGGTGAAAATGCAGGGAATAAATGCAGCATGAATATAAAATGTAGACCCCCAAACTCCTCCCCTCTCTGCACCCCATAATACACTTCATATTCTCCCCCTAAGGTCAGTAGTGGGCTGCTGCACTCCTTCAGATGAAAGGAAAGGGGACCCCCCCCCCCATAACACAGACTTCTGGCCTACAAAAATGTGGGGATCACAGAAATGGTGCACTGAGTTTGGCAGTCAAGTTGCCCCCAACACAGCCCAGGAAATGCAAGGAAGGAGCTGAACAGTGGTTCCCAGCAGGCCCCAGTCATGTGGCTGCTCTCTAGAAGGAGTCAAAGCCTTGGGCATGGCTGAGGTTGCTAATAAAGGAGGAACCTGGCTGGACATCTGCCCCAGAAAGGGGTACCTCCACCCTCGGAGCATTATCCCTGCTGACTCCCAAATGAAGCCTGATCAGGTAGGGATGGGAAAGATCTGTTTCAATTCTACCTCATGTGGAGCAATACTTTCCCTCCTCCTGATGTGTCTCTTCCTGCTATCAAGGGCAGTGCTGGGAACTTCCCCAACAGCCCTGGCAGGATGCTGGTGCTAATGTGATTTTGCAGTCAAGCATGTTTGTGTGGCTATAGAGAAGAGTACGGCTGCAAAAGTGAGGAAGGTCCCCAAATTTTCCTCATAGGACAAGAATGTGAGGATCCTGGGGATGCACTTTTCCTGGGCCATGTTTGGATGCTGATCTTCTGGACACGTCAGGCAATGCTCTGCATCTTTTGAAAACAAGAGAAGCAGCACCCTGACAGCCATTCCAGTCTCTGCACTGGACATTTTATTCCTTATGGTTGTCCTTCGTATTACGGCTATTAGAATAAATGGTAGTACTGCTGGTAGGGGCATGATCCTGGTGGAAGATGCCACATTGAGTGTATTCCTGCCCTGTCTGGACTTGATGGGCCCCTTAATTTTCTAAGATGAACTAATGTCCTACGATTAATTATGATGGCAGACAAATATTTGTAAGGCACTTTGCAAAATGGACTGGGATGTGTGGCAATCATGAATGAATTCATGCAACAGAACATATCTGATCCCGGCAGGGACTCCACCCTATGCATCTCCACCCTCTGGAGTATTTCTTGGAGATCAAGAAAGCACACAACAAGCTTTCAAAGGTCAAGCCAGGCACCAGCTTTCTCATGACAAGCTCTCTGCAATCCTGCTTGAGTGGTGGGATATGATAAATGGAAGCACAATTCTACTTGGATTTCCCTAGTTCCAGGCCTAAGGCCAGGTCTAACTGAGGTGCTTGAGGAAGCCTTTGAGAGTCAGGTAAGAGGGTGGAAAGGGTGCTACTCTTCCACCCTGGTCTCATCCAGCCTGTTTCTCAAGCCCTCAGGATGCATAGAGCCTGACACTGGCTGAACCCCCACCACCATTGCATGCAAGCCACACTGGGGTCCATCCTGTTTGCAAGCCTCCAGCTGTGCATCCTGGGTTTCCATCCTTGACACCCCGGCCACCATCCAGCCAATCATCCGCCACTAGCTCTCCAACAAGGCATTTTTCCAGCACCAGGAAACCTGCCTGCTTCCCTCTGCTCAGTGCACACCGCTACCCCTCCATGACTTGCAGAAAGGGACAGTCTGGACAAACTGAGGAATTGAGACTGGTCATTTGGTCAGCAAATCTTTGACTGTCCCAGGTGACATGTGAATGGAGAAGGACCCAAAACTTGCTGCTGACACGTGCACTGCCAGCCCCCGATCTTACTTTTCTGCCCTTCCTACTTTCTAGTTGCATCAACCTCATCCAAAGACATACACAGAACCATCTTGATATGAAATGTTCTTGAACTGAGTGACTCATTCAATGTTTTGCTCCTTTTTCCCAGGAAAACTTTCTGATTGGGTCATCTCATGTTTGCACTGTATACTTGGAGGTTTCTGTGTGTTCTGAACACTCTCTACTTCACAGAAGTCATCAGGGTGTGAGTGAGACTGGATGAAGATGGGAGATGGGTAGTTGAAGTTTGCTAGAGGGAGTTGAGCTCCCACACTGGTGCAGGGGAATTCCATTCTAGGCAACACCTTCACAACAGAAAGGCAAGGTGTTGCAGTAGAAAGTGATCTTGATTCTAGCCCTTACTCAGCCATGCAGGTCACTGGGTGGATCTGGGCCACTGACAGACTTTCAGCCCAGCCAATCTCAAAGGGTTATTGAGAGGATAGCATTGAGAGGAGGAGGAGCAGGCTTAGATATACCACCTTGACTTTCTTTAAAGAAAATGGCAGGATATAATGAAACTGAATAAAGAAACTCAGGACACTTTATGATATCGCAGGCCCAGTTCCATGTATATGAAAAAAACCCTTTCATTTTAGCACTTGATATTTTGTTTTTTTTCCTCATAGAAAAATACAGAATATCATGGAATTCCTCTACTCATTAAGGACTCCATGAAGAAGAGCATGCGCAGCTGAAGATCTGAACAGCCTGTCCTCCCTCCCATCCTCCCCATGCATCTGTGAATCACCCATTCCCAAAAACTTTTTGCTGGCATAATCCTCTTGGCTCAGCCATCTTCTCCAGCATCTTCCTGAAGGCAAGTCCTGCCATGCCAGTGAGAGGCATGCCAGTGAGAGGGGAACTCCTCTTCCAGCTATTCCAGATGATGAAAAGAAGCTCCAAAATCTCCTCATACTCAAGAAAGATCATTTTCTCCAAGCTGCCGAGTTCTCCTTGGGGGAGCTGCACAGAGGTGGTGCAGAAAGATGGAGAAGGCACATAGGTATGCAGGTGTAGTGGACATTTAACAGCAAGGGAAACCATGCCTATAGTGCCCTGAGGGCCCAGGAGCACATGGCAGCAGAATCAAGAAGGAGATGGGGCATTCTGGGAAGCAGAGAACACCACTCAGAACACGGATCATGTAATTCTTCCAGGAGGGGAGGAAGGGGGTGGTAATATCACCCCATGGACTACAATTTTCTGCGCTGCTACTCCAGAAACAACCAGGCCATCAGAAATTCCTTGCAGGATGGTTTAGCACCCCCACATGTACCCCATATAGTGGTCAGAATTTTGCCCCCCTTCCTGGCACTCCCTTTTGCTCTGCACTCACCCACCTTCCTGAGTGGAGAAGGTCCCTTCCGTGTACGGAGCACAGTCATAGCAGCAAATGGGCTGTCCTTCCTGAGGCACCTGAAGAATCCTGGGTGGCATCTCTCTACACACCTGGATTGGGGTACAGGCTGAATGAGAGTAGGAACAACAAGAAATGATGGTTGGGGCTGAGGAAGCTGTGGACTGTGGAGACAGAGGAGGGAAGGATGGGGAGGAGAGGACCTCCAGCAGTGGATTCCACTGCTCCAGCAGGGTGGTGGAAGCCATCCTGTGAAGCTGAAGCAGCTGAACACTCCCTCCAAATGAAATGCATTGACATTATTCACTAGAGCTGTTATATCAAATGCTAGCTAGCTCCTCCATTCATTCATTCATTCATTCATTCATTCATTCATTCATTCATTCACTCACTCAATTTGTGTAACTCCCTTTAACCAGAATATTAATGAATGGATGGGAAAAGAAATGAATGGAATGATGGGGATGGTTTTCTTCACCTGATCGATCCATTTTGGCCATGCACAGGGATCTTGTTGAATGGTCAACTTGGGGCCAGGCAAGCCCCATCTTTCTAGACTTCCCACTGTCATAGTAACAACAGTCTTGTTGAGAAACTTCACCCAACTGACAAGGTCCAAGTTGACTGCCAAGTCTCCGTTCTCCAATAAATACACCCCGTCAATAGAACCATTGTGGAACTGGGGGTCTCTCAGGAAAGGGTGGAGCTGGAAGAGCAGAGAAGGAACAAGCATTTGAGAAGAGACATCTCATAGTCCACTTTTTGCCAAGTGCTGGTACCAGTTAATGTTGCTCTGTAGGACTCTTTTATGGACAGGATTCTGATTTCATTGCTGGATGCCCAGGGTCTGCTTTAGGAATTTAGGAAACAGAGAATACCAGCCTTATCACTGAAGGGAAAGGGAGGGCAGCTTCTCTGAAGGTAATATTTCAGGAATCCTTAAAAGGAGCAAATGGACACTTCTGCACCAGAGACTGCAGTCCTTCAAAAGCTGACCTGGGAGTTCATTTTAGTGTGCTTTATAAGATTTGTTTTTGAGGAGTCTCACAGGCATCCTAGAACAGGGTATTTGGAAAGTGCCAAGAAGGGCTTTCTGTCATTGGATTCCTTTGTTCCACGTTCTTCACTCAGGAATTTTCAAGCAGAGATAGTGGTCCAGCTCTCTATGGAAACTCATCAAGTCCTTGAGTAATGCTACCATATTTTCCCTCAGTCTTTTCATCTCTACACGTCTCTGGTGCGCCCGCAACTGGAGTATTGTGTTCAGTTTTGGGCCTCTCATTACAGAAAGGATATAGCCAGGTTGGAGTCAGTGCAGCGTAGGGCCACAAGGATGGTGGCTGGTTTGCAGGGGGTGCCGTATGAGGCAAGACTGAGCGAACTGGGTCTCTTCAGCTAGGAGAAGAGAAGACTCAGAGGGGATATGTTGGTGACATACAGGTATGTGAGGGGGTGTCACATGCAGATGGGTAGAGACCTGTTCTGCCATGCAGAGAAAGGCAGGATGCACTCCAACAGAGCAAAGCTCAGGGAACCCAGGTACCATTTGGATGCCAGGAAGCACTTCCTGAGAGTTAGGACCCTGAGGGCATGGAATGGGCTTCCATGAGAGGTCGTTGAGGCCCCATCAGTGAGGGTGTTCAAAGACAGGCAGGACATGCACATGGTGGACATGTCGTGAACGGAGCCGGCTGGTGCCGGAGGCCAGACTAGATGGCCCAGGAGGCCCCTTCTGACTCACTCTGTTTCTATGTTTCTAAGAATGGAAATATTGAAGAACACTGGACCTCGAACTGAACCATGTAGTACCCCACTGCTTATGGCTCTTCATCTGAGAAGGGGCCATTGATGAGCAAATATTGAGTCCCCTTTGATGTCAACTGTGCATCCAGCAGAGGGTTGTTTTATCAAACCTCCTAGGAGCTAGTTTGCTAATCACAATATCATGGGGCCTTTTGTCAAAAGCTTTGCGTTTTCCTGATAGATGATATCCAAAGCATTCCCACAGTCCTCCAGGAAGGTTAACCCATCGAAAATGAAAATCTGATTACATTTGAGGTTTCTTGGCATCACTGCATTATTTGCAAGGTGTCTGATGTCCCCTAGCTAACATTCTGAATTCAGTACCCAGGAAGGGGAAGGAATACCTGCCATGGGTGAAGTTGGGGCACATCCAGCCTGCCACATATGCCATGGACTTCCTCTTGGGTCTGGAGGAGACAGCCACATGCACAGCACGGGTGACAGCCTGAACTGTGTTGTACGAGAAGATGGTGTCCAGAGACAGTGTTCGCTCCTTGTGCACTTGGGGCAGGGCCACCGGTTTCTCCTTCTCTCTGCATCTTATTCAAGCTTTCACTGACAACACATGCTCTGAAAAGGAACACTTGAATGCTCTCTTCACAAATATCTTCATAAAGAAATACAAATCATCAAAACCATCATGGCTGGTCCTTTTACTTGTTTGGGGGAGAAAGGAAAAATATGCATAGACGTGCTGGAAAACATGAGGTACATGCGATAAAGACAAGTTAAAATCATACAAACTTGTGGATATCCAGATTTTCCCACGAATTGATGTCATATATATTTGAATTGCAAATTCTACAATCTGGATTCCATAGAACGTGAAAAGGAACTCTTCAAAATAAATGAAGACAGCGATTTGTAGCAACCCCTTTACAGATGGCCTCTTGCTCACTTTACTAGCCGATTTCAGTTCTGAGATGCTATGTGAAAAAATCACACAAATGCCATTCCTCAGAAGCTCTGATTTCAAGGTTCTCATGAACTTGTCTCCATTCTCAGTGTCCAGTGAAAAGAGACCCACCATCCTCCACCTGTAATGCAGCAGCAGCCTGACAATCCCTGGGTACTGGATGCCTTCCTCAGGGACCATCCTGTAGAAGGAAAAGGACTGACTTTTTTCTCTATGAACCTGAGAAGTGAAAGCATAAGTGATCTGGGAGAGAGAGGAAGTGTGGATGAATTGCTTCATTTCAGCAGATGGAAGTTCCTCAACTCATGAGAAGAATCCTTTTAAGCAAAAATGATTGATTTTTCCAGATAACCTGACAAAAGGAGTCATTTCTTTAGGGTTCTATCAGAGAGAGACCAAAGAAAGGAGAGTAGAAACATAAGCCAAGATAGTCCGAATGTGTGAAAGATCAGCTTGGAGCCAGTTGTTTTGACATGAGAAATGCAGCTTAAGCAACCATGTGCAAAATGCATCCATGATGTTCTCTCTGCATCTAATCATTGCAAAAGCTGAATGTGTAAAAGCTGATTTTCTTGATGGCTGTGGCAGCTGGTCTAGACTGCAGATGGGCTCACTCTTGGTTGTGGGTATGAACCTACAATAAAGAGTCTGTTTCACAAAATTACTTGCTGGTGTTGCCTGTCTTTCTCTCGATCAGAAAACAAAAATGAGGGACCTTTTTCTTTCCTGAGAAATAACAATACTAGAAGGGTGTCTGATGTGGGGCAGAGGGGGCTTCAACCATGTCAATCTCAGGACTGAGTAGGACTGCCTGCTGCACTGGGAGGGATGTCATGCTGGCAGGAGGTGGAGGGGTGAAGCATCTTCCCATGGGAGAAACCGGAGAGTCCACAGAGGCAGCAGGGCCTGGCTGGGAACCTTCTTGGAAGGAACCAGGTGAAGGACAGCGGGTGCAGGAATGCCCAGGCACATTCACAGCCACGCAGGATTGGTGGCTGGAGCAGGGAAGGCTGCACTGGGGAAGGGAGAATTAAGGCAGGGCTGAGAGGAACAGGAGGGAATGGTGGACAGATACGGGGAGAGTGAGTGAGAGAGCAGAGGAAGGAAGGAAAGGAAGAGGTGATAGGCAAAAGCTGCCTTTGGGAGAAATCTGGAAGTGGCTGGTATTGCTGCAATGGGCAGACAGCCAGGCAGGAGCAGCAAGGGCAGACCCTGCACCCAAGACCCACAGCTTCCCACCTCCCCAGATGTGACGTTGCTGTTTGCTTTAGAAGGAGAGTCAAGGAGAGGGCTGTGGTGCTTCAGGCAGCACAGAAACAGAAGATGTAAATCCTGAATACAAGGACCTGCTGGGCAAGTTCGCTTCCTCCCGAGATTTGCAGGGAAACTTGCCTTCAATGTCACCCTCCATCCTAATCCTCTTACACTTGCCTGCAAATGACTTGGGAATCTTTGGCTTTCTCTACATGGCACCTTATAGTACTTCAGCCAAGCCTCTCACCTGTGGGATTTTGAAGATGCCCAGAAGGTTGAAAAGCTGCATGGAGCTGTCTGAGTCAGATTCCTCCAAGACAACGAGCAGATGATCTCGCCTGCCACACTTGTAGTTGGGAACGTGGGACTGGGTGGTCGAGAGCAGGTCTATGGTTGTATCAGATGTCAGTCTAACATCATGAAGGCTGTCATAGATGCTGTATCCCAGGGTGATGTTGGGCAAGAGGCTGGGATTCTGGTTGACCTCCTGGATGGCAAACAGGAAGATCTTCCAGTAAAATATGGAGCTCAACCTGAGAAAAAGGAATAGAAAATGTCACCTTGCCCTCCCAGCTCATGAATCCTTCCAGTGCCGTTTGAGGTTCTCAGACTTCCACAGGCTCAGCCCAACTGAAAGCAAGAGCCCAATTTCATATTCCTGCAGAATTGCTGGTGGGATTGCACTGGGTGGGGTGGCCTATGTCCTGTCTGAGTTCAGATCTATTCCCCATTCAAGACATCTGCAGGAAGGGGCCCATTCCAGGCAGGAGCCCATTCCAGGCAGGAGCAGCTGTTCACACTGAAGGAGAAAGGAAAGGCAGAGGAGTGCATAACAAGAAATGTGGGGCACGATCGAGGGCCTGAGGCCCTCCCATAGCCCTGCACTCCCTGTGGGCTTTGCTGCTTGTTTGCTGGATGGGTCCTCCTGGGAAAGGAACCAGCTGTGCTACCCATGCTTCTTTGTGATATCAGTTCAAGCAGGTCAATGACTTACGCAATCTTTTCATTAGAGGTAGGTCTCTTGAAAGTGTGTGGTCCAAAGTGGCTTTGTCCTGCAGAGATGCTGGCACTGAAGACATAGTCTCCTGGCTGGTAATAATTGCGTGGCTGCAGCTCAGCCCTGTGCCAGCTCCAGGGGCATTTAGCCTCCAGCATCCCACAGCAGGACTCTGGGAGCAGCAGCAGCAGCAGGAAGAGGAGTGGCACAGCCTCCATCCTGCCCCTTCCAACCAATTAGTGGAACAATTAGAAGAATGATTTGCTTTGGAAGTGGCGATGATGCCGGGCCATCCAAGGCTCCAGACAAAGGGAAGAAGAAATACCCTACACAGAGGCCTCCTCCCCTGCCCTCAACCTCTCCCAAGCTCTGAGCAGGATGGCAGGAATGATGTGCCTTCCCTTATGATCATGGATGCAAGACACACCTCTGCAATTTCATGCTGGCATCAGGGGGTTCAGGATGGTCTTGGGGGTGGCAATCACATGATATTTATCAAGACAGCCAGTAATGCATCATGCTTTCTCTAATTACAAGGCCACATAGCTGGAAGACAGTTGTGGCTTCCTGAACACTTTCCTCAGTCCCATGATGAAAGCCCCAGCTGGGGAGATGCACACATCTGAGAACTTTCCCTTGAGGCCTCTTTGAGATGACCAAGATCAAGACACTCCTTCAGGCATGTGCTCTGTAATTGGCCTTGAAGTCATGACCTCCCCGCCCAGCATTCCCCCGTAGGGATGGATTTTGGCCTTGCAAAATCTCTGCTCCACTTTGCCTCTGCCGACTTCTGGTGAGCTCAGCTGTGTCCCCGGAGTTCTCGCTCAGGGCAGCTCTCACTTGCAGGACTGACAACTTCAAGAGTCAGAAGAATTATATTGAGGTACAAAAATGGCAAAAGCTGTGGAAAGAAATATCAAGGTAACCTCAGCAACCTCATCCACAGAAAACCTTTATAAAATGTTTTACAGATGTTTTAATCGCCAAATAGATTAGCAAAAATGTTCTCAAATATGTCAAATAGATGTTGGAAATGTAAACACAAACCTGGTACTTTATATCATTTGTGGTGGACTTGAGTTAATGCAAAAAATACTGGGTTAAAATACACAAATGGCTCGAGGAAATGCTGTAAAAACCTTTAACATTTAAACCGGAAGTTTTTCTATTAGGTATTTATTTATTTTTTAAAATGTTTATATCCCGCCTTATTGCACTTGAGCCTCGGGGCGGCTTACAAGTATAATATACAAATCTATAAAATACAATTAAAATACATAAAATAAAATCACATTTAAGTCATCCCTCCCCCCCTCTCTCTAGGTGCATCTCGGAAAGAAAAACAAAAACCAACCTAAACCCAATACACACATTAACACCTGATACACATACCACAATTAACAATTAAAATAGGACTTGAATAACAAGATCTTCGCCTGGCACCGAAAAGCATATAAGGACGGCGCCAGGCGAACCTCTCCAGGGAGCGCATTCCATAATCAGGGTGCCATCACCAAAAAGGCCCTCCTCCGGGTGCTCACCCATTTCACCTCCCTCAGGGGAGGCTCCCGGAGGAGGCCTGCAGTTGCCGATCTTAGTGGGCGGGAGGGCATATATGGGCGTAAGCGGTCCTTAAGGTATCTGGGTCCCAAGCCGTTTAGGGCTTTGTACGTTAATACCAAAACCTTGAATTGGACCCGGACTTCAATTGGGAGCCAGTGGAGCTGATGAAGGACTGGGGTCATATGAGAATAACGCCCAGCCCCAGTCAGCAGCCTGGCAGCTCTATTTTGTACCAACTGACGTATCCGGACCGTCTTCGAGGGCAGCCCCACATAGAGAGTGTTGCAGAAGTCCAAACCAGAAGTCACCAGCGCGTGCGTCACTGTCACCAGGCAGTCATGATCCAAGAAGGGACGCAGCTGATGTACCAGCCGTAGCTGCAGGAAAGCACTCCTCACCGCTGCCGTCACCTGGGCCTGCAATGACAGCTCTGGGACGAGGAGTACCCCCAAGCTGTGGACCTTGTCCTTTAGAGGGAGTGCAACCCCATCCAGAACAAGGCTCAAGTCCCCCACCCCAAGACCTGAGCTGCCCAACAACAGGACTTCCATCTTGTCTGGATTGAGCTTCAGTTTATTGGCCCTCATCCAGCCCATTACATCGGCCAGGCACCGGTTCAGCACAGCCACTGCCTCACCTGGATCAGAGGAAAACGAGAGGTAGAGCTGGGTGTCATCAGCATACTGGTGACTCCGCAGCCCAGACTTCCTGATGACCTCTCCCAGCGGTTTCATGTAGATGTGAAAGAGCATGGGGGACAAAATGGACCCCTGCGGTACTCCATGGCATAGTTGCCATGGTGCAGAGCCATAGTCCCCCAGCACCACCTTCTGGAAATGGCCGTCAGGGTAGGAGCGGAACCACCGCCAAGTGGTGCCTCCAACTCCCAAACCCGCCAGCCTATCCAGGAGGATACCATGGTCGATGGTATCAAAAGCCACTGAGAGGTCCAGGAGAATCAATAGGGATGCACTCCCCTTGTCTCTCTCTCCCTGCACAGGTCATCATACAGGGCAACCAAGGCGGATTCAGTGCCGTACCCGGGTCTGAAACCAGACTGAAATGGGTCCAGCTAATCCATTTCCTCCAAGAGAGCTTGGAGTTGTCCCGCCACCACCCGCTCTAGTACCTTGCCCAGAAACGGGACGTTGGCCACCAGTCTATAGTTGGCAGCCACCTCTGGATCCAGGGATGCCTTCTTTAGGACTGGCCAGACTACCACCTCCTTTAGGAGTGCAGGCACCCAGCCGGCTCTTAAAGAGGCATTGACCACCTCCCGTATCCAGGGTCCAATCCTGTCCTTGGCTTTCTTTAGTAGCCAGGAAGGGCATGGGTCTAGCAAGCAAGTGGTAGGGCGTACTCGTCCAAGCACCTTATCATCAGGCCGCAAGAACTGGAATTCATCCATTAAGCTTGGACCAGACAGCGTTGAAGGAAACTCCACAGCAGAATATGCTATTAAAGCAGAGTCAAGCTCGCAGCATATCTGAATGATTTTCTCCCAAAAATGCTGGGCAAATTCGTCACAGCAGGCTTCCGAGGGCGGCACCAGATCCTTCTTAGGGCTGAGATGGACAAGGCCCTGAACCACTCGGAAAAGTTCCGCTGGACGGCATTGTGAGGAGGCAATGGAGAAGGAGTTGAATTTCCTCTTCACCATCCTCACTGCCACAACATAGGTGCGATAGTGCGCACACAAGTGTGTTCGGTCAGATTCCTGTCATGATCTCCTCCGCTTATCCTCTAGGTGTCTCCCAGCCTGCTTCAACGCCCGTAACTCAGTCGTGTACCAAGGAGACACACGGGCTCGGCTAGACGGAACAGGATGCTTGGGAGCAATCATGTCGATAGCCCTGGCAATCTCCTCATTCCATAGATCTGCCAGGGCATCAACAGGATCACCAGCCCTGTCAGCCGGAAAATCCCCCAGAACATTCAGGAATCCATCGGGCTCCATCCTGCTCCGAGGGCGGACCCACAAAATGGGGTCCGCACCCTTGCAGAGGGAGAGGCCGCTCTCAAGCTCAAACCTTATGAGGAAGTGATCTGACCATGACAAGGGCGTCAAGCTTAGATTCTTCACTGTCAGATCGCCCTCTTCCTGCCCCATCGAGAAAACCAGGTCCAGAGTGTGTCCGCGTTCATGGGTCGGGCCAATGACATGTTGAGACAGCCCCATGGCCGTCATGGAGGCCATGAAGTCCTGAGCTGCCCCGGTAAGATCCGTCTTGGCATGGAAGTTGAAGTCCCCCAGGACCACCATCCTGGGGGTCTTCAGCACCAGGTCCGAGACAACCTCCGTCAGCTCAGGCAGGGAGTCTGTTGGGCAGCAGGGTGCTCGGTACACCAACGGAATCCCCAATCTGCCTCGGTCGCCCAACACCAAGTGGAGACACTCCAGCCCCGACCTCGAGGGGACAGGAAGCCCCAGAAGGGAAATTGAAGCTTGATAAACTAGAGCAACTCCCCCTCCCCTCCCCTCCGGGCGTGGGCGGTGCTGAATTAGGTACCCAGGCAGGCAAAGCTGTGAGAGGGAGACTTCCCCCCTCCCCTGCCCAGGTCTCAGTGATACAAGCCAGGTCAGCCCCCTCATCCACGATCAAGTCGTGGATGAGGACATATTTATTGTGGACTGACCTGGCATTCAATAGCAGCACTGACAGGCCCAGGGGGCAGCTGACAAGGCTACCGGGAACCCGCAGGCTGGGAGAATAACCAGAATGAGGGACAGATGTTACCCATCTGTCCCTCCTTCTTCTAGGTGGACGTGTTACTCTCCCACCGCTGTAACGCCCTCTGCCCATCACCACCCCAATAGCGGTGCCTCTGCGCTCCCCAGGCAAAGACATAACGAAAGACTAACAAACAGCTGAGATGCACCAACACTTAAACTAACTAATTACTAATTAAAATCCCCCAATAAAACAATCCGCCAACCACCACAACATTATTATTAGTAGTACATAATAATAAACATTAGTATTATTCCTGATGACATTGATAAACAAGCTATGTATTTGACTTTACATATAATTACTGAGGCGAGGATTCCATTTGCCCAATGCTGGAGAAGTGAAGAGCCACCTACTGAAGAGCTGATTTTTAAAAAGATTTTGGGCTGCACGGAGAGGGACAGATTGACCTTGTCTTTGAAGGAGAAGGAAGATACAGACTTCTATCAAACTTGGAACACTTTTTATTATAGGTTAGAGAAATGGGACTATGCATAGAACTGAATATGGTTATTGATTGAAAAAAAGAATAAAAAGTTAACCCAGTATGTCCGATGTCCTAAATATTGTTTTAGTATGATAGAAGTCAGTGTCTTCTTTTTCCTTCAATGATAAAGTCAATCTATCCATTTCTGCGCAGTCCAGAATATTTCTTAAAATCAGTTCATTTGTGGGTAGCTGCTCACTTTTCCAGTATTGAGCAAATGCAATCCTCATTGCTGTGATTAAGTGTAACATCAAATACATTTCCTGTCTGTTAATATCTTCTGGTATGATGCCTAACAAGAAAACTTCAGGTTTAAAAGCTAAGAGTTTTTGTAGTATTTCCTCCAGCCATTTATGCATTTTAATCCAATACTTTTTTACATTATCACAGGTCCACCACATATGATAAAAAGTACCCACTTTATGTTTAGTGATACCAGTGTCAGACAGGGCCACATGTGATCCCCAGTTTTGGTTTTTGACCATTACCAATTATGCCCTGAGAAATGCCATGAAGAACTCTGACTTCAGCATCCCACAGAAAGAATGAGGTGATTTGAACGACCTGGATTTTGCTGGTGACATCGCCCTACTTGCAAATGCTACTGTAGAGTGGAGAGAAATGACACAGGCACCTGCAACAGAGGCCCATGAAGTGGGCTCAAGAATGAATGAAGATAAGACCAAGATGATGCAAGTTGGCCGTATCCAAGAAAGCACCTCAGTAACAGCAGGAGTCCAACTTGAAACATTTGAAGCTATTTCATCACCTTGGCAGTATTACGGACCGAGATGGGGGACAGAAGCAGATGTGGAAGGCCAGATAGCCAAAGAAACTACTGGGTTCCAACAAATGTGCTCATTTGCAGTACATCCACTGAGGGTATTACAAGAAAGTTCCAATTATTCAAACCTGGAAGATTACATCAAAAACTACCCAGAAGAGAAACGTCTTTCAGAAATGCTATTTTAGAAAGATATTTTGCATTGCATGTTGGGCCAATATTACGAATGAGGAAGTATGACAAAGATGAGGTACCAGACATCACTCTGGTGGTGGACCCAAGCAATGCATACTCACAACTATGCTTTCAGAGGGCCTCCCTTCCTTAAACTAAATCCCCTAACCCCTCATTCAGAATGCTTAAAGGGTCTTTGGTTTTAAATCAATCCTTTCTCCACACAGATGCACCCCAGGAGGCAGCATAAGCTCTGAACCCTCAGAGATTCTCACTCTGTGTCCAGCAACTGCTTTGCCTCTTTCGCACAACCTCTCCATATTTTAGCCACACCAAGATTTCTTTTGAGTGTCAGCCCAAGCATGCCTGCCAAGTGCACATTGTGCTTTTCACATGCTCAGGGGCTCTCTGTGCACACTGCTGCACTCACAGGGTGGTGCACATGGAGGGCATGTCGTGAGCGGAGCCGGCCGGAGCTGGGGGTCAGACTAGATGGCCTGAGAGGCCCCTTCTGACTCACTCTGTTTCTATGTTATGCTTCCTGCCAGAGCTTCCCCCTTTTTCTTAGCTCTCTGGACTGCCCATGGCTGCAGAGCCAAGAGTTTGTACAAAGTGTCTGAGTCAGGCTGGCTAAAGCAAACCCAGGGAAGATCTGCAGGTGTTGCCTCACATCACTGGCTGCTCTCAGCAAGAATGAAAAAGGCCCCTTCTCCTCATTTTTGTTTTCCTTTTCCAGAGTTTCAGCAGCTGCATTCCTCTCCCCATTTCTTTAATTTCCTCTCCCCTTTGCACCACATCTCCATCCTCACCGGTCAAGCCTCTCATAGCCTCTCACCAGCAATCATGGACATCACAGACCATTACTACACCTCAAAAAATCTCCCTCCCACAGGGCACACTCCCAAAACAAACAAACTGCAACCTTCCAGAGCTTATACAGAGTGAATTCCAATTTTCTGGTCATGCACCCATGAGCATGCACCATGATAGTGAGGGAAGAATAGGACATTTCAGCAGATAATGTGTTCATGAGTAGAGACAATATAAGAAACTGCAGAGCGGACTGCACATAATGGCCCAGGAATTATTGGTGATTACACAGAGTTGGAATGGCAACAAGGAAGGTGCACAAATCATAAGAGGTCCAGCAGGTGAACTGGTTTTTCCCAAAAGTGTCTTGCCTGCCTGGCAAAGTGGACTTCCAACAGCAGTCCCGTGTGTTGGCAGGAAGGCATCAGACCCATGTCCAGAGGTGGTCTTCCTCACAAACTGCCTCTGGGACCATCTAATGAATAATCTTGAATGCCAGTTATTGCATTGTTGGCTCCATGGGGATGATTTGATGGCTGGCTGAATTCTGTGTCTTCATGCGATGGAATTTTGCTTTGTCCTGTTCTGTTTTCTCACTGCATCAAAGGGGCATCTCTGTGTCTCTGGAGAACAGTGAGGCACCTCCCATTTTCAGGTATTGCAGGAAAGCCCCCGGGAGCTCGAAGTTCTGTCTGAAGATCTGAGGACGGGATATGGGTTTCCTGCTTCCTGCGCAAGTGGGCCAACCAGCACTGGGAGTCACATGTTCTTGGCTGGCTGCATGCCATGTGATGTGGGTGCTGCCCAAGTTCCCCCTCCTGTCTCTTCCACTCTTTGACCCACTTTTATCCTTTCAGCCTGGTTGCTTCAGAGCCCCCCACCCCTATTTTTATCTCTTTAATACACTATTCTGTTCCCCCAGCTTGGGTTTGTTATTTGCTGAATTCAGAGGCTGGTCCTGGATTGATGGAACAGGGAAATCAAGGTGGAATTTTCCCCAGTGGGAAGCAAAGCAAAGAATTAGAAACATAGAAACAGAGAAACAGAGCGGGTCAGAAGAGATCTCCTGTGCCATCTAGTCTGACCTCCGGCACCAGCCGGCTCCGCGCAGGACATGCCCACCATGCGCATGTCCAGCCTGTCTTTGAACACCCTCACCGATGGGGCCTCAACGACCTCCCGTGGAAGCCCATTCCACACCCTTATGGTCCTAACTGTCAGGAAGTGCTTCCTGGCATCCAAATGGAACCTTGGCTCCCTGAGCTTTGCTCCATTGGAGTACATCCTGCCTCCCTCTCCAGGGGAGAACAGGTCTCCATGTGACAGCCCCTCACATACCTGTATGTCGCCAACATATCCCCCCTGAGTCTCCTCTTCTCCAAGCTGAAGAGACCCAGTTCCGTCAGTCTTGCCTCATACGGCATCCCCTGCAAACCAGCCACCATTCTTGTGGCCCTATGCTGCACTGACTCCAACCTGGCTATATCCTTTCTGTAATGAGGGGTCCAAAACTGTACTCCAGTTGCGGGCGCACCAGAGTCGTGTAGAGTGGTAGTAATACCTCTCTTGATCTAGAAGCCATACTTCTGGCTATGCAACCAAGGGTGGCATTCGCCCTCTTGACCACCGCATCACACTGCTGACTCATGTTTAGCCTGCGGTCAACCAGTACCCCGAGGTCCCTTTCACAAGTGCTGTTCTCCAGCCACTTGTCACCTAACCCGTACTTATGACAGCTATTCCTATGCCCCAAGTGCGAGACCTGGCACTTATCCACATTGAATGCCATCCTGTTGTCTCCTGCCCACTTCCATAATCTGTCCAGATCCTTTTGGATCTGGAGTATCTGCTCCTCAGTTGTGACCACTGCTCCAGTTTTAGTGTCGTCTGCGAATTTGATGAGCAGACTGTTCACCCCTTCTTCCATGTCGTTAATGAAAAGATTAAACAGGATCAGCCCCAGGACAGAGCCCTGGGGGACCCCACTTGTCACTGGCTGCCATCCCGATGATTCCCCACTGTTTACCGTCTGCTTTCGGTCAGTCAACCATGCCCTAATCCACCGGACAGTGCTTTGGTGTATCCCAAAACTCCTGTTTCTCCACTAGGATATCTTGCGGCACTTTGTCAAAGGCCTTGCTGAAATCCAGGTATACCACATCCACTGCATCCCCTCTATCTAGCCATCTTGAAACCTTGTCATGGAATTCCACAAGGTTTGTCCGGCAGGACCTGTCTTTGTGGAAGCCGTGTTGTGCGGCTGTCAGCCTCCCTTCCCTATCTAGCATCACTAAATCTCTCTCTATTATGAGCCTTTCCATTGTTTTTCCTACAATGCACGTAATGCTAACCGGTATATAATTCCCCATGTCCTTCCTACTACCCTTTTTGAAAGTTGGGACCACAGATGTCACCCTCCAGTCCTCTGGAACTTCACCCGTTCTCCATGAGGTTTCAAAAATGGAGGCCAGCAGGCGTGAGAAAACCCCTGCCAACTCTCTAAGTACTCTCTAAGTACACCGTCAGGGCCAGGCACCTTTGTAATGTCCAATGCCCTAAGGAGCCCCTCGACTTCAAGGGGGCTGACTCTAATCTCTGCCCCTAAATTCCCAGCCTCATCTAATCTCCTATACGGATATCCCCCGTCCTGCTTTGGGGAGAACACAGAGGCAAAATAGTCATTTAGCAGCTGTGCCTGTTCCCTCATATCAGTCACTGAATCTCCTTCCTCCTTATTTAGTGGTCCCACCACTTGTCTCCCCTTCCTTTTCCTATTTACATGCTGAAAGAAGCCTTTTTTGTTGCTCTTGATATTCTTGGCAAGTCTCAGCTCATAATCAGCCTCAGCTTTGCGAAGAATCCTTCTGCAACGGGCCTCCTCCTCCCGGTATACCCTTTTGTCTATTTCCCCCAGTACCCATTCCCTACGGAGGCTCCTCTTTCATCTAATCCCCCTAACCACCTCCTTTTGCATCCATGGCAGCACTCTCCTCCGCCTCCCCACCTTACTGACTAGAGGTATCGTCAAGGCTTGCGCCTCCAAAACCTCCCTTTTAAGTGCCCTCCACCCCTCCTCAACTCACTTACCTTCCAGTAACTCATCCCAGGAGACTTTCCCCAGCCTGGCCTTCAGTTGGCCAAAGTTGGCCCTCTTGAAGTCCCAGCTTCTTGTGCTCACCCTGCTGCACGTCCCCAGTCCCCTGATCTCAAAGCGCAAAGGATGGAGCGATCACTCGCATCCAGAGCTCCCCTAATCTGTACTTCATCTATCAGCTCCTCCCGATTGGTCAAGACCAAGTCCAGGATGTTTCCCCCCCTCGTCGCCTCTCGGACCCTCTGTGTGAAAAACCCACCCTCTAGAGCTTCTAGGAAGCGACGTTAACTGGCTGTCACCACCGAGTGAGTCTCCCAAGTAATATCTGGGAGATTGAAATCTCCCATAATTACTGTGTCTCTCCCCTGAGATATCCTTAGGATCTGGCCTGTCAGGACATCATCCAGGGTCTCAAGTTGACCTGGAAGGCGATAACATACCCACACTGTCAGGTCTCTTTCCCTGTCAAAATCCCTAAGTTTCACCTAGACTGCCTCTACCAAATCCCCATCTGTGCTGCATTCTATATTACTGCATCCTATCCCTTCCCTGACGTATAAAGCCACGCCCTCACCTCTCTTTCCCTTCCTGTCCTTTCTAAAAAGGTGATACCCTTCTATGTTTACATTCCAGACTTGCCTTTCAACCCACCAAGTTTCTGTGATTCCCACCAGATCGTATCCTCCTATTCCCAGGAGAGCTTCAAGCTCTTCCTGCTTATTACCCATGCTCCTAGCATTGGTGAGCATGCACCTCAACTCCTTGCCGCCACTTCCTTTCCTTGGAGTTCCCAGCATCCTCCTTCCTCCCATCCTCCCCGGTACCTGGCCCCTCTCCGTAGAAGTGGAATGGGCTTCCACGGGAGGTTGTTGAGGCCCCATCAGTGAGGGTGTTCAAAGACAGGCTGGACATGCACACGGTGGGCATGTCATGAGTGGAGCTGGCTGGTAGCAGAGGTCAGACTACATGGCCCGGGAGGCCCCTTCTGACTCGCTCTGTTTCTGTGTTTCTATGTTTCTAAGTTCTGTCAGTCCCTGCAGTATCTCTAAAGCCCTGCTCCCAGAGCCCCGATCCTCCCCACACACTTGTCCAGATTAAATAATCTTTGCCCCAGCAAAGGAGGAAATGCATCCATTCCCTTTTTATCTCTCTGGTGGAAGCCTGTTAGGTACAAGGAGAAAACAATGGACTAAACAAAATCTCCCCAAGCTGGGGAGTCAAACTGAGGTAGGGAAGGCCTGGGGGAGACTGCAGCATCTTCTGGGAGGCAGGGTGGCCGGGTGGGATGATTGCCAATAGGAGCCCTTTGAGGTCCCGGTTCCACCACCCTCCATCCACAAAACTCCCTCCGGATGATTGGCCATTAAGGCCCTCTGAGCTCAGCTCCCTCAGGTTTGTGGTTGTAGGGGGGATAAAAAGGAGAGGAGGACAAACTTGTACACTAGTTTGGAAATTTGCAAGAGGAGAAAAGGAAGAGAATACATGTCATGTAAACACTAAATATTGAGCCCCAAATTCCTCCCCATTCTGTTCCTCTGCATGCTCTGTTGTCACCCTCTAAGGTCAATTTTGGGCTGCTGCACTCCTTCAAATGTGGGCTGTGAGGGGGCAGGGGGATGCCCAAGGACATTGACTCCAGGCGTCCAGAATATTAGGGGATCATAGAAATGGTGCATTGTGTTCAGTGGGCCGGTTGCTTCCCACATGGACCAGGAATGATCGGGCAGGGGCTGATGCAGTTGTCCTCAGGGGCAGGGGCAAGGCCAAGGTTGCTAATATAGGAGGAGCCCAGTTGGACTTTTGCTCCAAACAGAGTGACCTCCATCTTTAGAGCAGTGCCCCTGCTCATTCAGAGTGAAGTCTGAGTGAAGTTTTACTTCCTTGAAGCTCTAGCAGAATGGCTGTGCTGGTGTGCTTTTGCAGCCAAGCCTGCTTGTGAGCATAGCCCAAGTAGCCACCCTGAGCAGGCAAGAGAGGGAAAGGATCTCCAATACCAGTAATAGCTTCTCAAGGAATGCTCCCACCCAGGAAAATCACCCCGGAAAAAGAGCTAGAGGGACTTCAAAGCTGCATTCCCACTACCATTTCAAGATCTGGGCAAAAATTATTTGTCTGCTAGCACTTCAAATAGGGTATGAAATGGTCAAAGACTGAAAAACGAAGCTATTAGTAGGAAAAAGAAGAGACAAAATACAAAGCTTACTTAAGGAAATTAACAATGGAAAATTTTTCCATGCTGCTTCCCCAGGTTTGAAATTAAGCTTTTATTTTTCCCAACTACCGAAAAGTGCAAAGGATGATTTTTTCCCAATGATTTCAATTCTACAATGTCCATATACCCAGAATGGATCACTAGGTTGTTCACCAAAGATGGACTCTTGACCTCTTGATGAACAAAACAAACAGAATTTATGCTTTGCTTTTCATCATGAGATGCTCCTTACTATTCAGGTCAGGCCTCACTAGAATAATGTAGCACTTGGGGAGGAAGATGCAGCCCAGCAGCCCAGCGCTGGAGGCCAAGATGGAGAAGACCTGCATGGCCACCATATACTTGCCCCTGGTGCTCAGGTAGGTGGGCACAAAAGACACCCAGACGCTGCAGAAGACCAGCATGCTGAAGGTGATGAGCTTGGCCTCATTGAAGGCCCCGGGCAGCTTCCTGGCCAGAAAGGCCAGCGTGAAGCACACAGCAGCCAGGAAGCCCATGTATCCAAGGGCAGTGTAGAACATGGCCACAGAGCCTTCGTTGCACTGCAGGATGATCTGCCCAGCCTGGGAGTACTTGTCATAGTCAGGGAAGGGGGGAGCAGTCCCCAGCCAGATGGTGGAGAGGACTGCTTGGACACCAAAACACCAGATGACAATGGTGTTGGCCAAAGGCCTCCCCAACCAGTTCCTTACTTTGTTGCCTGGCTTGGTGGCCAGGAAGGCCAGCACCACAGTGATGGTTTTTGCCAGGAGGGAAGAGATGGCCACTGTGAAGATGATGCTGAAGGCTGTTTGTCGGAGGAGGCATGTGATGCCTCTTGGCTGGCCAATGAAGAGGAACGAGCAAGCAAAGCAAAGGAGGAGGCAGACAAGCAGCATGTAGGAGAGGTTTCGGTTGTTGGCCTTGACTATTGGAGTCTCTTGGAATTTCCAGAAGATTCCCAAAATGCTTCCTGTGATTATAGAGAGGACTAGGGCCATGCCAGTGAGGAAGATCCCCAAATTTTCCTCATAGGACAGGAAGGAGATGACCTTCAGGATGCACTGATCCCGGGCCATGTTTGGATGCTGATCTTCAGGACACTTCAGGCAATGTTCTGCATCTGTTTGAAAGCAAGAGAAACAGCATCCTGACAGCCATTCCAGTCTCTACTCTCAGCTCTAGCTCCAGTGCTTGAGCCACCCATTGAGAGTCAGATAACAAGATGGAAAGGAAGCTCCTCCCCCACCCAGGACTCATCCAGCCTGACTCCCAGGCCCTCAAGAAGCATTGATACTGAAACAGGCAGATTACCTCTGACGAATGAACCAAGCAACACCAGGGTCTCTCCTGAGACTTTTTCTGCACCTCCTGCTCTGCACTATCGGATTTCCATCCTAGTCTCCCAGCCTCCAGTCAGCCCACCTTCTGTCACAAGCTCTCAAACAAAGCTATATTCCAGCACCAGCAGCCCTGCCATTTCGTCTCTGCTCACTGGAGACCCACACCCCTCCATAGGTTGAGCAGAGAGACTATTTGGCCAGACTGAGGAATTGGGAGCATAAGAAAGGCTGAGTGCCAAAGAATTGATGCTTTTGATTTGTGCTGCTGGAGAAGACTACTGAGAGTCTCCAGGACTGAATAGAGATCAAATCAGTTGATCTGAAAGGAAATCAACCCTGATTGCTCTTCAGAAGTTCCAATACTGGAGATGAACCTAAAATACTTTGGCCACCCAATGAGAATGAAGAATGCATTGGAAAAGACCCTAATGACTGGAATGATTGAAGCAGATGGAGAAGGGGACAGCAGAGGTTGAGGTGACTGGATGGGGTCCCTGCAAATGTGGGTATGGGTGTACTCCAGGGGATGGTGGAGGACAGGTAAACCTGGAGCAATGTTGTCCATTGGGTTATACAGAGTTGGGCATGACTTTGCGTTTGAACAACAACAATTTGATCAGTCATATCCTAGACTGACCCAGGGGACACATGGATGGAGAGAGACCCTAAAGAGAATGCTGAAGGGTGGGCAGTGCCAGCCCCTGATCTGCCTTTTCTGCTCCTCCCTTCCTAGTAGTTGCATCAACCTTCTCCACAGCCCCAGTCTCAGTTGGACTGAAGGACACAATTTGGATTTGGCTCTCTCTGCCCAGGAAATCCTTCTGAGTGGGTCATCTTGTGTTTAAACAGCATTTTGGGAGTTTCTGTGAGTTCTCAACTAGCTCTACTTCTCAGAGGTGAAAGAGAAGAGGAAGTAAAAGGGGGTGGGACGTTGTGCATTGCTAGAGGGAGTTCAGGTCCTCAAGTGGGGTGGGCAAAATTCCACACCTGCCAATGCCTGCCTCACTGGGGGCCAAGATGGTGCAGAAGAAAGGCGATCCAGAGTTTAGTCCTTGCTCCTCCATGGTGCTCTTTGAGTGACTGTGGACCACTCACAGAGTTTCAGCACAGATGAATGGAATGGGGTGCTCTTAGGATAGCAATGAGAGGAGGAGGAGGAGAGCTTCATGAACCGCCTTAAGATTCTTGATAGAGCATGACTGGAAGTAAAGAAACTGAATAGATACGGGATGCTTTATCATATAGCTCTCCAATTCATTATACATGAAGACACATATATTTTAGTACAGTTTAAGCCCTATTTTTACTGTTAGATAAATATGGAATGTTATGGAACTCTCTGGTCACCTTGTACTGCATGGAAGCTTATCAGTCTCCTTCCCATTTCTGAATATGCCAAAGTCCAGCATGCAAGCTGAAGATTAGACCCACATCTCCTCCTTCCCTCCCCTCCCATATATCTGTGAATTCCCCAAAGAACATGGGGACCTTTGCTTGCATATTCCTCTGGGCATAATTCTCCCCAGCATCCTCCTTGTTGGCAAGCCCTGCAGTGCCAGCAAGAGGAGAAGTCCTCTTCTGGATATCTAGATGTGGCAACTGGTCTAAAAGCTCCTCATGCTCAGGAAAGTTCCTTTTCAGCAAGCTACTCAGATCTCCTTGGGGCAGCTGCACAGGGTGCTCTTGGTTCCTTTGTAAGTGGAGGGGAATGACTGCCAAGGTACCAAGGCTGTCACCAAGGTACCTTTTGTGGTGGGACAAAAAGGTTTCCTGAAAAAATAGCACCCACAAGATGGGAAAAAAGTTTTCTGGAGAGGTGGAGGAGAAAAGGAGGAATGCAGGGGAGGCTTTGGAGTAGACAGAATAGCGAGGAGTATTTGGCTGCTGAGGCAATGATGGAATGAGGCTTTCTGGGAAGCAGAGAACTCCACACAAGATGTGGGCCATGCAATGCTTCCAGGATTTGATGGAAAGGGTGGGTAAAACCACCCCCAAGGAATTAAAATTTCTGCTCTGAACCTCTAGAAACAACCAGGTAATCCTAAATTTCCTGCACGATGACCTAGCACCCCTAAATGAGCCCCCTACTGTGGTCTTATCTCTGCCCACTTCCCAGGCACTGCCTTTTCCTATGCACTCACACACCTTCCCGAGTGGAGATGGTCCCTTCTGCACACCGAACGCAGTCATAGCAGCAAAGGGGCTGCCCTTCCCGAGCCACTTTGAAGAATCCTGGGCGGCAGCTCTCCACACACCTGGCTTGGGGCAGAGGCTGAACAAGAGAGAAGGAGTATCAAGGGAGGAGGGTTGAGATGAGGAAGCTGAAGGCTGGGGAGGAAAGGACCAAGAGGGGAAGCCATGCAGCAGTTCAGTGGATTCCCTAAATCAGTGGTTTTCAACCTTTTTACCATTGGGGACTGGCATCATTTGGAAGATCTTTTTGGGGAAAGCTGAAATTCCAATATTAGCAGAAGAGCAATCCAAAATCAATCAAAATTACTTAATGCAATGACCTTCACAATGTAAAATACAGAAAGACAGCACCCCCTCCCCCAAACTCATGCATATACCAGCAGGGACTGCATGAGCCCGGCTCAGCATTGCCCTTCCCAGCATAAAGTGCAGTAGAGCAAGGATAAGCCCAGCCTCCAGAGGGTGGACCTGACTTGGAATAATGTGGCTCCTGTGGTCTCCCTCTCAGCTGCCCCTCCCCGGGCAGGACTCTGCAGTCAAATAAAGTGGAGCCCACAGAAGGTCTTCCACAGATGGACAGGAGATGCCAGCGAATTGGTGCTCATCTGGAGACTGGCAGTTGAAAACACCTGCCCAAAATGAAGCTGATTTTCTGAAGATGAAGCAACTGGTCATTCACTCCACAGGGAATCCATCACCTCTATTCACTATACCTTTGACATCTCATGCTTTTTGCTGATACATGAAATGACTGGATATCCCATTAGGCAGGTGGTAGTGAAGTGATGGGAAATATAGAGCTTGCAAGGATGGGGATAGTTTTCTTCACCTGATCTTGCCATCTGGGCCACACAATGGGATCTCGGTGAATAGTCAACTTTGGGCCAGGTAAGCCCTGTCTTTCTAGATTCCCAGCTTTCAGCGTTACAACACTCTTGTTGGGAAACTTCACCCAACTGACCAGGTCCAAGGTGACTGCCAAGTCTCCGTTCTCATCCAAATACACCCCATCAATAGAATGCTTGTGAAACTGGGGGTCTCTCAGGAAAGGATGGAGCTGGAACAACAGAGAAAGCAGAAGCATTTGAGAAGGCACATTTCATACCCCAGTTTATGCTAAGAGTGGATTCCAGTTTAATTCGACAGTGTGTGACTCTTACTATGGACCAGATTCTAAGTTCATATATGGATGTCCATGTTCCAATAAGGAATTTAGGAAGCAGAGAATAAAAGCCTCGTCAATGAAGGAAAAGGGAGGGTAGCTTCCCTGACACAATATTTCAGGAATCCTTAGAAGCAGCAAATGGACAGTTCTGCTCCCGAACCTGCAGTCCTTCATAAGCAGACCTGGGAGTACATTTCAGTGTGCTTAATGGGATTTCTTTCTGAGCCGTCTCACAGCAATCCTACAACTGCATATTTGGAAAGCGCCAAATATTGCTTCCTTTCACTTGAGCCTTTTGTTCCAATTCTGCACTCTGGAATGATCACTCAGAGATCGTGGCCTTCCTCTTTTGTTCCAATTCTGCACTCTGGAATGATCACTCAGAGATCGTGACCCATCACTACTTGAAGAGTGCTACCATATCTGCCCTCAGTCTTTTCATCTCCAGGCTAAACATGCACAGTTCATCCAATCTCCCTTTATACGCCTTAGTTTCCAGCCCACAAACCATCCTTACTGTCCTTCTTTGAATGCTTTCCTGTTTCTCCTACTGAAATCCTGTGAAATCTCTTTCTATCTTCCAAGGTAATAGCTAGCCCGTCTTTCTATCATGTGATCTGCAGATTGTCTGTGCTTCCTGCCTGCATCCTTCTGTTTTGGTTGGCCTTCCTTAAACTTCCTAGAGATTCCATACTGGGTGGGGACAGTTGTTTTCAGATCATCATCAGAGCCCTTTTTGGGAACAGACTTTATCTGTTTCCTCCTACTTCTTTTCTTGATTGAAAAGTATGTCATTCTGCCTTCAGTACTTATTTTTTTAAATCTCCACCCACTGAGGACAGGCTGCTTTCTCATTCGAGTATATTGTCCTGTGCCTTGGGTTAGCATTTTTCTGAGGGTCTTAAAATGGGCTTTTCTGACAATTGGGGTGTCAGTTTGACTACACTGAGATTTATCTTCTGTAATAATTCAGAAATGGCCCGGGTGCTTTGCCTCACATTTCCTGTGGCTGCCACTTCATGCAATAAGTCTTCTTTTGGGTTGCTGGAGCCTGTGAGTCTGGTTTCCATGGTGCTGAATCAATTGCATGGTTCCACTGCTTTTAGTGGTGCAGAACATCTTCTAGATATTTTGCCCCAGACTGACCACTCTTCCAGTGACTTCCCTTCTCCGTTCTGTTTCCTCAAGATTCCCTTCCTCCACCTCAACTGCCTGTCACTCCTCTGTCTCCCTACAAGCATCCAACTGCACTGCTTGACCTCATAACTAGTCATCTTCTCATTCCCTTGAAGCTACCCACTCCCTGTTCCACTAGTTCCTCCAAGATGGCTGCTGGCTTGCACTTGCTGCACCTGCCTGCCATTCTGACCTTAGGCAGGAAACCAGACATGGCATGGAAGTCTCAGACCCTACCAGTCGGGAGTTTTCTCTGTCCATATATCTTATCTGTATTCTGCCTTTCTCTCAATGTTGCGACATTCTGCACTTTCTCCTCTCCAGGATGAATGTGGCCAGCAGAGTCCCCTTTCCTCTGCCTTGGTCTCCTGTTCCACTACAACCCCACTTATTTATTTATTTGGAGATTTCATATGCCTTCCCAGCCACATAAGCCTCGGGACAGCTTCCAACATAAGAAATAAACAAGCATACATATAGAATATAAAATATAAAACCTGGATTCAACCTGACTATAAAAATTTAAAACCAATAAATAACAGTAACAGTTATTAAAATATTGTTTGAATAAAAATATTATGGCCTGGCACCAAAAAACAAATAACAATGGCACCAGGCGGACCTCTCTGGGTAGGGCATTCCATAAGTGGGGCACCACCGCAGAGAAAGCCCTTCTCCAGGTACTCACTTTCCTGATGTCTTTCACAGAAGGTTTCAGGAGGAGAGCCTCTGCCACCGATCTCAAGGGGTGGGAGGGCATATATGGAAGCAGGCGTTCTTTTAGGTATCCAGGTCCCAAGCTGTTAAGGGCTTTGTAGGTGATAACCAGCACCTTGAATATGGCCCGGACTTCGATGGGGAGCCAGTGAAGCTGATAGAGGAATTGGGTTATGTGAGAACAATGCCCAGTCCCCTTCAGCAACCTGGCTGCTCTATTTTGCACCATCTGAAGTATCCGGACTGCCTTCAAGGGCAGCCCCACGTAGAGCACATTACAGAAGTCCAACCAGGAAGTAACCAGTGCATGTGTCACTTCTAAACTCCAGCTAGCTCTCCAATTTGGCTCACTCACTGCGAGCTTGCTTGCTTGTTTAGGAAGTCTCAGACCAGCTGAGGAACCATTCCCTGATCTTCTCAGCTAGGGTATAGATGAATGCTGGGATCAGGAATGCAGACACATCTAAGTGTAATTTGTGTTCAGCTGGGCATACCTGGTCCAACCAGGATTGCCTTGTGTTCAGACCCCCTGCAAGGCTGGAAGCTCTATTATTCTAAGTACAAGAAATTTGAAAAGGGACCTATATAGTCCTAATGCTCATTCTGTGCATTGCTTCAGAATGACTCAAAGTCACTCCATAAGCCAGGACCAGATGGACTGTCCCAGGAAGCCAGTAGAGAGGACTAGGAGAGAGAACAGAACAGAGAGTGTTCCAGCTTCCTCTTCATTTGGTAAACTTCTCATGTTGTAAGTTAAATAGCTAAGAGGGTGTTGGTTCAGGGGAATACCTGCCATGGATGGAGTTGGTGCACATCTAGCCTGCCTCTAGGGTCCATGTCCTTCCTCTTGCATCTGGAGGAAAGAGTCGCATGCATGGCACGAGCCACAGCCTGGACTGTGTTGTAAGAGAAGAAGCTGTCAAGAGTCAGTGTTTGCTCCTTGTCCACATCAGGCTGGATTCTCCATCTCTCTGCATCTTCTCCACTTTTTCACTGACAGCTCATGTTTTGAGTACGAACACTTGAATGCACTCTTCACAAATGCATGCATAGTATTATACAAATATATAAAACCGTCATACTTAATCCTTTCAGTTTTGGGGGGAAGGAAGGAAAAAGAACAATACATGTGCTGGAAATCAAAATTTGTATAAGCAAATCCAAGGTAAATTCAGACAAGGTTGTGGTGATCCAGACTTTTCCATTAACAGGTTTCATAACCATTTTAATAACTCTTTCAACAATCTGTATTCCATACAATGTGAAAAGGAACTCTTCAAAATAAATGAAGACTTTGATTCCTGCCAACTCCTTCATTGGCAGCCCCTTACTCTGTATAAAACCTGATTTCAGTGTTGAGTCACTGCATGAAAAAATCACGCAAATGCCATTCCTGAGGAGCTCCGGTTTCAATGTTCTCATGAACTTCTCTCTATTCTCAGTGTCCAGTGCAAAGAGACCAACCATCATCCACCTGAAATGCAGCAGCAGCCTGACAATCCCTGGATACTGGATGCCTTCTTCTGGGAGCATCCGGTAGAAGGATAGGGACTGACTTCTTCCTCTCTGAACTTGAGAAGTGAAAGCGTACGTGACCTGAGAGAGAAAGGAATAGATTGATGGATTTCATCACTTCAGCAATAAATCAAAATTCCTCCTGGCAAGAGAAGAAACATCTTAACCTTTTATTATTATGGTTATTTTCTGAAAGATAAAGTATTTTAGCACCATAAGTTGTAAACACTGAAAAATGGATGCTAGAAGTAATGTGAACTTTTGAGCTTCTCATGATTTTCCATTTTCAGACAAACTTCTCAAAACTACATCTCATAAATGTTAAAAGAATTTGTTTTGTAGGGTTGGTCAAACACAGACGCTGTGGACACCCTCCTGGGGTCTCAGAATCCCCCTTGCCCATCTGCATTGGATACATTGGAAAGAAAAGGAAACTATCTTGGACATCTACAGTATGATTGACCCTGAAGTGTAGAATTATTGGTTCTACATCTGCTCCTAATGATGAATAGATTTTTCCCCCTCATGACTAAACTGAAAGTGTCAAATATTTTGGGATTTATCACAGAGATGGAAGAAAGTAAAAAATATAAACCTTGGCCATAGAGGTTGGATTGTGTCAAAGATCAGCCTGGAGCCAGTTTGTTTCACACCAGAAGTGTAACTTAAGGTAAAGGTAAAGGTTTCCCCTTGACGTTACATCCAGTCATGCCTGACTCTAGGGGGCGGTGCTCATCTCCGTTTCCGAGCCGAGGGAGTCAGCATTTGTCCATAGACAGTCTCCGTGGTCATGTGGCCGGCATGACTAAACACCGAAGTGCACGGAACGCTGTTACCTGCCCACCGAAGTGGTACCTTTTTACCTACTTGCATTTGCATGCTTTCGAACTGCAAGGTTCGGGAGCTCACACCTTGTGCAGATTCGAACCGGCGACATTGCGATCAACCAGCCCAGCAGCACAGAGGTTTGAACCACTGTGCAGAAAAGTAAATGCCATTATATTCTATCCATTAATCATTGCGAAAAGCTGAACACAAAAAAGCCTTGTGCATGCTGGCTGTGGCCACTGCTCTCTACTGGAGAAGGGCTCACTCTCTATTGTGCATGTGCACCTACAATAAAGGAACTATTTATACAATAACTTGCTGGAGTTTCCTGTCTCTCTCATGGTCAGAAAATGAAGGAGAGGGACCAGTTTTTAATCCTTACCTCTAACAGTACCAGATGGGGGCCTAATGTGGAGAAGAAGGGCTTGAACCCTTTTCATCTCAGCATTGAGTGGGAAGGTCTGTATCCAGCAAAGGATATCATGCTTGCTAGTTATTTGGAGAATCTTTTGCTTTCTTGAGATTCCACCTCATTTTGGTTCTGCCAAACCTGTGTGATTTTGAAGATGCCCAGGATGTTGGAAAGCTGCTTGGAGTTGTCAGAGTCAGATTCTTCAAGGACTGCCAGCAGATGATCTTGCCTGCTGCACTTGTAGTTGGGAACATGGGCCTGAGAGGTCGAGAACAGGTCTAGGGCTGCATCAGAAGTCAGTCTCGCATCATGAAGGTTGTTATAGATGTTGTAGCCCAGGGTGATGTTGGGCAAGAGGCTGGGATTCTGATTGACCTTCTGGATGGCAAAGAGGAAGGAGAGGATCTTCCAGTAAGTTGTGAATCCCAACCTGAAAAAAGGGGATATAAATTTTCACCCTGCTGACCCTGCTCATCAATCCTCCTACATCCCTTGGAGGTTTGATCCAGCTTCTCAGGGTTCCATATTCTGAGCCTGTTCCCAACCCAGTCCAAGAGCCCAAGATCAGATTCCTGCAGCATTTCTGGTGGGATTCCTCTGCGTACACGGGCCTATTTCTGATCACCTGCAGCAAAGGTGTAAATCCCAGGCAAGAGCCCAGCATGTGCAGCCACTAATGCTGAAGGAGAAAGGAAAGGCAGAAGAGTTCAAAGGCAAACAAGGTTGCACCCATTCTGGGGTCTGGGGCCCTCCCATTACCCTGGACTCCCCCCTGGGCTTTGCTGTCTGTGAGTTCACTGTCTGAATCCTCATGAGAAAGGAGCAAGCTTGAAGGAATTCCTTTGAAAGCTGTGCTGCCCAGCTGCGCATTCCCCTTCGTGATGTCAGCTCGAGCAGGTCAATGGCTTACCAATACTGTTCATTAGAGGTAGGTTTTTTGAAAGTATGTGATCCAAATTTGCTTTCTGCTGCAGAGATGCTGGCACTGAGGACATAGTCTCCTGGCCGATAGAAATTCCATGGCTGCAGCTCATCCCTGTGCCATCCAGGGGCATTTGGCCTTCAGCATCCCACAGCAGGCCTCTGGGAGGAACAGCAGCAGCAACAGGAGTAGGAAGAACAGTGCCACTCGGGTGGTGCTTGATACGGACTCCATCCTGCCCCTTTCAGCCAAGTAGAGGAACAGTTAGAATTTTCTTCTGAAACTGACAAGGTGCCCAGTCAGCCAGATCTCCAGCCAATGAGAAGTAGAATAAGTGCCTTGCATGGCACACTCCTCTTCTGCCTCCACCCTCTCTCGATCCGTGAATAGGGCATTAAGGAATGAGCTGCCTTCCCTTATGCACCTGCAGGCAACCCCCCACCCCTGCAATCTCAGGCATGCCTCAGGGGGTTCAGGATGGTCTTAGTGGAGGGAACCCCATGAGGTGTAGCAAGAAGAGCAGTAATTTCCATAATTACAGAGCTACATGGCTGGTGCAACTCTCTGGTTTTCTGAATGCTCTTCTCAGGCCCATGGGCAAGAAAGACCCACTCTGAGAACTCATTGCAGCTCCTTTGAGGCAACCAGGATCGAGGGACTCCTTCAGTCATCTTGTCTGCAATTGGTCTTGTACACGTTCCCTGCTCCAACTCACACTTTCTGTTTTCCCCTCTATTATTTCCTCTGCAGTGAGGGAAGCTGGTGTGGCAAAAGTCTCCTTCACTTTGTCCCTTACCATTTTTGGTGCACTCAGCTGGGTTCCTAGTGGTCCTGCCATCTCCAGCTCAGAGGACTGAGTCCTGGTCATCATGGTGAAGACAGATTTTCCCTTGGTGCCCAGCTTTAGCTCCAGGGATCAGACAGGCTGTGATTATGCCAAAATGTTGCTCTAGCAGAGCCAGACAAAAAGGGCAGCAAAAGTCCCTGATAGAGCAACAATCCTGGCCATCCCATCCCAGCTATTCCTGAAGGACTGGGAGGGAAGTAACGTCTCCCCTCTCTTCTCCTCTCCCCTCCTATTTCTCTGGGAAAATTTTCCTCTTTTCTAGCATCCTGTTTCCCTTGGGGGTGGGTGCTGGGACTACATGTTTCCTGTTAGTGTATCCAGGAGATGAAGTCAGTTTTTGGATAGGAATATCTAAAAGCAGCACCCAAACCATTCTTGGTTGAGAAGATGAAGCAGAGAGAGTTAGGGTGTGCATCTGTCCATCAGGTGCAGTGTGTAGCTAGTGGGCTGGGGACAGTGAGAGTCCCGGCTGAATCCCCTCTCATCCTAGAAGATAATTCTATTACTTCTGCCCAAGCATTCATTCACCCTCAGCCAGACCTGCCTCACAGGTTGTTGTTCTCAGGGAAAGAATGGAGATGAGAAGTATGCAAACTGTCTGCTTTCCTCATGCATGAAAAGGACACTATTTAAGTGCAAGGTGATACTAACAAAATGGTGACTGTGAAGGTAAGAATATTAAAAGAAGCACCCCATCACACAAATGTGGAGATAGCCCACATTTGAGCATAATATGATCTTATTATGCTCCCTTTTATAGCAACATATCAAAAAAAAATTAAAATCAAGTCCCGTTTTTCCAGCTGATTCATAATGAGGTTTCAAACTCAATATAAGTCACAATCTTCCTTCTTCTATAAGGTTAGCCCTGTCTCTCTCTTTTAAAAAATCCTGCTTTTCCTGTCCATTGTTCAAAGGGGGCTACTCCAATTTAGTGAGATTACATTTTTTTTTCTTTTTCTCTCCTTCAGTAGTCAATTTCCTCTAAGCAATTCTACACACTTCAACAGCTTAAACTAAATTATTATGTCAGCCTTCCTTTATCTCATATCTACATACAAGTCTTCTTCTACATGCATCTAGCTTTACCCTTAACACCTATAATAAATTTCCTTACTTTCAATTGCAAATGGGAACAAAGTATAATATTTCACCAAAAAACAATAGCCTGTTACATACATATATCAATGACGCTATATAGTTTCACTTTCAGATATACCCATTTAACAGTTAAGCTAAATTATTATATCCTTCCTTGTATAAAATGGAAAGAGGAAACACACACATAAAAAAAGAAAAAATAACATCACAGTTCTGTTTAGCCACTATACCATTTAGCAAAGAGTTCCATATTTCATCTAGCTTAAACCTTTACACCTCTAATAAATTCCTTTATTTTACCAAAGACTGTAGCACACATTTTTTTCTATATTGCTCTATATTACTCATAAGCACGCCAACCTCAATACGAACTCCATTTAAACAAATATAGCTGACTCTGCCTAGCTTTTAATTATAAGATAAGTTCTCCTGTTTTCACTTTGTCAGCCTATTAATCTCATTTTCACATACCAGATTGTTTAGATCATCCCTATAAAAGAGGAAAAGACAAAACAAAAAAGAGCAAAAAAACCCCAACAACATCACAATTATTTAGCCACTATATCCTATTTAACAGAGATGTTATATTCCATCTTAGCTTAAACCTTAACACCTATAATAAAATTCCCTTAATTATAAATGGAAAACAAAAACATAATAGCACATTCTCTTCCTACGTCTCCCTGTCACCCCTTTTTCTTCTTCTTCCAATTGAAAAATTGTCCTAATTGGTTCTTCTTCTGCTCCTTCTTCCAAAGAAATGCCTGTAGGAGATCTTGTATCAAAACATGGCCACAGACTATCTCTCGTGTTATGCTCATTTCCTGTGAAATTTGCAGATAACCAACAGCTTGCTCATTTCGCTTGCCCAATATTTTAAGATAGTCAATTGTTTGTTTATTCTGGCCAAGTTCCCTTATTAGTTTCTCAGCTTTGTCTTTCTCTTCTATTTGCTGATTCTGCCCAGGTTGGAAGTGACTGACCGAAGCTTTACAAATATAAAAAGGAACAGTCTTGTCAGAGTCGGCTTTGGATTCCATTAGCACACCGTCAAGTTGTTTAGTTAGCACGTTAACTTGAAAACTTATGGCCTTTAAAGAGTCTTTAATCTCCAAAAGTATGTTTAAAAATTTTTCCCTTTCCTCCATCTTAGCAGTGCTTTTACAGCCTTGGCAGGAATCCATACACTTCAGGGACAAAGAAAAGAAGATGGCCGATATCTGGCATCAATCCAATAAACTAGAAGATTGCATCTCTCATATAATTAAGCATTAATTTATTACTTCAAATTTTGCCCTTGAAGAGATTATAAAAAAGAAAAAACATTATTTAGACACAAACTTATCTCTTCACCTAGCAGCCTCCGCGTTTACGTTCCGTGAAAGGGAGGAAAAATCCTTTCCTGTCCTTCACCCAAAGGGCTTTCAATTTCTTCTTTTTAAATCAGTTGATAACCAATGTAGCCTTTTCCACAAGTATTGTTGCAAAGAAAAAGAGAGATAAAAATGTTTTCCAGTAGATCCGATGGTATGATCTATAGCAGTCTGTATTTACATGTCGAGGACTTGTAGAGAGTCTTCCCCCTCCTGCATTCTTCCGGCTGAGAAAGGCTTGAAATTTCACCAGCAGGCTCCGAATTGCTGTTCAGATAACTGCTGGGAATTTGCCAAGCAATCTGTCTTCACCCCTACAGGGCATTAAGACTGGGCACTCTGCCCGCTGCCAGAGATAGCCAGAGTGGTAGCGGAGCCCCGCTACACACAGCTGTATCGTCCTGACGCCATGTTTCTTCGAAGTCACTCCCTATTCATTTTTGAAGCTCCCTGAGATGCTTGGCCAAGCACTCCCTCTGTGCTCAACCTCCTTCGCAGTGCCATGGAAGTTGGAGGTATAAACAGGAGAGGAGGACAAACTTGGAAGCTTCATGGCTGCTTGGAAGAGGGGAAAAGGCAGGGGATAAATGCACCAAAACCAGAAAATGTCGAGCCCCAACTTCCTCCCTTCCCTGTTCAACCCACATGCTCCTTTTCTTCCCTGTGATAAGTTTGTGGGCTGGTGCAGCCCTCTCCATGCAGGCTTTGAGTGGGAGGGAACACCCCTGGGGACATAGGCTCCCAGCCTGTAAAATCTGAAGGGATCATAGAAAGGGTGCATTGAGTTTGGCAGTCCAGTGGCCTCCCACATGGCCCAGGAAAAACTGGGAGGACATAAAACAGCAGTCCCCAGCCATCCAGCAGCTGTCCAGAAGGAGCCCAAGCTGGGGAAAGGCTGAAGTTGCTAATACAGGAAGAGTCTGGCCTGGACTTCTGCTCCAAAAAGGGCAAAACCAGCCTCAAAGTGGTGTCCCTGCTGACTCTGAATGATCTAGCAGGGCTGGGAAAAGACTTCTTCAATTCTGTCTCATGTGAAGCAAGACATTCCCTCCTCCTGATCTTGCGGAGGAGTCTTGCAGACCTCCATGCAGTTCTGGCAGAATTCTGCTGCTGATGCACTTTTGCAGTCAAGGAAGCTTCTGAAGATGTCCTGGGGAGCCAGCCCTCAGCAGGCTGGCAAGGGAAGGCATCCGCAAAGCCGGATGGAGCTTCAGCAGGGACCTCCCCCAAGAACCCCACCCTGGAAAATGTGCTGGAGGGACTTCCAGGTTACTTGACAATATTTTAATGCCAGCTTACTACAAAGTTTGATGACACAGAAGGGACTTTTCACAGTGGTCCTTTTGTGGGGTGAAATGCAAAGATCAGATTCTGCAGTCCTAAGCCCTTCCATGTACCTGCAAGGGTACCTGTGGACATGACTATCCATTAACAGCTGGATAGGGTCTGCAGCTGTGCAGAGAATTCTAGAAATTGAGCAAGTTCAATAGTGCTGAAAATGTGCACCATTCACTTGTTACTCCAGTTTGCAACTTAGTGCATCATGGAGTTCCAGCAAATTCTGGTCAAGCTTATTCAACAATGTCATGCATGCACGCTCTGATGAGATTCCCAGGCACACATGAGAGACGACCTGTCTTCGTGGGACTAATAGCTAAGATTTAGAGGATGATCTGGGGATGGCTGAACCAGAAAAAGCCAGTGTGCTGTAGTGGTTAAGAGCATGGGACTGGGACTCAGATGATCTGGGTTCAAGTTCCTGCTCAGCCAAGGAGCCAACTAGGTGACTTTGGGCCAGTCACAGACTCTCAGCCCAACCTACCTCACAAGGTTGTTGTTGTGGGGATAAGATGGAGGAGGAGATATATGCTCCCTTGAGCCCATTGTAGGAAAAAGGCAGGATATAAATTTTAAAATAAATAAATAAATAATTTCTCTTTCGGGAAGAGTAGCTTTGGTTCTACTTGCATCATAAAAAAATGCAGGGCTGACTAAAACAGCCATCCATTGCAACAACAGTGCACTCCCTGCCAGAGACATTTCTGTCACTTTTCAGTCCACTGATGGTTTATTTCTTTCCTTTGACAAATGCTTGGTATATGCAGTCTATTCAGAGCCTTCAAGCATCTCCGCTTCTGCGGATCACTTACTTGCAATGTGACCTACGCAGTCAGCACTATCAGGCCACCATGGGGCGGTGCAACACTTGGCAGGCCCTGCTACACACAATTGTTCCATTGTTGACAGGATGAGAGGAAACCTTTCTCCATCATAGGATTTTGTGAGTTTCTGGGATTTGGAGTATATATGGGCCATGAAGAAAATGTAGTGGAGAGGGACCCATGCCTCCCCTAACTGGGGAATAAATCCATGGTATTTGAAGAAGTTTTACGCTGAGCATGGCGAATTATGCCAATCAGAAACAGGTTCAAAAGAAAAACATTGCTAGTTACTTATTTTGCTGTTCAGCATGAGGTGCTCCTTTGTATTCAGCTCAGGCCTGAGAACAATAATGTAGCACTTGGGGAGGAAGATGCAACCCAGCAGCAGTCTCCCCTTCCCACCACTGCTCCTGCACTCCTCCTCATCTTCTCCATTCCTCCAGAAAATTTTGCTTCCCTCACATGGGAGGCATGTTGTCAGTGCACCTTCTCCTTCCTCCACAGTACCTCTCATGGCAGACTGACATGTGAAACCAGCTAATTTTGCAATCGTTCCCCTCCACTTACACAAGCACCGTCACAGCTCCCCTAAGGAGAACTGGGTGGCTTGCAGAGAAGAAACATTCCTGAAGCTTACTGCAGATAGGATAGAGGTGCTGCTGGCTGGGGAACGCTGTGTCCTGATGGCTGACATCACACCTGTCCTGAATGAGGTCACAATGCCCCACAGGGATAGTATTTGTAATTTGGAGGTGATCCTGGGCCATGGATTACCATTGGCATTCCAGGTGGATTTGATAGCTAAGAGCACCTTTGATCTCCTGAGGCTGATCTACCAACTTTGTCTCTATCTGGACAGACAGAATCTTTGAAGAGATTCATGCTCTGGTAACCTCTTGCAATGCTCCCAAAAAGGGCTACTTTTGAAGGTGGCGTGGAGTATCAGTTGGTTCAGAATAGGGCTGCTGATAGTGGATGAGAACTGGCTGATAGATGCATGTAGAGCCTGCCCTCCAGCATCTTCTCTGATAGGAAACTGAAATCTGAGTCTATTTCCATGTGTTGGTTTTAATCTATAAAGCCCTGAATGACTTGTGACCCAATCATCCCATATGTGCCTACGTGAGTCCTACTTCATCAATAGAGGCCCTTTCCTGGGAACCTTCCCTGAAACAAAGAAGGAGGGTGGCTACAATGGAAAGTGTCTTCTTGGTAGTGGCACCCAACTCAGTTGAGCAGAGTCTCGGAAAGATGACCGATAAAGCATCAGGGAAAGGGGGCCTGGCTGGAAATTGTGGCTCTTTCTGGGCAAGAAGAGCAGGGACACTGCAGGACTCATTTTCTATCACAGAGGCACCTAGAAGGAACTTTCTCTAGAAAGTGAATTTGGATTTCCCCAACAACCCCCTCTGTGTCACTAGCCCTGCTAAGAGGCCAGGCAAATGAGTGAACCCAAATGAATCCTGCTCCTTTCCTTCTCTATCCCACATGGCTGCTCCCATCCCCACGAGAGGTTGCCAGCCCAAGGCTGAATTGATGTGAGGTGTGAGTCCTTGTGCTCACGGGGAAACCTGTGTTTGCTGAGAGATAGGAAGAGTAGGCATAACAGGTCAGCCAGTTGGAAATGCAGCAAAACCAGGAGTCCCAAGTCCCAAACCACCAGCCCTCCTTGTAAGTGCCTCAGTCCCCTCACCCCTCTTAGGCCGCAGAAAGTCCAGCACCAGCTGATCTTGGAAAGGCTCATAATAGAGAGAGATCTAGTGATGCTAGACAGGGAAGGGAGGCTGACAGCCACACAACACAGCTTCCGCAAAAACAGGTCCTGCCAGAAAAACCTTGTGGAATTCTATGACAAGGTTTCAAGATGGCTAGATGGAGGGGATGCAGTGGATGTGGTATACCTGGATTTCAGCAAGGCTTTTGACAAAGTGCCCCATGATATCCTGGTGGAGAAACTGAGGAGTTTTGGGATACACCAAAGCACTGTCCGGTGGATTAGAGCATGGTTGACTGACTGAAAGCAGAATGTAATCATTAGCAGGGAATTGTCGGGATGGCAGCCAGTGACAAGCGGGGTCCCCCAGGGCTCTGTCCTGGGGCTGATCCTGTTTAATCTTTTCATTAACGACATGGAAGAAGGAGTGAACAGTCTGCTGATCAAATTCGCAGACGACACTAAAACTGGAGCAGTGGCCACAACTGAGGAGCAGATACACCAGATCCAAAAGGATCTGGACAGACTATGGAAGTGGGCAGGAGACAACAGGATGGCGTTCAATGTGGATAAGTGCAAGGTCTTGCACTTGGGGCATAGGAATAGATGTCATAAGTACAGGTTAGGTGACAAGTGGCTGGAGAGCAGCACTTGTGAAAGGGACCTCGGGGTACTGGTTGACTGCAGGCTTAAACATGAGCCAGCAGTGTGATGTGCTTGTCTGGACCTTTCTCCCAGCAATGAAGGGAACACTCTCTGCTCTGAGATGTCTGTAAACGTGCTCAGTCTCTCAGCTGAAATTGATGGCACAGTTCACCTGGGTTCTGGCAGAGTGTGGCTTCAAACAGCAGAAGGGCAACAACCTTTCACATGTCACAGGAGCTTGTGGTAGGCAGCAGATGGCTTCACCTGCTCTCAGGATAGTTTAAAAACTCACATAAATTGGCAAAGAAATTATTTAAAGGTGAGAAAATGGAGGGAAATCTTTTGTTTTTTTAACTCTGTCCCAGCACAAGTCTCTTGAGCACAGCCTCAGTTGTATCAGTCCAGCCAACACAAAGTGGACACAATGTGACAAAGAATACCTGCTGCTTGTCATAGCCAAAGGACAATGTGCTCTCTGGTGGAGTCAATGGACAATGAGTATATGTGTCCCCTAGTTTATTCTCTGCACTGACGGTATTGGTCTGCATACACAGCTTCAAAATGCCCCAGCTCATGGGGAATAATTGCAAACCTGAACTAGCCAATGCTTGGGTGTTGGCATGCATAGAATGCCAATGCTCATGAAAAGAAATCTCGCAGGAGGTGCTTTGTCATTTTGTGTTTCAAAGTGCCCACATCCTTGGGATGACAAATGGGTTCACCCAACTGCAAACATTTGCCCACAGTAAGGCAGTGGTTTGGGGGTTTTTTGTTTTGCTTTGTTTTTTGGCACCATCAATCAAGCTTGCCATTGCTATTTTGTGTCATGCCATATCCCATGATATGCCTACAATTTTTGAATTATTGGTGTACAACACACCATTTAAGCAGGTAACCATTATGGAATATATTGCATATACATGACAGTCCTAAGAAATACATTCACATTTGTAAACAGTTTCTGAATAATTTTAGGTGCTGTGTGAGAACTTAAAATGGCACCACTGATTTTTTCACAATTGATAGCCATGTCAGACAGGGCTGCATGTAAGTCCCATGTTTATTTTAGGATCATTATGGATTATCCCATGAAAAAAAACAATAAAGAAGTCAGACTCCAGCATCCCATGAGGCAATTTGACTGACATGGATTTTGCTGGTGGCATCACTCTACTTGCAAATACCACAGCACATCGAAGAGACATGACTTGGGTACTTGCAAAAGAGACCCGGTAAGGGGGCTGATGAATTTGTGAAGATCAGATCAAGCTGGTACAAGTTGCCACTCTAAAAGAAAGCACCCCAGTAGCAGCAGGAGGCCAGGTTCTGAACTTTCTGTAACAATTTGGTTCTCTTGCCAGTATTATGGATGCAGCTGGGGGGACAGAAGCAGATGTGGAAGGCCAGATAGGGAAAGCAGCTACTGGGTTCCAACAAATGTGCTCGTTTCGAGCATGTCCACTTTAGATATTACAAGTGCAGATTAATTAATGCCATTGCTGTGCCGATTGTTAGTGCACCCTGGATGTTTACAACAAAAATTACCCAGAAGAGAAGTGTCTTTCAGCAACATTGCCTTAGAAAGATATAACACATTGTATGTTGTGACCATATTTTGAATGAGGAAGTTTTGCAAGGGTGAGATAGCAGAAGACTCTCTAAGAGCAAGAATATATTTTGCTGGACATGTGCTCCCCATGAAAGAACATTGACCAGCTGGGATCGCGATTAACTGGATACCACTAGGTGGTTGGAGCAGGACAGGAAGACCAAAGAAGGCCTGGCATCAACCAGTCCAGAATGACCAATGAAGTCACAAACTTGAATGGAAGGATAATGAAATGGCTGCTGCAGATCATAGACTGTGGGAGACACTCATAGCCTGATGATCCCCATGCAGGAGGTCAAGGGAGAAAACACACCCTGCAGCCTCCAGGACTCTCCTTGTGAATTTTGGGGCTGAGCAGCAATATACAGTGATATTGCTAAAAAGGAACAGCCTTCTTGTCAACCCAAGGGGAAAAGGAGCCACGTATGGATTTGGGTAGGGAATCCCCACCACACACACAGACATGCACCCACCCACCTACCCACCCACAGTGTTCATCTATTCCTATCACACCATTGAGTTGTGGCTTTGCAGTGACAGGTTGGCAGACTCGGCATTCAGTACATGGGGTCTTAGAATCGGCTCAGAACCCACATGAGGAAGCAAAGAAAATCATCCAGGCTCTGGACAGAAAGAGAAGCTTGTCTCTTTCACTTCCTCCTCCTTGTCTGGTGGTTGACAGAATGGTTGGAGCATGTTCACCACATTTCATTCTGAAGGGTTCCCTTCCTTACACAAATGATTTCCTTTATCTCCTGTATAGGAGTGCTTAAAGGGTCTTTTGTTTTAAAACAATCCTTTTTCCACATAGATGTTCTCCAGGAGACAGTAAAAGTTTTGAACACTCAGAGATTTCCCCTCCATGTCCAAGAACTGCCTGGACTCTTTTGAACAACCTCTCTGTGTTTTAGGCACCCCAAGATTTACCTTGAGTGTCAGCTCAAGCCTGCCTCCACCTGTGACTGGAAGCAGAGGTGATCTAACCCCCCAAGGGGGTTTTTCTTTGCACATGCTCAGGGGCTCTGTGTGCACACTACCACACTCACAAAGCAATGATACCTTCCTGCCAGAGCAGCCAATTTTTCTTAGCTCTCTGGACTGGCCAAGGCCGCAGAGCCAAGAATCTGTACAAAGTGCCCCCTGACTTTCCCTGAGTCAGGCTGGCCGAACCAAACCCAGGAAAGTGCTGCAGGTGTTGCCTCACATCACTGGCTGCTCATAGCAACAAGGAAACCCCCATATTTAATTTCTGTTTTCCTTTTCAAAACTTCAGCAACTTCATTTCTTCCATTTCTTCCATTCTCTCTTTCAAGTGCACCAACTGCTCATCCTCACCTGTCAAACCTCCCAAAGTCTCTCACATGCCAAGCACCAGCAATCAGGGGGCATCCAGGACAATCCACCACCTCACACAATCTCCCTCGCACAGGACACACTCCCAGCACAAACAAACTACAATCCTCCATTGTACATACAGAGTGGGGTTTGTTTTGTTTTGTTTTCTTGTCATGTGCACAGGAGTGGAGATTGTGATGAGGGAAGAATAATATCAACAGATAATGTGTTCATGAGTAAAGACAGTCTGAGAAAGTGCAGACTGGACATAATGGTAGAGGAATTACTGGTGATTATAGACAGTTGGCATGGCAACAAGGAAAGGACATGAATCATAGCAAGTCCTGCATGTGAGATTGATTTTCCCAACACAGTGTCTTGCCTGCCTGGCCAGGTGGACTTCCAACAGCAGCCACTTGAGTGGGTAGGAAGGCAGCAGACCCGTGTCTAGGGCTGTTCTCGATTATTTAGGCTTCCCCCCTCCAGCTGCCACTGGGACCATCTAATGCCTTATGGTGCCAGTTTTTACCTTGCTGGCTGCAGGGCTATAATTTGAAGCCCATGTCTTCTAGTGATTGGATTTTTGTTTTGTATTGTTTCATTTTCTCACAGCAGCAAAGGGGGCACCACTCTGTCCTGGAGAATAGTGAGATACCTCTCCATTTCACATATTACTGGAAAGACCCTGGGAGCTTGAAGCACTGTCTGGAGAGCTGAGGCTGGGATGTGGGTTTCCTGCTTCCTGCCCAAGTGGGCAACCAGCTCTGGGAGCTGCTTGTTTCTGGTTGGCCACATTCTGTGTGCTGTGGCTCCTGCCCAAGCTTCCTTTCCTGTCCCTACCATCTTTGACCCCCATTTTATGCCTGGATGGCACAGAGCCACCCACCCCTATTTTTACCCCTTTAATACACTGTTTGTGTGTGTGGTGAGCTGATTTCAGAGCCTGGCCCTGGATTGACAGAACAGGGAAGTTCCAGCTGGGATATCTTTCAGTGGGTCAGGAAACAGGGCATTCCTGTCTTATCTCTTTTATGCTAACCAAGCAAAGAATGAAAGGATCTTTACCCCAGCAAAGTAGGAAATGCACCCCTTTGATCTTTTGCATGGCATCAGCAACCTATCACTTGTAGGGAGAAAATAAGGGATGAAACAAAATTCTTCCAAAGCTGGAGAGTTGAACTGTGGCAGGGAAGGACTGAAGAAGACTGGAATGTCTTCTGAGAGGAACAGGGGGACCCCACTGAGGATACAGACTCCTGACTTCCACAGATTGGGGGATCGTAGAAATGAAGCACTGAGTTCAGCACACAGGTTGCTCCCACATGTCCCAGGAAGTGCACTGCAGAAGCTGAAGTGGCAGTCCTCAGCAGGCCCCAGCCCTGTGGATGCTCTCCAGAAGGGCCTGAGCCGGGGCAAGGCCAATGGTGCTAATACAGGAGGAGTCCGGCTGGACTTCTGCTCCAGACAGGGAAACCTCCACCCTTGGAGCAGTGTCCCTGCTAACTTTCAGTGAAACCTGAGCTCTCAGTGCTGGGAAAAAGGCTTCTTCTGTAATCCTTCCTCATGTGGAACGAGACATTCTCTCCTCCTGGTTTTTCACTTCATGTTCTCAGGACTAGGCTTCGGAACTTATGCAGCAAAGCACGTTTGTGAACACATCCCAGGGAATCAGCCCTGAGGAGGCAGGCAAGGAAAAAGATCTCCATACCTGAAGCAACTTCATGAGGAAACCTCACACCCCACCAGAAACCCACTGTAGAAAATGTGCTGGATGGACTTCCGGGAGAATGGTGACTTGAAAATGTTTTTCAAAACAGAGAAGCTGTATTATTGCCACTATGCCATTTTCCAATCTACAAGGATTTGTCTCCTTGCATGTCAAAATGCAGCAGCAACTTTAAGACTGCAAAAAAAGAAGTTATAGTAGAAACAACAAAACAGGCAAGACACTAAGCTTAGATAACAGAATTAGCAATGGAAAATTTTCTGCATGCTGCTTCTCCAGGAATGAAATGAAGCTTTTATTGTAACCAAGCATTGAGCAGTGCAAAATAATTTTTTTCTCTGTTTCTTCATTTCCTTATTGTCCACATGCCCAAATGAATCTATGGGCTGTACACAAAAGTCAGATGCTTGAGCTCTTGAAAAACTCTAAAAACAGAATTTATGCTTTGCTTTTCATCATGAGATGCTCCTTGGTGTTCAGGTCAGGCCTCACTAGGATAATGTAGCACTTGGGGAGGAAAATGCAGCCTAGCAGCCCAGCGCTGGAGGCCAAGATGGAGAAGACCTGCACGGCTACCATGTACTTCCCCTTGGTGCTCAGGTAGGTGGGCATGAAGGATATCCAGACGCTGCAGAAGACCAGCATGCTGAAGGTGATGAGCTTGGCCTCGTTGAAGGCCCCAGGCAGCTTCCTGGCCAAGAAGGCCACCGTGAAGCAAATGGCAGCCAGGAAGCCCATGTATCCAAGGGCAGCATAGAACATGGCTACAGAGCCTTCATTGCACTGCAGGATGATCTGTCCAGTCTGGGAGTGCTTGTCCAATTCTGGGAAGGGTGGAGAGGTCCCCAGCCAGATTGTGGAGAGGACTACTTGGACACTGGAACTGCAGATGACAATGCAGTTGGCCAAACTCCTCCCCAACCAGTTCCTTGCCCTGTTGCCTGGCTTGGTGGCCAGGAAGGCAAGCACCACAGTGACAGTTTTGGCCAGGAGGGAAGAGATGGCCACTGAAAAGATGATGCTGAAGGCTGTTTGTCGAAGGAGGCAGGTGATTCTTCTTGGCTGGCCAATGAAGAGGAAAGAGCACAAAAAGCAAAGCAGGAGAGAAACAAGCAGAATGTAGGAGAGATCTCTGTTGTTGGCCTTGATAACTGGGGTTTCCTGGAATTTCCAGAAGATTCCCAATATGCTTCCTGTGGCTACTGAGAAGAGTAGGACCATGACAGTGAGGACGATCCCCAAATATTCCTCATAGGACAGGAAAGTGATGACCTTCGGAATGCACTGATCATGGACTGTGTTTGGATGCTGATCTTCTGGACACTTCATGCAATGCTCTGCATCTGTTGAAAGCAGGAGAAAGAGCACCTGGCATCCCTTCCTGACTTTGGCCCATGCATTTTATTCTTTTTTCCTTATTAATAATAATATCAGTATTAACTATAGTGTTGCTTGTAGGGGCATAATTTTGATGCGAGAGGCAACACAGAGTGTAATCCAGGCAGTAATGGACTTGGTGGGCCCCTCTTTTTCCAGTCTGAACAAATTTGCTCAGATCAACTCTCTGAAGGTAATTTTGCAAATTGGACTAGGATGTGTGGCAATCATGAATCAACCCATACCCCAGAAAATACTCGACCGTGGCAGGGACTTCATTCCTGGGTGTCTAAGAGGAATGGGGAGAAAATGTCAGGATGAAATGTGGGGGACATGTCTGTGCCTGGATGTGTGGGAGGACCATGCAGTCTGGTGGGGCAAATCCCTGGAACATCCATTGCCTCATCACAAACCCACATTGTAGGGCAACATCCTCCAGGATGAGTGCTTAGACTCCAGTCCGAAATGATTGAGGAAAAGCTGAAATAAAGTTTCTGTAGAATATGTCTTGCTGGGCACAACCCCACTCTGATTGCTCAGTGGTCCATTATGCTTTTGGAATGACTCACAAACCCATCCCTGGTCTAGCCAGGCAAGCTGCTTTCTTATGACAAACTCACTGAAATCTTGCTTGAGCAGAGGGAGATGATGCAAGGTTGCACCACTCTGCTGGGATTCCCCTAGTCCCAGCCCTAATCCCAGTTGTAACTCCAGCGCTTGAGCCACCCATTGAGAGTCACGTAACCTGCTGGAAAGGAAGATGCTCTCCCAGGCAGTACTCATCCAAGCAGACTTCTGGGACCTTAAGATGCATTGATCTGGACCCTGGCTGAGCACCCATGTCCAGTGCACAGAAGTCACACCCAGGAGCAGGCATCAAGCTGTGCACCCTGGAAATGTCATCTCTGCTTCAACAGCTACCAGCAAGCCTATTTCCTGCCACTAGATCTCCAGCAAGGTACCTGCTGCCCTTTCTACTCTGCTCTGCTCAACAGAGTCCATCATCCCTCCATGGGTTGAGAAGAAGGAAAGTCTGGACAGACTGGGGGAATTGGGACTGGTCATTTGTTGAGCCATCCCCTTGAGTGATCCAGGTGACATGTGGATGGAGAAAGACCCTGAAGAGGATGCTGACACTTGGGCACTGCCAGCTGCTGATCTGCTTTTTCATCCCCTCCCTACTTAGTAGTTACATCAGCCTTCTCCACAGACATGCAGAGAAGCATCTCAGAACCAGATGGGCTGGAACCAAATGACAAGTTCCGTGTTTGGCTCCTTCTGAGTAGGTCACCTCATATTTGCAAAGTATTCTGGTAGGTTCTTTGAATTCTGAGATAGCTCTACTTCACAATGGTCATCAGGATGGGAGAGCAGAGGAAGTAATTTGGGGATTGGGGCTCTGAGTTGGGGGAGGGAATTGAGCTTGCCTAATGGGGTGCGGGAATTTCACAACTAGTAGCACCTGCCAGACTGGAGGACAGGATGGCGCAGTAGGAAGGTGATCCAGAGTCTAGTCCTGACTCAGGAATGGAGGTCATGTGGGGGAGGGGGGACTGTGGGCTATCCTCACATCACAGGGTGGATCTGAGGATAGCATTGAGAGGAGGAGTAAGAGACTTGCATACACCACATTGAGTTTTTCAAAAGAAATGCCTAGATATGAAGAATCTGAATGATGAAATATCGGATTACTTATGATAGGGTATTCCATGTTCAGAATACACACATTCATTTTAATATATTTCATGCCATTTTTTTACTGCTACTCATCTTCTACTCATCTTGGGCACCAGGAAAGCACATCTGTCTGCATCCCATCTCAGAAGCAAAGGGGAAGCAAGAGGTACCAAAGGGAAAACTTGCTTGGAGTAGAGAGAAAGCCAAGGCGCCAAGCCAAGGAGAATGAGGCTGCAGAAAAGTGTGAATGGAGCATTCTAGGAAACAGAGAAAACCACACAGGACTTTGGCCATGCAATGCTTTCAGGACTGGAAGGAGGGGTTTGTAAAACCACTCTCAAGGAAGAAGATTTTCTGCTCTGATACTCAAGAAAAACTTGGTGATCCTAAATTCCTTGCAGGATGGTTAGCACCATTAAAAGCACCCCATACCATTGTTGGATCTTTGCCCCCTACCAGGCACTTCCTTTTCCTCTCTACTCACCCACCTTCCTGAGTGGAGATGGTCCCTTCAGCGCATGGAGTGCAGTCATAGCAGCAAAGGGGCTGTCCTTCCCGAGCCACCTTGAAGAACCCCGGGAGGCAGCTCTCCACGCACCTGGCCTGGGGCAGGGGCTGAGTGAGAGAGAGGGAGCATCAAGGGAGGAGGATTGGGGCTGGGAAAGCTGGGACTGGGAGACAGAGCAGAGGGGAGGAACTCCTGCATTTCAGCAGATACCATAAATGAACCCCACCCTGTGAAGCTGAAGCAGCTGGCTGCTCCCTCCAAGTGGTAAGCATCACCATTATTCCCTGCACCTTTTCCCTCTCATGCATTGTATTTATTTATTAATAAACTTATTTATTAAATGCCTTCCTGTCCCTTTAGGCAGAATGTTAGTGGATGGGAAATTAAAACATTGGAATGATGGGGATGGTTTTTCTCACCTGATCTTGCCATCTTGACCACACAATCGGATCTCGGTGAATGGTGAATTTGGGGCCAGGCTCACCCTGCCTTATAAGACCCCCAACTTTCACTCTGTCAACTGTTAAGTTTGGAAATCTCACCCAACTGACAAGGTCCAAGTTGGCTGCCAAGTTTCCATTCTCATCCAAATACACCCCATCAATAGAATGATTGTGGAACTGGGGGTCTCTCAGGAAAGGGTGGAGCTAGAACAGAGAAAGCACAAGCTTTTGAGAAGACAGATTTCATATCCTCTTCTTGCTAAGAGCTGGTCCCAGTTGAAAGTGGGTGATTTTGGACAGGATTCTTATTTCAGTGATGAATGCCCATTGTCTGTTTTAGGAATTTAGTACAGTGGGGATTGAAGCCTCATCACTGAAGGGGAAGGAAAGGCAGCTTCTCAGAGCAGTATTTCATGTGTCCTTAGAAACAGTAAATGAACATTTCAGCTCCAGAGCTTGTAATCCTTCAGAAGCTGATCTGAGAGTTCATTCTAGCATGCTTAATAGGAATTCTTCCTGAGGAGTCTTACAGGAATCCTACAACAGGGGATTTGGAAGAGGCCAGGAAGTGCTTCCTGTCACTTGATTCCTTTGTTCCAATCCTGCGTTCTGGAATGATCAATCAGAGATTGTGGCTTTGCTTTTCGTGACAACCTATCCAGTCCTTGCGGACTCCTTTTGTCTCCAGGTTATGCAAGCCTAGTTCATGCAAGCGCTCCTCATATGCCTTTGTTTTAGGTCCACACATCAGCCTTGTGGTGCTCCTCTGAAAGCTTTGCTGTTTATCCTTCTGAAATCTTGTAAATTTTATTTCTGGCTATGATGGTATTACATAGAAAACATGAGATCTGCAGTTCTGATCAACATTCCCTGCACTTCCTCATTCAAATCATCAAAGCAAATGGTGAAGAGCACCAGACCTTGTACAGAACCCTGAAGTACCCTCTGTGTTATTTCTCCATGGTCTGAGAAGGGGCCTTTGGTGAGCAGAGCTTGGCCCCGATTCTCTAGCCAAAGGAGCATCTGGCTGAGAGTTGCTGTATCTACCTGAGTTGGAGCTAGTTTGCTAATCATGATCTCATGGGGCACTTTGTTGAAAGATTTGCTGAAGTCCAGATAAAGATTTGCATTCTCACAGTCCACCAGGAAAGCTACCCAATCAAAAAGTGAGATCTAATTAGATAAAAGGATTTATTCCTGACAACTCCATACGGGTGTCTCAGCATCGTTGAATTGTATCTTGAGATCACTAGGTTTACAATCTGTTCCAGAGTTTGCCAAGCACTTTGTCAGATGGGCTGTTCTGTCATTGCATGAGGCCTCCTGATTTCCCTTCCTAAAAGTGAGAACAAAATAAGGCCTTCTGCGACCATCTGGCACATCTCCAAGACAGTAAGATTGTGGTTCCTAGACATCTTCTGATAGCTTCTCGCTAACCCTTGGATGCAGTTCCTCAGGCCCTGGAGACTGACTCCTACCATGTGGGTAGAAGATAAATTACCCTTTTTCTGTCGCTTGTCCTTCCATTCTGCAAGGGACTTCTCATTCCTCCGATTTGACAGAGTCAAAGAAGGAACTGACAAATTTGGGCTTGCCCTGTCATTGTCAACTTTTTGCCCTCTGAACGGGAAACCCAAACCATGACACCTTCCATTTGCCTATTACACTGGATGTATCTGAGAAGTCCTTTGGTTGCGTTTCATGTCCCTCACCATCCTCCACTCCTTCTCCACTTTAGTCTTCTGGATGCCATTCATTCCACTCAGTGCTTCCTGACTGCACTTTCCTGTTTCAACTTGACCTTCCTTCCACTTCCTCAAGATGTCATTTTGGGTGGGGGGGGTTGGTTTTCACATCACCATCAACCCATTTTTCCAAAAAACACGTTCACCAGATCTTCTCTGTAGTTTGCTTTTCTTTGAAAAAAAAAAAGAATATAATTTTCCCCATAGAATTACCTTTTTCAAAAATCTCCACCCCATGAGGGCTGAAGTTTTTCTGCCCAGAGTCATTAGCCATAGAACTTGACATAGCATAATTTGGTGCATCTTAACATGGGCATTGATAAAAATTTGTGCAATCAGTTTCTCTACACTTGGCTTTGCCTTCTTTAAGGATTCAAATAAGGCATGGCCACATTGCCCCTGTGTTCCTTTAGCTGACCCTTTGTGCACCAGCTCTTCCCCATTTGGAAAATGCAGCCTGCAAGTCTGATTTCTAAGGTGCCGAAAGTGGTCACATGGTTGCACTGTTTTCAGTAATGCAGAGCATCTTCTAGTTCCTTTGCTCGTGGCTGCCCCCATTTTCCAGGGACTTCCCTCCTCATTCTCACTTCCCTCAGGATTCTCTTCCTCGGCCTCAGCTACCAGATTCTCCTGTGTCTCCCATACTACACGTGCTGTTGCCACTGAACTGTTCAACCTCACAATTCTCCTAGCCTTCAGGATGCCCACTTGCTGCTCCAGTGCTCTCATTTCTTCTCCCAAGATGGCTGCCAGCTTGCACTTGGTGCACGTGCCTGCCTCTCTGACCTTAGGCAGAAAAGCAAAGGTTGCAGGCAACTACCTTCGGGGAGGTTTCTTGGTCCATATTCTCTGACTTTGAACACTGCCTTTCTCTCCAGATTCCGACATTCTGGCCTTTCTTCTCCCCTCCATGAAGGTGATCAGTGGAGTCTTATATCCTCTCCCTCGATCTTCTTTTCCACTACACCTCCACTGTCAAACTCCAACTATCCATATCTGCTGATTTGTTTGAAAGGTCATCCCAGCACAGCTGGTACACCATTCCTTGCTCTTTGCAGGTAGGAAACTGAATGTATCCTGGGCCAGGAACGCAGACACAATGGAATGCAGGTTGTGCTCAGTCAGTCAAAGCAGGTCAAACAGGGATTGCCTACAGTTCTGAACCCAGGCAAGCAGCAAGCCTGATTATTTGTAGGTTAAGGAATCTGAGCAAGGTCTATACAGTCCATGAATAGACTTGTACACACACTCATTGCTTCAGAATGACTTGAAGCAACTCTACAGGGCAGGAGCAGCTTGGATCATTCCTGGGAAGCCACTAGAGGGGACTAAAACAGGTACCAGACCGTAGAATGTTCCAGCTGCCCCTTCATGTGGAAAATCTACTCTATAATCTCACATTCTAAGTTTAATAGCAGAGAATTGGGGGAATACCTGCCATGGATGAATATAGTGCACATCTGGCCTGCCTCCAAAGTTCATGTCCTTCGTTCTGAATCTGGAGGAAATAGCCACATCCATGGCACGGGCCACAGCTTTCACTGTGTTGTAAGCGAAGAAGCTGTCCATGGACAATATTTGCTCCTTGTCCACTTCTGTCTGGCCATTTATGTACTGCTCCTCCCTGCATCTTCTCCACTCTTTCACTGACAGCACGTGCTTTGAATAGGAACACTTGAATGCTTTATTCATGAATTTATGCAGTATGTTATATAAATGTTCAAAACCATCATAGTTGAACCTCTTACTTGTTTGGGGAAAGAAGGAAAAATATGCATACACGTGCTTGAATACAATACTATCTGAATTAGCTAATTCGAATGTAAAGTCAGACAAAGCTGATGTGATCCACACTTTTCCCTTAACAGGTTTAATAACCGTTTCAATAACTCTTCGAAGAATCTGTATTCCATAGAATATGAAAAGGAAGTCTTCAAAATAAATAAAAACATTGATTTCTGCCAACTCCTTCATTGACTGCACCTTGCGTGGTATAACTCCCGATTTAAGCTGGGAGATGCTGTGTGAAAAAATCATGCAAATGCCATTCCTGAGGAGCTCCGGTTTCAAAGTTCTCATGAACCTGTCTCCATTCTCAGTGTCCAATGAAAAGAGACCAACCATCCTCCATCCAAAGTGCAGCAGCAGCCTGATAATCCCTGGGTACTGGATGCCTTCTTCAGGGACCATCCTGTAGAAGGAAGGGGACTGGCTTTTTTCTCTCTGAACCTGAGCAGTGAAAGCATATGTGACCTGGGATAGAAAGGAAGAGAAAGACTGATGGACTGCTTCATATTAGCACCAAATCACAGTTCCTCATCTTCTGGGAATACAACACTTTAACCTTTCATGCATAAAACACAATGGGAAAGAAAAATTGCTACTAATTTTCTGAAAAATAAAGGTTTTATCATAGAAACATAGAAACATAGAAACAGAGCGAGTCAGAAGGGGCCTCCCGGGCCATCTAGTCTGACATCCGGCACCAGCCGGCTCCGCTCATGACATGCCTACCATGTGCATGTCCAGCCTGTCTTTAAACGCCCTCACCGATGGGGCCTCAAGGACCTCCCGTGGAAGTCCATTCCACACCCTCAGGGTCCTAACTGTCAGGAAGTGCTTCCTGGCATCCAAATTGAACCTTGGCTCCCTGAGCTTTGTTCCATTGGAGCGCGTCCTGCCTTCCTCTGCAGGGGAGAACAGGCCTCTCCCCATCTCCATGTGACAACCCCTCACATACCTGTATGTTGCCAAAATATCCCCTCTGAGTCTCCTCTTCTCAAAGCTGTAGAGACCCAGTTCCTTCAGTCTTGCTTCATATGGCATCCCCTGCAAACCAGCCACCATCCTTGTGGCCCAACGCTGCACTGACTCCAACCTGGCTATATCCTTTCTGTAATGAGGGGCCCAAAACTGAACACAATACTCCAGTTGCGGGCGCACCAGAGTCGTGTACAGTGGTAGTAATACCTCTCTTGATCTAGAAGCCACACTTCTGGATATGCAACCAAGGGTGGCATTTGCCCTCTTGACCACCCCATCACACTGCTGACTCATGTTTAGCCTGCGGTCAACCAGTACCCCAAGGTCTCTTTCACAAGTGCTGCTCTCCAGCCAGTTCTCACCAAACCTGTACTTATGACAGCTATTCTTATGCCCCAAGTGCAACACCTTGCCCTTATCCACATTGAACGCCATCCTGTTGTCTCCTGCCCACTTCCATAGTCTGTCCAGATCCTTTTGGATCTGGTGTATCTGCTCCTCAGTTGTGGCCACTGCTCCAGTTTTAGTGTCGGCTGCGAATTTGATCAGCAGACTGTTCACCCCTTCTTCCATGTCGTTAATGAAAAGATTAAACAGGTTCGGCCCCAGGACAGAGCCCTGGGGGACCCCACTTGTCACTGGCTGCCATCCCAACGATTCCCCGCGAATGGTTACCTTCTGCTTTCGGTCAGTCAACCATGCCCTAATCCACCGGACAGTGCTTTGGTCTATCCCAAAACTCCTCAGTTTCTCCACCAGGATATCATGGGGCACTTTGTCAAAGGCCTTGCTAAAATCCAGGTATACCACATCCACTGCAGCCCCCACATCTAGCCATCTTGAAACCTTGTCATAGAATTCCACAAGGTTTGTCTGGCAGGACCTGTTTTTGCGGAAGCCGTGTTGTGTGGCTGTCAGCCTCCCTTCCCTATCTAGCATCACTAGATCCCTCTCAATTGTGAGCCTTTCCATTGTTTTTCCTACAATGGACGTAAGGCTAACCGGTCTATAATTCCACATGTGCTTCCTACTACCCTTTTTGAACATTGGGACCACCGATGCCACATTCCAGTCCTCTGGAACTTCACCCGTTCTCCACGAGGCCTCAAAAATGGAGGCCAGCGGGCGTGAGAGAACCCCTGCCAACTCTCTAAGTACTCTCGGGTGTAACCCGTCAGGGCCTGGCATCTTTGTAATGTCCAATGCCCTGAGGAGCCCCTCGACTTCAAGGGGGGTGACTCTAATCTCTGCCCCTAAGTCCCCAGCCTCATCTAATCTCCTATACGGATATCCCCTGTCCTGCTTTGAGGAGAACACAGAGGCAAAATAGTCATTTAGCATCTGTGCCTGTTCCCTCATGTCCGTCACTGGATCACCTTCCTCCTTATTTAGTGGTCCCACCACTTGTCTCCCTTTCCTATTAACATGCTGAAAGAAGCCCTTTTTGTTGCTCTTGATATTCTTGGCAAGTCTCAGCTCATAATCAGCCTTAGCCTTGTGAAGAATCCTTCTGCAACGGGTCTCCTCCTCCCGGCATACCCTTTTGTGTATTTCTCCCAGTACCCATTTCCTATGGAGGCTCCTCTTTCATCTAATCCCCCTAACCACCTCCTTTCGCATCCATGGCGGCACTCTCCTCCGCCTCCCCACCTTACTGACTAGAGGTATCGTCAGGGCTTGCGCCTGCAAAACCTCCCTTTTGAGTGCCATCCACCCCTCCTCAACTCGCTTACCTTCCAGTAACCTATCCCAGGAGACTTTCCCCAGCCTGGCCTTCAGTTGGCCAAAGTTGGCCCTCTTGAAGTCCCATCTTCTAGTGCTCGCCCTGCTGCACAGCCCCAGTCCCCTGATCTCAAAGCAAAGGATGGAGTGATCGCTCGCATCCAGAGCTCCCCGAATCTGTACTTCATCTATCAGCTCCTCCCTATTGGTCAAGAACAAGTCCAGGATGTTTCCCCGCCTCGTCGCCTCTCGGACATTCTGTGTGAAAAACCCACCCTCTAGAGCTTCTAGGAAGCGACGTGACCTGGCTGTCACTGCCGAGTGAGTCTCCCAAGTAATATCCGGGAGATTGAAATCCCCCATAATTACTGTGTCTCTCCCCCGAGATATACTTAGAATCTGGCCCGTCAGGACATCATCAAGGGTCTCAAGTTGACCTGGAGGGCGATAACATACCCCCACTGTCAGGTCTTTTTCCCTGTCAAAACCCCTAAATTTCACCCAGACTGCCTCTACCGAATCCCCATCTGTGCTGCATTCTATCTCACTGCATCCTATCCCTTCCCTGACATATAAAGCCACGCCCCCACCTCTCTTTCCCTTCCTGTCCTTTCTAAAAAGGTGATACCCTTCTATGTTTACATTCCAGACTTGACGTTCATCCCACCAAGTTTCTGTGATTCCCACCAGATCTTATCCTCCTATTCCCAGGAGAGCTTCAAGCTCTTTCTGCTTATTACCCATGCTCCTAGCATTGGTGTACATGCACCTCAACTCCTTCCCACCACTTCCTTTCTTTGGAGTGCCCAGCATCCTCCTTCCTCCCATCCTCCCTGGTACCTGGCCCCTCTCTTTAGAAGTCCTGCCAGTCCCTGCAGTATCTCTAAAGCCCTGCTCCCAGAGCCCCGATCCTCACCGCACACTTGTCCAGTGCAGACACGTTACTGGGGGCCTGAATCCACCCCCCACTGGCTCAGTTTAAAGTCTTCCGGATGAAGCTCGCTAGAGCATCTCCAAAGGACCTTTTCCCCATCCTCGTGATGTTTAACCCATCCCTTGCCAGAAGTCCATTGGCAAAAAAACGAGTGCCGTGGTCGAGGAACCCAAAGCGTTCCTTCTGGCACCACACCCTAAGCCAGTCGTTCACCTCAGAGGCCCTCCTGTCCCTTCCTGGCCCAAATCCCCGGACAGGTAAGATTGACGAGAAGGCCACTTGGGCCTTCAGCTCCCTGAGTTTCTTCCCCAAGGCCAAAAAGTCCCTGGTGATCCCAACCACACCCTGCCTGGCTACGTCGTTTGTGCCCACATGGATCACAAGGAGTGGCTGCTGACCCCTGGAGCGAACAAGACGCTCCACTCTGTCCTTCACGTGCCGGATGCGTGCGCCCGCCAGGCAGCAAACCTCCCTTGTCTCAAGGCTGGGGCGGCACACCGCCGCCTCAGTGCCCCTCAGCAGGGAGTCCTCAACAACAATCACCCGCCGCCGTACCTTCTCGGTGCTGGTGGGCAGCTCTGTCCTGGTCCTCGCCTCTCCTGCAGTGGCTCCCTTGCCTCCTGATGTCCCAGGCTGGGGTTCCTGCTGGTCCCCCGAGGCCTCCTCAGCCCCAGCCTCCCCAAGTGGAGAGAACATGTTTCCCAGCTCCAGATCGGTGCCAGGAGAAGGAGGAGGCCGTGCTGGCCTCCTCCTCCTGTGGGTGACATACCTCCATGTCTCCACAGCTGCTCCTCCCGTGGTCTCTCCCTCAGCCCTCTGTCGAGAGGGGGGCTGCTCCGGGGGGGCCCCGGAGAACTCTCTCGGCCCTCAGGCACCTCACCCCCTCCTCTAGCAGGGTCACCATCTTGCACCAAGGGCAAGTGTATCCCTGCCTCTCCTTGGGGAGAAGGGCAAACATATCGCAGTTCTCGCAGTGGACAGCAACACCCGTGACTCCCGCCAAAGCCATCTCCTGGTCTGCCATTGGTAACCCTTCCGAGACCTTACCTTCGTCCCCTGCCTTGTTAGTCCTGCAGTTCCTCTCACTCGCCCAGTTCTCCCAGACAAAAACCCACTCGCACACACACACACAAGGATAAAGTAAACTTAAATTTAAATTGGAAGAAAAAACAAAGCACAACAAAGCAAAGCAAAGCTCAAACAAAACAAAACAAAAACACACAAACAGAAAAAGTTTATCAGAAAACATTTGCCCTGTAACTATCTGCATGAAACATGATTTGACAGCAAGCAATGCTTCTTCTTTTCTGTAAAGTGTTTTTGCATCCTAAGTTCAAAACAGTATCAATAGGAGCCAGGAGTAGCCTGAGCTCTTGAGCATCTCTAGATGTTCCATTCTTTTATGAATTCCCCAAGATGTCGTCCCACAAAAGGGATCAAAATGTTTTGTAGGGTTGGTCAAACACAGATGCTGTGGACATCTTTCCGGGCTCTCAGAATTTTCCTTGCCCTCTGCACTTGATGATGGGAAAGAAAAGGTAACTATCTTGGATGCCCATGACATGATTGACCCTGAAGTCCAGGATTGCACCACATCTTATCCCAATGAAGAAAACAGTTTTTTCCTTATCCCAAAATTGAAAAGCTCAATCATTTATGGTTCTATCAGAGAGACGTAAGACAGTGGAAGATAAAAGCCAGTGCCAAGAAGGTCAGAATGTGTAAAAGATCAGCTGGAGCCAGTTCATTTGACAGCTGAAGCATAGCTTAGGATAACTTTGTACAAAAGTAACCAGCATCATGTTCACTCTTCCTCTAATCATTGCAAAAGCTGAACCTAAGAAAGCCCGGTGCATGCTGGCTGTGGCCGCTGCTCTTGACTGGAGATAGGCTCACTCTCCAATGCAGGTGTGCACCTACAATAAAGTGTCTTGTTATACAATTAATTGCTAAAATTTCCAGTCTATCTCATGGCAAAAAAGAAGAAGAAGAGGGACTTTCTGTTAATTTCTGGATACCTAATGGACCGCTTAAGCCCTTACATGCCCTCCCGCCCTCTAAGATCTGCAACAGCGGCCCTCCAACAGGAACCCTCGGTGAGGGAGATTAAGTGGGTGAGCACCCGGAGGAAGGCTTTTTCGGCAGTGGTGCCCCAACTATGGAATGCGCTCCCTGGAGAGGTTCGCCTGGCACCGTCATTATCTGTTTTTCAGTGCCATGCGAAGACCTTTTTATTTAAGTTGTATTTTAATTGTTAGTTTGTTTATTTGGTTTATGGTTTATGGTTCTGTATTTGAATTGGTTTATGGTTCTGTATTTTAATTGTTAGTTTGTTCATTTGGTTTATGGTTCTGTTTTGGATTTATGTGTTTATGTCTTGTTAGTTGATGATTTGTTTACTTAAAGTTAAATTATGTTTATTATTTTGCTGATTGGGTTATTGTTTAGGTTGGCCGAGATGCACTGGGGCGGGGGAAGTTAAATAGATAGGATTTTAATTGTTTTATTGTTTTTATATTGTTGTAAGCCGCCCCGAGGCTTTGTTGCGATGGGGTGGCATATAAATGTTTTAATAAAATAAATAACTAAATAACTAAATAAATCTTACCACTAACAGTACCGGATGAGTGCCTGGTGTGGAGCAGAGGGGCTTGAACCCTTTTCATCTAGGGATTCAGTAGGACTGTCTCTTGTCCTAGGAGGGTTACCATGCACACAAATGATTTGGAGAAGTTTTGCTTCTCTACATGAATCCTCCTATCACTTCTCTGAAGTCTCTCACCTGTGGAATTTTGAAGATGCCCAGCAGGTTGGAAAGCTGCATGGAGTTGTCAGAGTCAGCTGCTTCAAGGACGGCCAGCAGATGATCTCGCCTGCCACACTTGTAGTTGGGAACATGGGCTTGAGAGGTCGAGAGCAGGTCTATGGCTGCATCGGATGTCAGTCTGACATCATAAAGGTTGTCATAGATGCTGTAGCCGAGGGTGAGGTTGGGCAAGAGGCTAAGATTCTGGTTGACCTCCTGGATGGCAAAGAGGATGGAGAGGCTCTTCCAGTAATATGTGACACTCAACCTGAAAGAAAGAAATAGAATTTTTCATCCTGACCTCCCTGCCCATGAATCCTTCCACTGCCCTTTGAGATTGCATTCTGCTTCTGAGGCTTCCAAACGCTCAGTCTGGTCCCAGCCTAAAACAAGAGCCCAACAGCCGATTCCTGCAGAATTGGTGGTTGGATTCCAGTGGGTGGGCGGGCATATTTCCCGTCTGAGTCCAGATCCCTTCCCCGTTAAAGACACCTGCAGTAAAGGCGTTCATCCCAGGCTGGAGTCCAGCAAGTACAACCATTCACACTGAAGGAGAAGCGAGAGCAGAGGAGTAGGGAGGAAAGAATTGTGGGGCATGTTCTAGGGCCTGGGCCCTTCCCATTGCCCTTGACCCCCTCGTGGGCTATGCATCGCATGAGTTCACTTGCTGGGTCTTCATGAGGGAGCAGCCAGCTGGAAGGAATTTCTCTGACTTTTCATCCTTTTGTCAAACTGGCTACACAGCTGCCCATGGTGCTTTGTGGTATCAGGTCAAGCAGGACAGTGACTTACCAAATCTGTCTACTAGAGGCAGGTATATTGAAAGAGTGTGTTCCAAAGTGGCCTTTCCCTGCAGAGATGCTGGCACTGAAGACATAGTCTCCTGGTTGGTAATAATTGCGTGGCTGCAGCTCAGCCCTGTGCCAGCTCCAAGGGCATTTTGCCTCCAGCACCACACAGGAGGTCTCTGGCAGCAGCAGCAGGAAGAACAGTGCCTTTCTGCCAGTGATTGGCATGGTCTCCATCCTGCCCCTTTCAACAAATAAGAGGAACAATTAGAAGAATTATTTGCTTTGGAAATTGAGATGATGCTGGCCCAGCCAAGACTCCAGTCAAAGGGAAGAAGAAATGTCCTCTACAGAGGCCTCCTTCTCTGCCTTCAACCGCTCCCAACCTCTGAAGGGGACAGGAGGGAAAGAGGTGTCTTCCTTTGAACATGGATGCAAGACACACTCCTGCAATGACACATTTGCATCAGTGGGTTCAGGATGGTCTTGGGGGAGGGGACCCCATGAGGTTTAGCAAGAAGACCAATAATGCATTACAATTTCTTTAATTATATGGCCACCTGGCTGGGGCATGTTTGTGGCTTCCAGAACACTTTCCTCAGTCCCAGGATGAAACACCCAGCTGGGAGAAGCACACATCTGAGAACGTTCCCATGTGGCCTCATTGAGGCAACCTGTACCAAGGGACTCCTTCAGTCGTGTGTCTGTAATTGGCCTTGAAGTCATGACCCCCACCACCTCCCTCCCTGCATTGCTTCAGTAGGGATGAACTTTGTCCCTACAAAACACTGCCTCTCATTGCACCTGCCGATTTTTGGTGACCTCAGCTGGGTCCCTGGAGGTTATGTTCAGGGGATCTCTAGTTCAGAGGACTGCCAACTTCATGAGACAGAAGAATTGTCCCTTCTGCACCCAGTCTGAACTGCAGGGACAGGACAGGTTATGACTCTTTCAAACATTTTTCTCACACAGGTCAGCATGCGCAAAAGTCCCTGCTGGAGTAAGGATCCTGCCCGTCCTATCCCAGCTATCTCTAAAGGAGGAAAAGGCACCTTCACTTGATCTTTTCCTCTCCCCTCCTATTTCCTTTGGAAAACGCTTATCCTTTTGAACCAATGTTGCCCAATGCCCATTTCTGGCATCCTTTTCCGCTTGGGTGTGTGTGCTGGGACTGCATGTTTCCCACTCATTTATATCCAGAATGCTGGCAGTGATTGCAAGAATATTAGGAGAAGTGCCCTATCAGAAAAATTAATTGGAAGACACTTCAGTGAGTGCTCATGGACCAGGTAGGCAGTCAGGCAGCCAGGAAACTGCCTGCCCATTTTGGAATATTAAGATTTCATGGCACATTCAAACAGCTGTGTAGGTAGATCTGGCTTGAGTCACAAGTTCTGTCAGCACTGGTGAGCACAAATACAACCATGAGTCCCTTGCAGCCACTCTGAGCTGACTGAAGAGAAGCCAGCACCCTGGATGCCCAGGGAGCCCACTCAGCAGTGCAGGACACAGACCCCAGAGGAGCTCCAAGCACGGCTGAGACGAAGCCACAGAGAAGCTCTGTGGCCCTGTAACTCCTCAGCCCTCCTTGGCCCTCCCGTTCCCCCAGTTTTTGTTGGGGTGATTTCCCCAGGTTTCTTCTGGCTATTAACCAAGTTAACATACACTTTTGAAAAGCCAAAGTTCTTGCCTCTTTGAATGCTTTCAGTAGTTTGTGCACTAGGGTCACTGTGCGGATTCATGTGATTGGCATGGATTGTGGGGGAGGCGGATTGCATCTGATCTGTGATCTTATTGGTCAAACTATATTTTGCATCATACTTTACTTTGTCAGTGTTATATTATTACATTTGTAACCTGCCCAGAGAGATGTTTTAATTAATTTCGAAATGTAATGGCTGCTGTATGCCTTGCCCTTTTGCTTGCTTGCTTTGTTTCTGTTCTCTGTTGTGAACCACGCAGGGAGCGACAGTTACAGGTGACATAGAAATGTAATAAATACTACTCCTGCTGCTGATGAGAATTTGAAAAGAATCTATGACATATGGAGTCACAGCTCAGGTACAAAGTTCAAATCAATAAGGCTCCAGCACCCTTAATTTGCTTTTCTTCTATACTGTGATGTTTATCATCTGGCAGCATTGCAGAACTCATCCATCCATTTAGTCCCAGGTGCCAGTTTGCATGTTCTTGGCTCCATGGGAATACTTTGAAGACTTGCAGAATCCTGAGACTTATCATGATGGAATGTTTGCTTTGTGTTGCTCCTTTTTAACACTTTAGTGAAGGCGGCATCCCTGGCTCCCTGTCTCTGGAGAATGACAGGACACCTTGCCATTTGTGTGTTGCAGGAAGGGTTTTGCAGATCCACTCCAGCTGCAGGATTCCAGAAAATGGGGGCCATTCAGGCAGAGTACTGCAGGGATATCTGATTCAGCCACTGAAAAGCCTCGGAGCTGCATGGCTGGCAGGGAGAGCAGGGGTCTGACGTGCCAGGTGACAGTTCCTTGGAAGAAACACATGGAGTCTGCTCTGCTAGAGCATCCATGCCATGGAAGTATCCATCCCTCACTGTCATTTGCAACTGGAAACCAGCACCATTCTCCGCAGTGTGGGATACACCCCCTGAGAAATGCTTTAAGCAAGGTGGGGGAAAGTGGCCACAGTCATTGAAGGTTGGAACACTGTTGCCTAGTGGTAATATTGTTTTTCCTGTCCTAGAAAGAATAAATGAACTACTTACAGACTTCTAAAAATAAACACAAAAGTACACACAATTTCTACACTGGGATTGTGCCCATCTTTTCATTCTGAGCATATCAGAAATGTCATATACTGTGATATTATCTAATGCATTGCTTTACATAAATAAAGTGTAATGTATTGCATGTAATATAATGATGTAGTTGGGCAGTCTCCAAGGATCAGGGACCATCCAGTAGATTTAAGGGAATTGAATTTTCTCAATCAGAGCCTTAAAAACAAAACCATAACTGAGTGTCAGGTGAGCCAGCTTGGGGGCTCCAGACAGCTAGGGAAGGGTTAACTTTGAAGCCAAGAAAAGACTGCAGATAAGGGCCAGTCCAGCAGGGATCTGGCCTAAGGCCTAGGAATTGCCTCCTCCCTTTTCAAGTGAACTGCCTGAAATTAGGGCCCTAGGACACGATTGGGAACAACCGTGGCCTGGGCACCTGGAGAAAATGCCTGGCCCCAAGGCTGGGAGAGGAGCCAGCATCCAATGGCTCAGTGGACCTTGCCTGGGGCAGGTAAAGCCCGGAGGGAGGGAGGCTCTTTGCTGCTCTCCTGGGAGGTTCTGGTGGGCTGATTCCCGATTGAAGTTTGCTGTGCAGCCTATGTATCCTGATTTGTGGAAGGTGTTACCTCTGTCAGTAGAGCTGAGGCTGGGATACGGGTCTCTTGCTTCCCTTCTGAGTGAGCCAACCAGCCCTGGGAGCTGCGTGTTCCTGGCTGGCAGCATGCTGTAGCTGCTGCAGCCCGACCTCCGCTTCCGTGTCCCTTTGCCTCTTTTTCCCTTCTTTTTCCTTTCAGCCTGGATGCTTCAGAACCCCAATCCCTATTCTTGTCCTTTCAATGCCCTATTTTCTTCCCCAAGCCTGGGTGTGTCATGTGCTTAATACAGAGGCCGGTTCTGGACTGAGCAAACATGGAAATCCAGGAGAGATTTTTCCCAGTTGGCCAGGAAAAGAGAATCCCTGGCAGCTTCCAACACACTGACCAGGGAAGAAATGAAGAAATGTCAGTGGCAGATGGCAGAAGAATATGGTAGCCCCTGAGAAAGGGAAGGACAAGCAGTAGGAGCATGATGGGAAAACAAGTTTGACAGCAGAAGGGTAAATGAACTTGTACACACAATGAATGAGCTGGTCTCCTGGACATGATGAACTTCATCCAATTGCTAGAAAGGACTTGATAGAAGGAGTTTCACAAAAACATTCTTATGCTCCTTTAGTAATAAAGGAAGAAATGTCAGCAGCAACTTACCATATTATTTGCTCTATAAGACGCACCTGACCATAAGATGCACCAAGTTTTTAGAGCAGGAAAACAAGAAAAAAAAAATTCTGAATCAAATGGGCACATAATCACAGGCACATTCCCCATCACTTTCCCATGGGCTGCACATCTGACAGACTTACTGCACAGACATATTCACGCTATAAGACACACAGACATTTCCCCTTACTTTTGAGGGAGGGGGGAGTGAGTCTTATAGATCAAAAAATATGGTATTTCTTGCAGGGAGAAAATAATTGACAACAAATTCCCCCAAGCTGAATGGTCAAACTCTGGCAGGTAAGCCTGAAGGAGTAAGGGGTGTCTCTGAGAGGGAGGGTGGCCTGTTGGGTTGGGTGCTGAGCGGGAGACCGGAGGGTCCCAGCTCCACTGCACAGCCATTGCCTTGAACCTTCCTGAAGGGCAGGTAGGAGCTGAAGCCCCAGTCCCAGCAGAACCCAGCCTTGCCACTGCTCTTGGGCTACAGGGGCATTGGGGAGGTTGGTGACCTGAACACGTTTCCAAATGCTTTGAAGCTACACACCTGTAGCTTTGTCAAGAGCCGGTCAATGAGATTCTTCAGCTGACACTTCAAAGTAGAGCATGAAAACCTCAAAGACTGAAAAAAAAACCTATCATTTGGACAATTAACCCCCCCCCCCTCAAAAAAAAGCAAAGCTGAAGAGACTGAGAGGGGAAAGTTTGTGGGGCAGTTCTTTTTTGCAAAGTACTGAACTGTGCAAAAGCACTTTTCCCCATTTCTTTTGTTTCTATACTCTCCATATACCCAAAATGGATCTTTGTGCTCTGAGAATCTTGAGCTGCAGACGAACAAGGCAAACACACTTTATGCTGTTCTTTTCATCATGAGGTTCTCCTTGGTATTCAGGTCCAGTCTCACTAGAATAACGTAGCACTTGGGGAGGAAGATGCAGCACAGCAGCCCAGCGCTGGAGGCCAAGATGGAGAAGACCTGCACAGCCACCATGTACTTGCCCTTGGTGCTCAGGTAGGTGGGCACAAAAGACACCCAGACGCTGCAGAAGAGCAGCATGCTGAAGGTGATCAGTTTGGTCTCATTAAAGCCACCGGGCAGCTTCCTGGCCAGGAAGGCCGCCGTGAAGCAGACAGCAGACAGGAAGCCCATGTAGTTGAGGGCAGCATAGAACATGGCCACAGAGCCTTCATTGCACTGCAGGATGATCTGTCCAGGCTGGGAATGCTTTTCAGAGTCAGGGAAAGGGGGGGACATGCCCAGCCAGAGGATGGAGAGGACTACTTGGGCACTGGAACAGGAGATGATAATGGAGTAGGCCAAAGTCCTCCCCAACCACTTCCTTGCCCTGTGTCCTGGCTGGTGGCGAGGAAGGCCAGCACCACAGTGACAGTTTTGGCCAGGAGGGAAGAGACAGCCACTGAGAAGATGATGCTGAAAGCTGCTTGTCGGAGGAGGCAGGTGATTCTTCCTGGCTGGCCAATGAAGAGGAAAGAGTATGCAAAGCAAAGCAGGAGGGAGACAAGAAGAACATAGGAGAGGTTTCGGTTGTTGGCCTTGTCTACTGGGGTTTCCTGGAATTTTCTGAAGATTCCTAATATGCCGCATGTGGATATGGACAAGAGTAGGGCCATGCAAGTAAGGAATGTCCCCAAATATTCTTCATAGGACAGGAAGGTGATGACCTTCGGAATGCACTGATTGTGGGCCAAGTTTGGATGCTGATCCTCTGGACACTTCAGGCAATGCTGTGCATCTGTTGAAAGCAAGGGAAACAGCACATTGATTTCTGTTCCCAGTTCTGCTCTTTATATTTTATTCATTATTCTTGTTTTTCTTATTACTAGTACTGTTATTCCTTTTAGCAGTACTGGTAGGGTCATGATTCTGGCGTGAGAGGCAATACAGAGTGCTTTCTTGTCAACAGGGGCTTCCTGGGCCTCTTCATTCTCCCAGGTCATCAAAGTTTCTCAGATACACTACCAAGGCAGCCAACAACCTGGAAGGCACATTGGCGAGTGGACTATGATGTGTCGCTGTATATTTTTCCTTGCAATCATGAATTAAGTCATGCACCTGAAAATGTTTGTCCCTGGCAGGAACTCCATCCATTGCACGTCTCAGTGGAGCAGGGTGAACATCCAATGATGAAACATGGGGGACGTGTCTCTGGCTGGAATTTCAGAAAGGCTGTGTAGTCTGGTGGGGACGATCCCTGGACCATCCACTGCCTCACCACAAACCCATATTGAAGGTGCTATCTTCCATCATTGGTTCTTAGAGTTTCATTTGCAAAAATTAGCAGTGGTTGAAATAAATCCTTTGCAGCGTGTGCCTCGATTTTCATGGTCCCTCTCAGACTGCTGTGCTGCCCATCATGGTTGGCACATTCCACTGAGCCCCTGTCCCAGCTTCCTGAAGCTGCAGATTTGCTATTGCAAGCATGCTCAGGGCAAGTGTACTGTGCGGTCAAGGAGATCAAGACAGCCCTCAACAAGCATTCCCATGTGAGGTCATGCAAGCAGCGTTCTCATGACAAGCTCTCTGCAACCCTACTTGAGAGGAGGGTTTTGATGCAAGGTTCCACTTCTCTACTGGGATTCCTCAGCCCCATTACTAATCCCAGCTCTAACTCCACTGCTTTAGCCTCCCATCGAGTCATGGAAGAAACTGGAAGGAGTGCTGCTCTCCCACCCAGAACTCATCCAGCCTGAACCCCAGTGCCCCAAGATACATTGAGCCTGCCACTGGGTGAGAACCCACCACGAGTGCATGCAAGCCACACTGCAGTCCATCCTGACACAGTTTCTAAGGTTCCAGCTGTGCACCTTGGGAATTCCAGCAATGAGTCCCCAGCCCCTATCCAGCTAATCCTCTGCCACAAGCTCTCTAACAAGGCACTTTCCCAGCACCAGCAGACCTTCCTACTGCTCAATGGAGACCATCACGCCTCCATGAGTTGAGCAGAGGGACAATGTGGACACACTGAGGAAATGAGTACCATCATTTGTTCAACCATCCCTTTCACTTACCCAGGTGAGATGTGGATGGAGAAAGACCAAAAGTGGAAACTGACACAGGGGCAATGCCAGCCCCCAATATTCTTTTTGTCCTTCCTACTTAGTAGTTGCATCAGCCTTATCCACAGCCATACACAAAACCATCTCGACATCATCCTGATCTGTCTTCTATGCACCTCCCTTCTAAGTATTTGAATAAACCCCCTTCACATCCATGAATAGAACCATTTCAGAATCAACGGGGCTGTGATTGAATGACACATTCTGCCTTTGGCTCCTTCTGCCCAGGAAAACCTTAGGAGTGGGTCATCTCTTGTTTGCAAAGTATCCCATGAAGGTTCTGTGAGTTTTGAACTACGTCCACTTCACAGAGATCATGAGAGTACGAAAGGAGAGGAGGAAGCCTGGGGTTAGGGGTTCCGAGTTGGGAGAGGTAATTCTGTTCCCCCAGTGGGCTGGGGTAATTACACTCCTGGCAGCACCTTCCTGACTGGGAACCAACATGGTTCAGTAGAAAGGGGGTCCAGATGTTAGTTTGGACTCAGCCACAGAGCTCATTAGGTGACTGTGGGCCACTCTTAGCCTCTCAGCCGAGCCTCCCTCACAGGGTTCTTGTGAGGAAAGTATTGAGAGGAGGAGGAGAATTACAGAAATCACCAAGAGTTTCTTGAAAGAAAATTACTGGATATAAGGAAAGTGAATAAAAATATGGAATTCCAGCTTCAGCACACATTTAATACATTTTATAACCTGCTTTTTATCATTAGAAAAATATAGAACATAACTGGAACCCACCAGTTATTTTGAATTCCATGAAAGCACAGCAGTCCCTCGTTGATATCAAAATATGCTGCAGTCCACCATGCACAGCTGAAGATCTGAGCCACATGTCCTCCCTCCCTACAATCCCATAAATATAGGAATCCCCCATGCCCCAAAGAACACAGGGACCATTCCTTGCATACTTCTCTGGGCCCATCAACCCTTCCCAGCATCCTCCTTGATGACAAACCCTGCCGGGTCAGCATGAGGAGGAGTCCTCTTTCAGCTCTTCAGATGAGTCATGAGAAGCTCCAAAACTTCAAGAATGTTCCTTCTCTGCAAGCCATCCAGTTCTCCTCGGGGAGCCGCACAAGGCGGCCCTTGGCTCTTTTGTACAGTGAGGGCAATGACTGCACAATAGGTTTGACTTCACACACCAAGATGCAAGGAAGGACAGCAAGATTTGCTAAAAAACACCACCAACGAGAAGGGAGGGAAAGATTTCTGGAGAGATGGAGAAGACAAGGAAAAATGCAAGGTCTTATCAGGGTTGGATCTTTCGGGGCAGTGCCTTTTCCTCTGCACTCACCCACCTTCCCAAGTGGAGATGGTCCCCTCGGCACATGGAGCACAGTCATAGCAGCACATGGGCTGTCCTTCCCGAGCCACCTTGAAGAATCCCGGACGGCAACTCTCTACGCACCTGGCCTGTGGCAGCGGCTGAGTGAGAGAGAAGGAACATCAAGGGAGAACTGTTGGGCTGAGGAAGCTGGGACTGGGGAGACCATGCTGGAAAGTTTGGAGAGGAGGTCCAGGATTTCAGCATGCTCCATCACTGAACCCCACCCTGTGAAGCTGAAGCATCCTGGACATTCCTTCCAAAGGAATGTCACCATTTAAATCTCATGCTTTGTATTCATTTCTTAAATTTCTGAACATCTGATTACACAGAATATTAGTAAAGGGAAGGGAAATTTTAAAAAATGGAACAATGGGGATGGTTTTCTTCACCTGATCCTTTCATTGGGGCCACGCAATGGGGCCTTGCTGAATGGTGAATTTGGGGCCAGGCAAGCCCCGTCTTTCTAGACTCCCAACTTTTACTCTTGCAACTGTCCAGTTGGGAAACCTCACCCAACTGACAAGGTCCAAGTTGACTGCCAAGTCTCCGTTCTCATCCAAATACACCCCCTCAATGGAATGGTTGTGAAACTGGGGGTCTCTCAGGAAAGGGTGGAGCTGGAACAATAGAGAAAGATGCAGCATTTGAGAAGGCACATTTCATACCCACAGTTAATATGATTGGCAGCAGATGCCCTTCTCTGGGAGCCCTCCGTGAAGGATATTAGGAGGGTGAGAACCCAGAGGAGGGCCTTTTCTTTGGTGGTGTCCCACCTATGGAATGCGCTCCCCAGAGAGGTCTGCCTGGCACTCTCATTATTTAAAACTTATTTTAATTGTTGTTAGTAATTGTATGTATAGTACTTTAACTTGTTATTCAAGATGGGCCAGTTTTAAATTGTTGAAGTTTTGGCAACAATTTTTTGTATTTGATATGCTGTGAGCTGCCCCGAGGCTTTATTGCAATGGGGGCGGCATACAAATGTTTTAAATAAATAAATAAATAAATACCCCGGTTTTTGCTAAGAGATGGTCTCAGTTTAATATTGCTCGGTGTCACTCTTATTATGGTGACGTTTCTGATTTCGTTTCTGGATACCCATCATCTAATCAGAAGCCTAAGGAAGATTGACTAGCAGCATTGTCACTGAAGGAAAAGTGAGGGCAGCTTCTCTGAAGGCAATAGTGCAGGAGTTCTCAGAAGCAGCAAGAGGACGTTTCTGATCCAGAACCTGCAGTCCTTTTGAAGATGATCTGGGAGTTCTTTTTAGTATGCTCAATAGGATATCTTTCTGAGGAGTCTTACAGGAATCCTACAGCAGGGGATTTGGAAGGAGTGACAAAGTGCCTTCTTTCACTTATTGATTGATTGATTGATTGATTGATTAAAACACTTATATGCCACCCCTTCGCAACAAAGCCTCGGGGCGACTTACAACATTTAAAATATAAACAATATATTAAAAACCTAACTATCTCTCTGCTCCACCCCAGTGCATCTCAGCCAACCTAAAAAGACAATCCAAAATACAAAATCATAAACAACAAACCACCAAATAAATAAACACAATTAAACTATAACAGATAATAAACAATTAACTAAAACCAAAATAAACTAAAACCAAATAAACCAGTTAACATTTAAAATAAAATTTAAATGAAAAGGTCTTCGCCTTGCGCCAAAAAACAAATAATGACGGCGCCAGGCAGACCTTTTTATTTGAGGCCTTAATTCCAATTAAGGCCCTAATTTACTTGAGGCCTTAATTCCAATCCTGCACTCTGGAATGATCAATCAGAGATGCGGCCTTGTGCTTTATGAAAACCCATCCAGTCCTTGAAGAGCAGTATAATAACTTCCTTCAGTCCTTTCATCTAAAGAGCAACCTTTCTCAGGTCATTCAGTCTCTCCTCATATGCCGTCCTTTCAGGTATACACATCACCCTTGCAGTCCCCTTCTGAATGCTTTCCTGTTTCTTCTTCTGAGATCCAGCACATTTATTCTCTCTCTATGATGGTGCTGTGAAGAACACATGAGATGTGCAGAACTGAGCAACACTCCCCGCACTTCCTCATTCCAATTATCAATGCAAATGTTGAAGAGCACCAGACCTTGGACAGAATCCTTAAGTACCCTCTGTGTTACTCCTTCTGGGTCTAGAAGTGGCCATTGGTGAGCACACCTTGGGTCCGATTCTCCAGCCAAATGAGCTTCCATCTAAGTGTTGCTGTATCTACCTTAACTGGAGGTAGTTTGCTAATCATGATATCATGGAGCACTTTGTCCAAAGCTATGGTGAAGACCAGATAGATGATATGCACAGCATTCCCACAGTCCACCAGGAAAGTTACCCAATCAACAAGTGCAATCTGATTAGATGAAAGGATTTATTCCTAACACATCCATACAGGTTTCTCAGCATCATTGCAACGTGCCTTGAGATCTCTAGGTTTACAATCTGCTCCAGATTTTCTCAAGCACTGTAGTCAGATGGACGGTTCTATCATTCCAAGAGGCCTCCAGCTTTCCTTTCCTCATAGTGATGACAAAATTAGGCCTTCTATAGCCATCTAGATGTCTTCTGCCAGGTCCTTTCTACCATTCGGATGCAGTTCATCAGGCCCTGGGGACTGACTCCTTCATTGTGGGTAGAAGATCATTTACCCTTTTCCGATCAGTCTTGATCTCCCACCATGCTCCTTCCGCTTGTCCTTCCCTTCTGCAGGGTGCTTTTTATTCCTCCTCTTTGGCAGAGTCAAAGACAGAACTGACAAGTTTGGACTTGCCTTGTCCTTTGTCATCATTTTGACCTTTGAAGGGACAACCCAAACCATGACATCTTCCTTTTGTCTTTTACTCTGGACGTATCTGAGAAGTGTTTTGGTTGCTTTTCATATTCCTCACCAAGATCCACTCCTTCTCCACTTTAGTATTCCTGTTGCCATCCCACTCAGTCCTGCCTGCCTGCCTGCCTGCATTCCTCTGGTTTACCTTGGTCAGCCTTCCACTTCCTCAAGATGCTTTTTTGGGTGGTGAGGGTTGGTTTTCAGATCATCATCAGACCCATTTTTTCTAAAAGCACATTCAGCAGAGCTTTGCTGTTGTTTTCTATTCTTTGAAAGAAAGGGATGTAATTGTGCCAATAGAATTGCCCTTTTAAAATATCTCCACCCAATGAGGATTGGTGGTTTGTCTCCCTGGAGTCATTTGGCATGGGACCTGACTTAGGATTGTGTGGAGCATCTTAACACAAGGTTTCCTGAAATGTGTGCAGTCAGTTTCACTACATTTGGATTTGCCTTCTGTAAGGATTGAAGTAAGGCATGGCTGCCTTGCCCCTGGAGTCCTTCGGCTGCCTCTTTGTGCACCAGGGCTTCCCCGTTGGGAACAAGCAGGCTGCAAGTCTGATTTCCGAGGTGCTGAAAGCGATGACACAGTTGCATTGCTTCTTCTAGTTACTTTGCTCATGATTTGCCTCCCTTTTCCAGGAACTTTTCTCCTCTTTGTCAGTTCCCTCAGGATTCTCTTCCTCATTCTCAGCTACCAGATTCTCCTCTGTCTCCCTTCTACACATACCGTTTCCATTGTACTGTTTGACCTCAGAATTTTCCTTGTCTTGAGGGTGCCCACTGACTTCTCAGGTGCTCTCATGTTTTCTTTGAAGATTGACACCAGGTTGCACTGGTTGCACTTACCTACCTTTCTGATGTTTGGCAGAACACCAAACATGGCATGGAGGTTCCATGTCAGTACAATGTGGAAGGATTGCAGGTTCATATTAGATGACTTTGGATTCTACCGTTCTCTCCAGGTTGTGACATTCTGGCCTTCTCTCTTCCCTGAAGATGACCAGTGGAATCCCGGATTCTTGCCTTGATCTCTTCTCCCACTACACCTCCAGTGCCAAACTCCAACTAGTTCTCCATGTCAGATCGCTCGCTGGAACCTTTCTTGCATGTATAGATCTTCTCAGACCAACAGGGGCAGCATTCCTTGCTCTTCTCAGCTAGGAATCTGAATGTATTCTGGGGTGAGGAATGCACACACACAACTCAGGGCAAATTTTGTTCATCTGGGCATACTAGGTCTAATACAGATTGCCTTGTATTCTGATCCCAGGCAAGATAACGAGCCCTATTATTCATAGGTCAAGTAATCTGAGCAAGGACCTGTACACTCCTTGTCTAGACTTGCATACACACCCATTGATTCAGAATGACTCGTAAGAACTCTATAGGGCAGGAACAGCTGGACTCAATACCAGGAAGTCAGCAGAGGGGGCCAAACGAGGGACCAGAATAGAGAGTGTTCCAGCTGCCCCTTCATTTGGAAAATCTTATCTCCATTCTCACATTTTAAGTTTAAGAGCTAAGAAGATTGTGATTTGGGAGAATACCTGCCATGCATGAATCTGGTGTAAATCTGGCCTGCCTCCAAGTTCCATGTTCTTCCTTCTGGATCTGAAGGAAATGGCCACATCCACAGCACGGGCCACAGCCTGGCCTGTGTTGTAAGAGAAGAAGTTGTCCAGAGAGAGTGTTTGCTCCTTGTCCACTTGGGGCAGGCCCTCCAGTTCCTCCGTCTCTCTGTATCTTGCCCACTCTTTCACTGACAGAACATGCTTTGAATACGAAAACCTGAATGCTGTCTCCAGGAATGCATACATACTTTCACACAAATTCTCATAACCATCATAGTTAGTCCGTTTACTTTTTGGGGGAAGGAAGGAAATGTATGCATAAACATGTGGGAATATTCTACTATTTGCATACACTAAATTCAAGGTAAAGTCACACATAGTTGTGGTGATCCAGATTTTTCCATTAACCGGTTGCATAAGCGTTTTAATAACGAATTCAACAATTGCTATTCCATAGTAGTTGAAAATGAACTCTTCAAAATAAATGAAGACATTGATTTCTATCAAAATCTTCCGTGACTGCCACCTGACTGGTACACTACCCGATTTCATTTGTGAGATGCTGCGTGAAAAAATCACGCAAATGCCATTCCTGAGCAGCTCTGGTTTCAAAGTTCTCATGAACTTGTCTCCATTCTCAGTGTCCAGTGCAAAGAGACCCACCATTGTCCACCTGAAATGCAGCAGCAGCCTGACAATCCCTGAGTACTGGATGCCTTCTTTGGGGAGCATCCTGTAGAAGGAAGGGGACTGACTATTTTCTCTCCAAACCTGAGCAGTGAAAGCATAAGTGACCTGGGAAAGAGAGGAAGAGGGAGACTGATGAATTGGTTCATTCCACACCAATCAAAATTCCTCATCTTAAGGAAATAAATTTCATTTATCTCCATATAATATGATTTGAAAGAAAATAATGCTTATAATATTCTGAATAATAAAGTGTTAGTCATAAAACATTTACCCTTTTGCTATCTGCATGAAACATGATCTGAGAGGAACCAATGCTTATAATTTTCTAAAAAAAATGAAGTGTTTTAGGATTCTAAGTTTACTACTTTGGCAAAAGGAAGCAGTGAGTAGCTGGAACTCTTGAGCTTCTCCAGATGTTCCATCCTTCTATGAATTCCCCAAGACTTCATCCCATAAAAGTGAGGGGAAATTTTTTGTAGGGTTGTTCATGAACAGATGCTGTGGATACCTTCCTAGGCTCTCAGAGTTTCCCTTGTTCTTCTGCATTAGATGATGGGAAAGAAAAGGAAACTCTTGGATGCCCATGATATGATTAACCCTGAAGTGCAGAATTATTTGCTCTATTCCCCCGTCTAAATTAAGAAAAGAATTTTTTCCTGATGACAAAACTGGAAGGCTCAAGTATTTAGGAGACAGAGAGACATAAGAAAGTGGAAGATAGTAGCCTCTGCCAAAGATGTCAGAATATATAAAAGAACATTTTACGTATGATCAGCATTATCAGCTTGTTTTGATTTGAGAAGTGTAGCTTAGGTTAACAATGTCCAAAAGTAATAATTTTGATGTCCTCTCTGCATTTTATCATTGCAAAAAGCTGAACATATAGAAGCCCTGCACATGATGACTGTGGCAGCAGATCTCGAGTGGAGATGGACTCACTATCGATTAGAAACATATCAACATGGAAACAAGGGGAGTCAGAAGGACCCCTGGCTCCAGATTGCTCTGCTACAGTAATCCTCCACATGTGATTATTGGTTATGCACCTACAGCCAAGAGTATTTTTCATACATTTACTTGCTGATGCTGCCACCTCTCTCACGGTCAGACAAAGAACAATAGGGTACTTTTGGTAATGCTCAACACTAAGAGTACCAGATGGGTGCCTGATGTGGGGACCAAGTGGGTTTCACCCTTTTCATCTTGGGACTGTGAATGATGATCTGTTGTCCAGGGACAGAGATCATACTTGCAAATTATTTGGAGAATCTTTCACTTTCTCTACACAGCAACTCATATTGCTTCTCCGAAGCCTCCCACCTGTGGGATTTTGAAGATGCCCAGCATGTTGGAAAGCTGCATGGAGTTGTCAGAGTCTGATGCTTCAAGAACGGCCAGCAGATGATTTCTCCTGCCACACTTGTAGTTGGGCACGTGGGCCTGAGAGGTTGAGAGCAGGTCTATGGCTGCGTCGGATGTCAGTCTAACATCATGAAGGCTGTCATACATGCTGTAGCCCAGGGTGATGTTGGGCAAGAGGCTGTGATTCTGGTTGACCTCTTGGATCGCAAACAGGAAGCAGTGGATCTTCCAGAAATCTGGTGATGTGATCCTGAAAAAAGAAAGAAAGTTTCACCCTGCCAACCCTGCTCATGAATCCTTCCAGTGCCCTTTCAGGCTCCATCCTGATTCTCAGGCTTCCATGTGCTGAGTCTTGTCCAAACTGAAAGCAAGAGTCCAACTGCTGATTCCTGCAGAATTCCTGCTGGATTCCAGTGGGTGGGCAGGCCTATTTCCCATCTTAGTCCAGGTCCATTCCCCAAGACAAGACCCCTGCAGCCAAGGTGCCCATCCCAGGCATGAGCCCAGCAAGTACAGCCACTAACCCTGAAGGGGAAGGGAAGGCAGAGGAGTGCAGACACAAGGAATGCGCGGCATTTTCTCAGGCCTGGAGCCTCCCATGGACCTAGACTCCCTGCTGACCTTTCTGCCCATGAGTTCATCGGCTGTGTCTTCATGAAGAAGGAGCCAGCTGGAAGAAATTGCCCTGGGTTTGTATGTTACTGAAGTACTGACCATCTTCCCACAGTGCTTTGTGGTATTAGGTAAAGCAGGCCAAGGACTTACTCTATCTTTTTATTAGAGGCAGGTTTATTGAAAGTGTGTGGCTTAAATTGGCCTTGTGCTGCAGAGATGCTGGCACTGAGCACATAGTCTCCTGGCTGATTAAAATTCTGTGGCTGCAGCTCTGCCCTGTGCCACCTCCAGGGGCATTTGGCCTCCACCACCCCACAGCAGGCCACAGAAAGCAGGAGCAGCAGCAGGAAGAAGAGTGCCCTTCTGCTGGATCTTCCCAAGTCCTCCATACTGCCCTTTTCAACCAAGGAGAGGAACAATTAGGAGAATGAATTGCTTCCCTAATAGAGGTGGTGCTGAGCCAGCCAAGGCTTTATCCAAAGAGAAGGAGAAGATGGGCTTTGCAAGGAGGCCTCCGCCCCTGCCCTCAGCCTCTCCCAAGCTCTGAGCAGGACTGCAGGGAATGAGGTGCCTTCCCTTTTGCACCTGGATGGAAGACACACCTGTGCAACCTCACGGGTGCATCAGGGGGTTCAGGATGGTCTTCAGAGAGGAGACCTAATGAGATTTAGCAAGTAATGCATCATGATTTCTATAATTATTCAGCCACACCACAACGGCACCTGTGCGACTTCTTGAAATTTTCCTCAATTCTCTGTAGAGGACAGGAACACTCTGAGATTATGCCGATGCAACCCCTTGGAGGCAAGCAGGATCACGGGATGCCTTTTGTCATTTGGTTTGTAATGGGCCTCAAAGGGGTGATCTGCTCAATCACATAGTAGCTATTTCCCCCTCAAACCCCGCCCCCACCCATTATGGCCTCTTTAGTGAGGGAATTTGATCCTGCAAAAACTGTGCTTCCCTTCCCATTTTTCCCTTCCCATTTGTGGTGAGCTCTCCTGAGTCCCTGGAGATCCTTCTCAGAGCATCTCTAGATCTGGGGAGAGGAATATCAGGAACAGCATGTCACTAACTTAGCAGTTCTTTGGTGTGATCCTACAGAAAATGACCCTCTGCACAGAAACCTACAGTAGTGCCACCCGGTAGAGGTGCACAAACCAACTGCAAGATTCCAAAGCATACACAGAGTGTTTTATTTATTTATTTGCTTACTCAAAACTTTTTTATGCTGTTCCATACGCAGACATTTTGAACAGTTTGCACCCAATTTATCCTAAAAATACACATAAGAATAACAGTTGCTCAACATCCAATGTTAAAATATGACCCTACTATATAAAACAAGTTGACAGTTAAAATACTGGGAGAATGCAAAAGGTTTTCTCCTGACGCTGAAAGCAAAGAAGTGTTGGTGCCAGGCGGACCTCTCTACGGGGCATGTTCCAGACTTGAGGTGCCACACACAGAGAAGGCCCTCTGCCAGGTAGTCACCCTCTTGATCTCTTTGAAGGACAGCTCCTGGAAGAGAGTCTCTGACTCTGATCTCACTGGGCTGTGGGGCACATGGGGAGAAGACACTCCTTCAGGTATGCAGGACCAAAGCCATTTAGGACTTTATAAGTCATCACCAGAACCTGAAATTGGGCCCCTACTTCAATTGGCAGCCAGTGGAAGTGGTAAAGGACCAGTGTTGTATGTGAACACCTGCCAGTCCCCGTTAATATCCTTGCAGTTCTTTTCTGAACCAATTGAAGTAGCTGGACCTTCTTGAAGGGCAGTCCCATGTACAGTGTGCTATAGTAATCCAGTTGGGTAGTTACCATAGCATGGGTCACTGTTGCAAGGCATCAGTCATCCAGGCAATGTTGCATTTGGCAGACCAGCCAAAGCTGGAGAAGAGAATTCTTCACCACCAGGTCACCTGGGATTCCAGGGACAGCTCTGTAGCGAGGAGCACTCCCAAACTGTGCACCCTGTTCTTTTCAGGGAGTGCAACCCCATCCAGAAAATGGCAGATATCACTCATCTATAGGGCTGAACCACATCCCAACAGGACCTCTGTCTTATCTGAATTGAGCCTCAGTTTATTGGCCCACAGCCAATGTATCAGCCGGATGACTTTGAGCCACTCGGGCCCTCTTGGGCCAGCCTACTGCACAGGGTTGTTTTTGAGGGGACAACACTGAGATCAGCATGAGGAGAGAAGCAAGTCACACGGAGTGTGTTAGATAAAATATGCAGTGCAGAACTGCAATAAAAGGAATAAACATAGAGGAATAGGACAATGGCAGCAAGCCATCAGATTCCCTGATCTCAGCCTTCTGGACAACTGTCTGATTTGCAAGGGAGTGACCTCAGTTCTGTATCCTGCTTCACACGCTTCACAGGCAGTGCCCCCTTCTTTGCCCTGCCAGCCTTTCTTTGAGCAGCTCCACCTGACTCAGAAGCATGCCAGTTGCACACCCACAAGAATCTGCAGGCATCCACTTGCTTAACTGACCTCACAGGAAAGGAAGGAAGGAGGCCCACAGATGCTCAAGGGGTGGACTCCGATTCGTTCCATCCCACCAATGTTCTTAGTATGTATGAAACCCCAAAGAATGTCCATGTATTTTCTGAAACCCTACATTGCAGAGGAATGGTAAGTATATTTTTATTGTTGTGCAAGAAGGTTCCTCTGAAAGAGTTCCATACAAATTACACATTAATTTTGCCTTTGACCATCAGGTGCTCCTTGGTATTCAGGTCAGGCCTTGCTAGAATAATGTGGCACTTGGGGAGGAAGATGCAGACCAGCAGCCCAGTGCTGGAGGCCAAGATGGAGAAGACCTGCACGGCCACCATGTACTTGCCCTTGGTGCTGAGTTAGGTGGGCACAAAGGACAGCCAGACGCAGCAGATGATCAGCACACTGAAGGTGCTCAGCTTGACCTTGTTGAAGTCTCGAGGCAGCTTCCTGGACAGGAAGGCCACTGTGAAATAGATGGCAGCCAGGAGGCCCATATAGCTGAGGGCAGTGTAGAACATGGCCACAGAGCCTTCATTGCACTGCAGGACGATCTGCCCTGTCTGGGAGTGCTTGTCAGAGTCAGAGTAAGGGAGAGAGGTCCCCAGCCAGATGGTGGAGAGGACTACTTGGGTGCTGGAACAGGAGGTGAAAATGGAGTTGGCCAAAGTCCTCCCCAACCAGTTCCTTGCCCTGTTGCCTGGCTTGGTGGCCAGGAAGGCCAGCACCACTGTGACTGTTTTGGCTAGGAGGGAAGAGATGGCCACTGAGAAGATGATGCTGAAGGCTGCTTGTCAGAGGAGGCAGGTGATGCTGCTTGGCTGGCCAATGAAGAGGAAAGAGCATGCAAAGCAAAGCAGGAGGGAGACTAGCAGAATGTAGGAGAGGTCTCGGTTGTTGGCCTTGACTACTGGGGTTTCTTGAAATTTCCTGAAGATTCCCAAAATGCTTCCTGTGGCTACCGAGAAGAGTAGGGCCATGCCAGTGAGGAGGAACCCCAAATATTCCTCATAGGAAAGGAAGGTGATGACCTTGGGAATGCATTGATCATAGGCCTTGTTTGGGTGCTGATCTTCTGGACACTTCAGGCAATGCTCTGCATCTCACGAAAGCAAGAGAAAAATAACATGACATTCCTTCCTGACTTTGTTTTATTCATTTTTCCTTATTAATAATATTATTAGTATAAACTGTAGTGGTGCTGGTAGGGACATTATTTTTATGTTAGAGGCAACATAGAGTGCTGTCCGGCCAGGAGTGGACTTGGTGGGCCCCTCTTTTTCCTGTCTCAAGAAATTTGCCCGATAAACAGCCTGAAAGGAATTTTGCAAAATGAACTAGGATGTGTGGCAATCATGAATCAACCCATACCCCAGAAAATGCTGGACCATGGCAGGGACTCCATCCCTGGGTGTTTAAATGGAGTGGGGAGCTGATGGCAGGATGAAGCGTGGGGGACATTTCTTTGCCTGGATGTGTGGGAGGACCATGCCGTCTGGTGGGGCAGATCCCTGAAACATCCACTGCCTCATCACGCACACACATTGGAGGGTGACATCCTGCTGCATCAGTGCTTAGACCTCAGTCTGAAATGATTTAGCGACAGCTGAAATAAAGTGTCTGTAGGATATGTCTGGATGGGCGCAACCCCACTCTGACTGCTCAGTGGTCCATCATGGTTTTTTCATCACTCACAAGCCCATCCTTGATTCCTGCAGCTTCAGATTTGTTTTTCCGAGCTCGAATACAGCAGGGCGAAGCTGCACAGGCAGGGAAAGTTGAAGGTGATCAAGATAACCCATAGGAAGCTTTCTCAGGTTATGCCAGGCCATCTGGCTTCTCATGACAAGTTTCATTGCTCGAGTGGATGGGGATGATGCAGGGTCGTGGCACTCTGTTGGGAGTCCCCTAGACCATGCCCTAATCACAGCTCTAATTCCAGCACCTGGGCCACCCAGGTAACCAGCTGGAAAGGAAGCTGTTCCTCCACCCAGGACTCATCCAGCCTGACTTGCATGCCCTCAAGATGCATTCAGCCTGCAATATGCTGAGCTTCCATGTACAGTACACATAAGTCACACAGGGGCGAGGCATCAAGCAATGCACCCTGGGAATGCCATGCCTGCCCCTTGCAAGCAGATGACCCACCTTCTGCCACATGCTCTCCAGCAATGCGTTTTTCCAGAACCCACAGGACTGCCCTCTCCCCTGTGCTCAACAGAGATCACCACTCTTCCATGAGATGAGAAGAGGGCCACACTGGACAGATTGAGGAATTTGGACCAGTCATTTTGTGATACATACCTTAACTAGCCCAGCTGAAATGTGGATGGAGAAGGACCCAAAGAGGATGCTGAGCCATGGGCACTGCCAGCCTCTGATCTGCCTTTTTGACCCTCCCCACTTTGTCATTGCATCAGCCTTCTCCACAGTCATGCATAGAGCCATCTCGGAACCACATGGGCTAGCACCAAATGACAAGTTCAGTGTTTGGCTCCTTCTGCCAAGCAAAACCTTCTGAGTGGGTATCTCGTATTTGCACAGTATTCTTGGAGGTTCTCTGAGTATTAAACCAGCTCTACTTCTCAGAAGTCATCAGAATGGGAGAGAAGAGGAAGTAGTCTGGAGCTGGGGGTTGGTGGAGGGAATTCAGCTGCCATAATGTGCTGGGGGATTTCTGCAATTGGCAGCGCATGCCTGCCTGTGGGCCCAGATGGTGAAGTAGGAAGCCCATCCACAGTCCAGGCCTGACTTGTCCATGCAGGTCACTAGATGACTGTGGGCCACCCACAGACTCTCAGCCCAGCCTACCTCACATGGTCCTTGTGAGGATAGCATTGGGAGGAGAAGGAGGAGAATTGCATAAACCCCCTTGAGTTTCTCAAAAAAATGCCTGAATATAAAGAAACTGAATAAAGAAAAAGTGAATGCTTTAAGATTTGATATTCCATGTTCAGTACACTTGAAGACACATTCATTGTATTACTTTTTATGCCTTGCTGTTCACTTTTAGGAAAACATAGAATGTCATTGAAGCCGGCGATCATCTTGGACTTAAGACCATCTGTCCCCTGCCCATTTCCCAATATGCTGAAGGCCAGAATGCACATCGGACACTCCAAGCAAAATGTCCATCTTCCCAACACTGCCATACAAATGTAAACCTGCTGCCCTGTGATCCAAAAACCAAGGGAACCACTGGTTGCATCATCCTCTGGACCTGGCAACCCTGCCCTGCATCCTCCTTGATGAGAAGCACTGCAGTCCCATCAAGATGTCCTCTTTCAGCTCTTCCAAAGGAGGCAAGAGAGACCCCTCATGCATATGGGAGGTCCTTTTCTGCAAGCCACCCACTTCTCCTGGGGGAGCTGCTCAGGGTGGGTTGGTTACTGTGTAAGTGGAGGGAAAAAACAGCAATGTAAGGTTTGCTTCAAGTGCCAAGGCATTGTGAGGGGTACTGTGGAGAGAGAAAAGAGTGTACTGACACAAAAGCAAACACAAAAGTGGGAGGGAATGTTCCTGGGGAGATGTAGAAAACAAGGAGGAATGCAGGATGGGGGTGGTCAGGGGAGCTTAGCAGAAATAAGCAGTGAAGGGAAAACATGCTTGGAGTATTCTGAAGTACAAGATGTTTGTGGATGTTGAAGGAAAGAGGGAACAAGGCATTCTGGGAAGCAGGAAACAACCTCCCAGGGCTTTGTCCACGTAATGCTTCCAGGACTGGAGGGAGGGAGTGGGTAAAAGCACCCCACTCATGAAAATGTTTCGCTTTGATACTCCAAGCCATTCTAAGGTCTTTGCAGGATGGTTTAGCACCACTAAATGCTTCCCAAAATATGGTCAGATCTTATCCTGCCTCACAGGCAGTGCCTTTTCCTCTGCACTCACCCACCTTCCTGAGTGGTGATGGTCCCTCGGCACATGGAGCACAGTCATAGCAGCACATGGGCTGTCCTTCCCGAGCCACCTTGAAGAATCCTGGGTGGCAGCTCTCAACACACCTGGCCTGTGGCAGCGGCTGAGCGAGAGAGAAGGAGCATTAAGGGAGGAGGGTAGGGCTGAGGAAACTGGGGCTGAGGAGACAGAGCAGGAAAGGACCGAGAGTGGAGGACCTCAAGCAGTTTAGCAGATTCCCTAATTCAGTGGTTTTCAACCTTTTTACCTTTGGGGACCAGGAATTATAGGAAAATCATTTTGAGGACTGCTGAGGCAGGAGTAAAAAGTCTTCTATACACAACAAACTATCTTGTGTATTAGTTTTTATACATATTACTAAAAAAAGAAATTTCTCTAAAATAACCAGAAACTCAGCAGTGAAGATGCTAATTAAAGAGTGAAACATTGAAATTAATTGAAACCGAATGCAACTGAAATTTTTAGCAAGCAATATGTGGTGCAGATAGGACTACTGTGAAACCTGCTGTTGGGATGGAACTAATGAAAGTGGGGACTGGGAATACAGAGCAGGAGAAGAGAGAACCGCCAGAATTTCAGCAGATTGCACATCTGGACACCCTCCTGTGAAGCTGAATAAGCTGAAAATTCCCTCAGAATTAAATGCACCACATTTTATTCACTACACCGCTTATATCTCATGCTTTTTATTTACATATTAAATTTCTGTACTCCCGTTATCCAGCTGCTTGGTGAAGGGATGGGAAATGAAAAGAATGGGATGATGGGGATTGTTTTCTTCACCTGATCTTTCCATCTTGGCCACACAATGGGATCTCGGTGAATGGTGAATTTGAAGTCAGGGGAGCCCCACCGTTCTAGACTCCCAACTTTCCTTCTTGCAACACCCCCATTGGGAAATTTCACCCAATTGACAAGGTCCACGTTGACTGCCAAGTCCCCATTCTCATCTAAATACACCCCTTCAACAGAATGATTGTGAAACTGGGGGTGGCTCAGGAAAGGATGGAGCTGGAAGAACAGAGAAAGAAAAATCTTTTATGGCTTGGTATGACTCAGTATACGCAGGATTCTGGTTTCAGGAATGAATGCCCCTGGTCTCCTTTCAGAATTTAGGAAACTGAGAATAGAAGCCTCAGTTCTATTTTCAGATGGGCAGCTTCTCTGAGGACAATATTTCACCTACCCTTCGAAGCGGCACATGGACAGTTCAGCTCCAGAGCCTGTAATACTTCAGAAGCTGCTGGAAGTTCATTTTAGTGTGCTAATAGGATATCTTCTTGAGGGTCTCACAGGAATTGTAGAGCAGGGGGTTTTGAAGGCCCCCAGAAAGACCTCGTTTCCCTCGAGCCCTTTCTTCCAATTCTGCACTCTGGGATGATCAAGCAGAGATTGCTGTCATACCTTCCTTCAGTCTTTTCAGCTCCAGGCTAAATGTGTCAAGTTCATTCAATCTGAACTCATATGTCTTTGTTTGCAGTCCACTCATCATCCTTGTTGCCCTCTTCTGAAAGCTTTCCTGTTTCTCCTAGTGACATCCTGTGAAATGTCTTTCTGTCTTCAAGGCTACCCTACCTGCTTCTGTGAGCTTGAGTATCTGATAAACATTCCCTGCACTTCCTCATTCAAGACATCAATGGAAAAGCTGAAGAGCACTGGGCCATAGATTGAACCTTGCAGAAACTCATTTGTTACCTCCAGGTGTGCCATTGAGGAACACACTTTGAGTCTGATTCTGTACCCAACCCTACGTGCAGCTGAGGATTCTTGTATCTCCTCTGCTTGGAGCTAGTTTGCTAATCATGATGTCACAGGGCACTTTGTCCAAAACTTTGTTGAAGTCCACATAGATGATATCCACAATGTTCCCACAGTCCTTCCCTTCCACAGGGTGTTCCTTACTCTTCATTTGAATCAAGACAGAGTCGAAGAAGCACCTGAGCACTTGGGACTTTCCTTCTCTGTCATATTTTTACCACCTGCAGGGACGACCTGAACCACAGTGGCTTTCTAATGCCTTTACACTGGATGTATCTGGAGAAGGTTTCTGGTTGCTTTTAGAGTCCATTCATTCTGCCCTTTAGTCTTCCTGATGCCCTCCCTTCCATTCTATGCTTTGTGCCTGAAGTTAACTGTTGTTGCTTGTCCTTCCTTCCACTTCCTAGATTTGGGTGCAGAGGGATGGTATTCAGATCATCATCAGAACCTATTTTTTGAAAAAATGTGGAAGAGATTTTCTCTGTTGTCCTCTACTTTTTTTCCATAAATAATAATCTCCACCCCATCTTTTTATCATTACTTTCACATGGCATGGGACTTTTCTCAGCATTGGTCCAAGCATCTTAAAATGGGCTTTCCTGACATTCCAGTTGTCAGTTTGACTGCACTTGGATTTTCAGTCCATAAGAATGCAAGTATGGAAAGGGCATTTTCTCCAGAGTCCCTGTAGGTGTAGGTCCAAGAGGCCTCCTTCTTTCTGTTCCTCAAGGTCTGGCCAATATTTGGCCTTTTGCAGCCATCTGGCACGTCTCCCATCCTCCACGATTACTCAGGAACCATAAAAGTGCAAGTGGTTCCTGGACTACTTCTACCAGTTCCTTTCCAACTTTTGGATGAAGGTATTCAGGCCCAGGAGACTGACTCTTGCATTGTGAGTAGAAGATCAGTTGCCCTTCTCCTGTCAAGCTCAATCTCCCATCATGTTCTTTTTGCTTCTCCTTCCGGGTCTCAGGGAATTCCTTATTCCTTTTTTGGGACAATACAGAGTCAAGGAAACAACGCTGAACTTTGGGCTTTCCTTGTCCCATGCCATCATTTTGCCATCTGCAGGGACTACCTTGGCCATGACATCTTCCCTCTGCCTTTTCCTCTGGATGTATCTGGGCCAGGCTTTTGGTGCTTGTAGCATCCCTTACAGACCCCCGCTCCTTCTCCACTTTAAGCTTCCTGATGCCACCCCTTCCCTTCTATGTCTCAGTGTATCTTCTCCAAGCCACCAGGCCGTGGCTTCCCGAGTGGGCGCAGACCTGCCCGAGAATACAGTGTGAGAACAGGGCCGTGGCGAGTGGGATGGCGCAGAAGGAGACGGTGATGCACTTTGTCAGCGAGTGCCCCATGGCATGGTCCACGTGGAAGGCGGTGTCCTAAGCGCTGGACTGGCCGGACCTGGGCACCCAGGACTGGGAATCCGTCGTTTCAGGCACAGAACCCTCCCCACCGCTGAAGGGACCCAGGAGGAGGGAGACCAGGAAGTGGAGGTGGAGAGAGGCCACGGCACCTGAGATGTACTGGACGGTACCCTGGTCCACGGTGAGACTGATAAACCTGTACGTCCTGTTGGCGCTATCGTTCCAACGGCACAAGGAGATACTGACGCAAAAGGTGGCTAACGTGGCTGGCTCGGTCAACGTTGTCCGGGACAAAATCTTTTGGTTGAGCTGAGAAGAGAGGGGGAGGATGCCGCCCGGGCGCTGGAGGAAATGTTGGCCTTGGCTGTCTGCTGCCAGTGCCCCGATTACGTAGCGCCTGTATAACGCTCCCACATGGGAAAAGAACTGAACAATGCATGGCGTGAATATCTCTCGGGGATCGCTGTACAAAGTCTTGTCTGTAATTCAATGTGTAATTTTGCAGATCTGTAAATGAGTGTACATGGCGCCCTGTGAAAATTTGTAAATGGGACTTTTGTATTTTTCTATTTTTCTAAGATACAAGTTTCATTGGCTTTGTGAATAGTAGTATGCTCTTATTTAAATAAAAAATCTCAACCTAAAAAAATCTCAACCTTCCCTTCTATGTCTCCTGCCTGCATTTTCCTGTTGGATCTTGGCCTTGCTTCCACTTCCTAGTCGTGCCATGTTGGGTGGGAAGGGTTGGTTTTCAGATCATCATCACATTCATTTTTGCGGAAACCACCTTAACAGACTTTCTCTCTTTTCTTCTCCTTCATCTTAGAATGAAAACGATGGAATTGTACCTTTAGAATGGCTTTTTAAAAAAATCCTGACCCACTAAGGAGGGACTGCATTTCTCTTCAAAGTCACTTTCCTGGCCCTTTACCTAGCCTGGATGTGAGTGTCATAAAATGCGCTTTCCTGCCATTCGGGGCATCAGTTTGTCTGCACTTGTATTGGTCTCCAGTCAGAATTCAATCATTGCGTGGGTGCATTGCCCCAGAGTTCCTGTAGCTGCCTCTCTGTCCACTCTCTTCTGGTTATATATAGCCTGAGAGACTGATTTTCCAGGAGCTGAAATTGGTTCCATGATTGCACTGCTTCCAGTAGTAAAGAGCATCTTCTAGCTCCTTTGTTCCTGACTGCTCCTTCTGCTTATCCGGGGACTTCCCTCCAGATTTTCATTTCCTTTGGGATTCTCATCCTCAGCCTCAGATCCCCATTTCACTTCTGTACTGGACTTAACAGCACAACTGCTCTGCTGGACTTCAAAAATCATATTCTTTACATTCCTGTGAGGATGCCCCCTAGCCGCTCCCGCACTCTCACTTTTCCTTCCGAGATGGCAGCTGACTTGCACTTTCTGCACAGGCCTTCCTTTCTGACTTTAGACCAAAAACAGACAGACAGACATTTCATGGAGGTTGAAGGCCACTGCTGTTGGGGAGATTTCTAGTTCCATAGGCCTTCATTTTGGATTCTACCATTTCAAGCCTGATTATTCTTAGGTCAAGGAATATGAGTAAGAATTTATACAACCCTGCTGTTCCTTCAATGTTCTGCTTCAGCATGATTCATACCAAATCTATTTCCCATGATGAGATAAACTTAGTCCTAGGAAGCCAGTAGAAGGTGTCAAAACTGGGACCAGAAGTGAGTCAGCTCCACTGGCTCCCAGTTGAAGTCTGGGCCAAATTCAAGGATTTGGTATTAACCTATAAAGCCCTAAAAGGCTTGGGACCTGGATACCTAATGGACAGCCTGCACCCATATATGCCCTCCCGCCCTCTCAGATCAGCAACTGCGGCCCTCCTCCGGGAGACTCCTGTGATGGAGATGAAATGGGTGAGTACCCGGAGGAGGGCTTTTTAGGTTGTGGCACCCCAATTATGGATGCGCTCCCCAGAGAGGTTCACCTGGCGCCGTCCTTATATGCTTTTCGGCGCCAGGCGAAGACCTTTTTATTTAAGTCTTATTTTAACTATTAGTGGTGTTTGTTTATTGTTTATCTGTTTATCTGTTTATCTGTTTATATTAATTTAATGTTGTATTGATTAGGGGATTTTTATTTAGTGTATTGATTGGGGTTTAAATTAGGGTTATTTTGGTTTGCCGAGATGCACCGAGGGTGGGGGAGGGATAAATTAATATTGTTTATGAATTGTATTTTAATCATGCTGTGAGCCGCCCCGAGGCTTCAGTGCAAGGGGGCGGCATATAAATATTTTAAAAAAAAAAGTTACAGCTACCCTTCCTTTTGGAAAATCTCATCTGAATTTCTCACATTCTAAATTCAGCACTTAAGAATGAGAGGGAATACCTGCCATGAATGGAACCATTGCACACCTTCCTCCATGTTGCATGGACTTCCTCCTGGATATGAAGGAAACAGCCGCATCCAAGGTCCGGCCCACAGCCTACTGTGCTGTAAGAGAGCAAGCTGTCCAGAGACAATATCTTCTCCTTGTCCACTTGGGTCAGGCACTCCAGTTTCTCCCCCTGTCTACATCTTTTCCACTCTTTCACTGACAGCACATGATGTGAATTGGAACATGTGAATATTCGCTTCATGAATTTGTTCATGAAGAAATACAAATCTTTAAAACCATGATAGTTGATCGTTTTACTTGTTTGGCGAATGAAGGAAATATATGCATAGACATGCTGGAAATCAAAAGATGTATAAAGTAAAGCCAAGGCAAAGTTGGATACAGTTGTGGTGATCCAGACTTTCCCATTCCCAAGTTTCATAAATATGTCTATAACTGCATCTACAATCTGCATTGCATAGAACGAGGAAACGATCTCTTCAAAATAAATGAAGACATTGATTTTCGCCAACTCCTTCAGTGAGTGCAGCTTGATTGGAATTCTTGCTGTTTTCATCTGGGAGATGCTGCATGAAAAAATCACGCAAATGCCATTCCTGAGGAGCTCCGGTTTCAAGGTTCTCATGAACTTGTCTCCATTCTCAGTGTCCAGTGAAAAGAGACCCACCATCCTCCACCCAAAGTGCAGTAGCAGCCTGACAAACCCTGTGTACTGGATGCCTTCTTCAGGGACCATCCTGTAGAAGAACGGGGATTGACTTTTTTCTCTCCAAACCTGAGCGGTGAAAGCATATGTGACCTAGGAGAGAAAGGAAAAGATTGTTGAATTGCTCACTCCAGGACCAAATCAGAATTCCTCCACACATGAGAATAAACCACTTGATCTTTAAGTATATGCATGACACATGATTCAAAAGAAGCAATGCTTATCATTTTCTGAAAAATAAAGTATTTTATCATCATTAGTTCAAAACACTGAAAATGGATGCTAGGAGTAATATGAACATTTGAGCTTCTTCTGATTTTCCATCTGCAAACACACTTCACAAAAGTACATTTTATGAATGGGAGAAGAATTGGCTTCATAGGGTTGGTGAAGCACAGATGCTGAGGACACCTTCCTGGCATCTCAGGATTATCTGAGCCCTTCTGCATTTCATGCATGGGCATGAAAATGAAATTATCTTGGATGCCCAGGATACGGTTGACCCTGAAGTGCAGAATAACTCTTTCTACATCAGGCCCTAATGGAGAATATAATTTATTCCTGAGGGCCAAACAACAGGGGACAATTATTTAAGGTTCAAGCCCTGAGAAATATCAGAGTTGAAAGGAAAAACCTTGGCCATAGAGGTCAGAATTTGGGGAAGATCAGCCTGGAACCAGTTATACTCTCTACATCTAATCATTGCAAAAAGCAGAACTGAAAAAAGCCCTGTGCATGCTGGCTGTGGACGGTGCTGTTGACTGGAGATGGGCTCACACTCTGAAGCGGGAGTGTGCCTACAATGAAGATATGTTCTATACAATAACTTCCTCGAGTGTCCTGTCTCTCTCCTGTTCAATAAATGAAACATAGAAACAGAGCGAGTCAGAAGGGGCCTCCTGGGCCATCTAGTCTGACCTCCGGCACCAGCCGGCTCCGCTCACGACGTGCCTACCATGTGCATGTCCAGCCTGTCTTTGAACACCCTCACCGATGGGGCTTCAACGACCTCCCGTGGAAGCCCATTCCACGCCCTCGGGGTCCTAACTGTCAGGAAGTGCTTCCTGGCATCCAAATGAAACCTTGGCTCCCTGAGCTTTGCTCCATTGGAGCGCGTCCTGCCTTCCTCTGCAGGGGAGAACAGGCCTCTCCCCATCTCCATGTGACACCCCCTCACATACCTGTATGTTGCCAACATATCCCCTCTGAGTCTCCTCTTCTCCAAGCTGAAGAGACCCAGTTCCCTCAGTCTTGCCTCATATGGCATGCCCTGCAAACCAGCCACCATCCTTGTGGCCCTATGCTGCACTGACTCCAACCTGGCTATATCCTTTCTGTAGTGAGGGGCCCAAAACTGAACACAATACTCCAGTTGCGGGCGCACCAGAGTCATGTAGAGTGGTAGTAATACCTCTCTTGATCTAGAAGCCACACTTCTGGCTATGCAACCAAGGGTGGCATTCGCCCTCTTGACCACCGCATCACACTGCTGACTCATGTTTAGCCTGCGGTCAACCAGTACCCCGAGGTCCCTTTCACAAGTGCTGCTCTCCAGCCACTTGTCCCCTAACCTGTACTTATGACAGCTATTCCTATGCCCCAAGTGCAAGACCTTGCACTTCTCCACATTGAACGCCACCCTGTTGTCTCCTGCCCACTTCCATAGTCTGTCCAGATCCTTTTGGATCTGGTGTATCTGCTTCTCAGTTGTGGCCACTGCTCCAGTTTTAGTGTTGTCTGCGAATTTGATCAGCAGACTGTTCACCCCTCTTCCATGTCGTTAATGAAAAGATTAAACAGGATCGGCCCCAGGACAGAGCCCTGGGGGACCCCGCTTGTCACTGGCTGCCATCCCGACGATTCCCCGCTAATGGTTACCTTCTGCTTTCGGTCAGTCAACCATGCCCTAATCCACCGGACAGTGCTTTGGTGTATCCCAAAACTCCTCAGTTTCTCCACCAGGATATCATGCGGCACTTTGTCAAAGGCCTTGCTGAAAGCACACCAGTGATGCCTGGTTCAGCCAAAGGAAAGCCTCGGAGCTGCATGGTTACTGGGGCAGAGGGGGTGACCAATGGACAGGGGGTCTGTTCCTTGGAGGGGACACACAGAGTCTGTGTGACTGGAGTATTTATGCTGCTGAAGGCACCATCCCACATTGCAGGGGTTCAACTGGAAAACCGCAGCTAATCCTGAGGTGTCATCTTCTGAGCACAACTAAATACTTGCATGGAGGAATTAACTGACTAAACCAAATTCTCCCAAGCTGGAGAGTCAAACTGTGGCAGGGGAGGCCTGAAGGAGACGGGAGTGTCCTCTCAGAGGAAGGGTGGCCTGCTTGGTAGAGTGCTGAGTGGGAGATGTGAGAGTTCCTGGTTTCACTCCCTATTCATTTTTGAAACTCCCTGAGATGCTTGGCCAAGCACACCCTCTGTGCTCAACCTCCCTCGCAGTGCCATGGAAGTTGGAGGTATAAACAGGAGAGGAGGACAAACTTGGGAGCTTCATGGCTGCTTGGAAGTGGGGAAAAGGCAGAGAATAAATGCACCAAAACCAGAAAATGTCAAGCCCCAACTTCCTCCCTTCTCTGTTCAACCCACATGCTCCTTTTCCTCCCTGTGATAAGTTTGTGGGCTGGTGCAGCACTCTCCATGCAGGCTTTGACGGGGAGGGAACACCCCTGGGGACATAGGCTCCCAGCCGGTAAAATCTGAAGGGATCATAGAAAGGGTGCATTGAGTTCGGCAGTCCAGTGGCCTCCCACATGGCCCAGGAAAAACTGGGAGGACATAAAACAGCAGTCCCCAGCCATCCAGCTGCTGTCCAGAAGGAGCCCAAGCTGGGGAAAGGCTGAAGTTGCTAATACAGGAAGAGTCTGGCCTGGACTTCTGCTCCAAAAAGGGCAAAACCAGCCTCAAAGTGGTGTCCCTGCTGACTCTGAATGAGCTAGCAGGGCTGGGAAAGGACTTCTTCAATTCTGTCTCATGTGAAACAAGACATTCCCTCCTCCTGATCTTGCGGAGGAGTCTTGCAGACCTCCATGCAGTTCTGGCAGAATTCTGCTGCTGATGCACTTTTGCAGTCAAGGAAGCTTCTGAAGATGTCCCGGGGAGACAGCCCTGAGCAGGCTGGCAAGGGAAGGCATCCACAATGCTGGATGGAGCTTCAGCAGGGAACACCCCCAAGAACCCCACCCTGGAAAATGTGCTGGAGGGACTTCCAGGTTACTTGACAATATTTTAATGCCAGCTTACTACAAAGTTTGGTGACGCAGAAGGGACTTTTCACAGTGGTCCTTTCGTGGGGTGAAATGCAAAGATCAGTTTCTGCAGTCCTAAGCCCTTCCATGCACCTGGAAGGGTACCTGTGGACATGACTATCCATTAACAGCTGGAATGGGTCTGCAGCTGTGCAGAGAATTCTAGAAATAGAGCAAGTTCAATAGTGCTGAAAATGTGCACCATTCACTTTTTGCTCCAATTTACAGCTTAGTGCATCATGGAGTTCCAGAAAATTCTGGTCAAGCTTATTCAACAATGTCATGCATGCACGCTCTGATGAGATTCCCGGGCGTACATGAGAGACGGCCTGTCTTGATGGGACTAATAGCTAAGATTTAGAGGATGATCTGGGGATGGCTGAACCAGAAAAAGTCAGTGTGCTGTAGTGGTTAAGAGCATGGGACTGGGACTCAGATGATCTGGGTTCAAGTTCCTGCTCAACCAAGGAGCCAACTGGGTGACTTTGGGCCAGTCACAGACTCTCAGCCCAACCCACCTCACAAGGTTGTTGTTGTGGGGATAAGATGAAGGAGGAGATATATGCTCCCTTGAGCCCTTTGTAGGAAAAAGGCAGGATATAAATTTAAAAAAAGATAAATAAAAAATTTCTCTTTTGGGAAGAGTAGCTTTGGTTCTACTTGCATCATAAAAGAATGCAGGGCTGACTAAAACAGCCATCCATTGCAATAACAGTGCACTCCCTGCCAGAGACATTTCTGTCACTTTTCAGTCCACTGATGGTTTATTTCTTTCCTTTGACAAATGCTTGGTATATGCAGTCTATTCAGAGCCTTCAAGCATCTCCGCTTCTGCGGATCACTTCCTTGCAAGGTGACCTAAGCAGTCAGCACTATCAGGCCACCATGGGGCGGTGCAACACTTGGCAGGCCCTGCTACACACAATTGTCCCATTGTTGACAGGATGAGTGGAAACCTTTCTCCATCATAGGATTTTGTGAGTTTCTGGGATTTGGAGTATATATGGGCCATGAAGAAAATGTAATGGAGAGGGACCCATGCCTCCCCTGACTGGGGAACAAATCCATGGTATTTGAAGAAGTTTTACGCTGAGCATGGCGAATTATGCCAATCAGAAACAGGTTCAAAAGAAAAACATTGCTAGTTACTTATTTTGCTGTTCAGCATGAGGTGCTCCTTTGTATTCAGCTCAGGCCTGAGAACAATAATGTAGCACTTGGGGAGGAAGATGCAACCCAGCAGCAGTCTCCCCTTCCCACCACTGCTCCTGCACTCCTCCTCATCTTCTCCATTCCTCCAGAAAATTTTGCTCCCCTCACATGGGAGGCATGTTGTCAGTGCACCTTCTCCTTCCTCCACAGTACCTCGCATGGCAGACTGACATGTGAAACCAGCTAATTGTGCAGTCGTTCCCCACCACTTACACAGGAACCAACAGCACCCTCACAGCTCCCCTAAGGAGAACTGGGTGGCTTGCAGAGAAGGAACATTCCTGAACCTTACTGCAGATAGGATGGAGGTGCTGCTGGCTGGGGAACCCTGTGTCCAGATGGCTGACATCACACCTATCCTGAATGAGGTCACAATGCCCCACAGGGATAGTATTTGTAATTTGGAGGTGCTCCTGGACCATGGATTATCAGTGGTATTCCAGGTGGATTTGGTGGCTAAGAGCACCTTTGATCTCCTGAGGCTGATCCACCAACTTTGTCTCTATCTGGACAGGCAGAATCTTTGAAGAGATTCATGCTCTGGTAACCTCTTGCAATGCTCCCAAAAGGGGCTACCTTTGAAGATGGTGTGGAGTGTCAATTGGTTCAGAATAGGGTTGCGAGGCTGTGGATGAGGACTGGCTGATAGATGCATGTAGAGCCTGCTCTCCAGAATCTTCTCTGATAGGAAACTGAAATCTGAGTCTATTTCCAAGTGTTGGTTTTAATCTATAAAGCCCTGAATGGCTTGTGACCCAATCATTCCATATGTGCCTACCTGAGCCCTACCTCACCAATAGACGCCCTTTCCTGGGAACCTTCCCTGAAACAAAGAAGGAGGGTGGCTACAACGGAAAGTGTCTTCTTGGTTGTGGCACCTAACTCAGTTGAGCAGAGTCTCGGACAGATGACCGATAAAGCTTCAGGGAAAGGGGCCCTGGCTGGGAATTGTGGCTCTTTCTGGGCAAGAGGAGCAGGGACACTGCAGGACTCATTTTCTATCACAGGGGCACCTAGAAGGAACTTTTTCTAGAAAGTGAATTTGGATTTCCCCAACAACCTCCTCTGTGTCACTAGCCCTGCTAAGAGGCCAAGCAAATGAGTGAACCCGAATGAATCCTGCTCCATTCTTTCTCTATCTCACATGGCTGCTCCCATCCCCATGAGAGATTGCCAGCCCACGGCTGAATTGATGTGAGGTGTGAGTCCTTGTGCTCACGGGGAAACCTGTTTGCTGAGAGATAGGAAGAGTAGGTATGACAAGTCAGCCAGTTGGAAATGCAGCAAAACCAGGAGTCCCAAGCCCCAAACCACCAGCCCTCCTCGTAAGTGCCTCAGTCCCCTCACCCCTCTTAGGCTGCAGAAAGTCCAGCACCAGCTGATCTTGGAAAGGCTCATAATAGAGAGAGATCTAGTGATGCTAGACAGGGAAGGGAGGCTGACAGCCGCAGAACACAGCTTCCGCAAAAACAGGTCCTGCCAGACAAAACTTGTGGAATTCTATGACAAGGTTTTGAGATGGCTAGATGGAGGGGATGCAGTGGACATGGTATACCTGGATTTCAGCAAGGCCTTTGACAAAGTGCCCCATGATATCCTGGTGAAGAAACTGAGGAGTTTTGGGATACACCAAAGCACTGTCCGGTGGATTAGGGCATGGTTGACTGACCGAAAGCTGAAGGTAACCATTAGCGGGGAATCATCAGGATGGCGGCCAGTGACAAGCGGGGTCCCCCAGGGCTCTGTCCTGGAGCCGATCCTTTTTAATCTTTTCATTAACGACATGGAAGAAGGGGTGCACAGTCTGCTGATCAAATTTGCAGATGACACTAAAACTTGGGTGGTGGCCACAACTGAGGAGCAGGTACTCCAGATCCAAAAGGATCTGGACAGACTATGGAAGTGGACAGGAGACAACAGGATGGCGTTCAATGTGGAGAAGTGCAAGGTCCTGCACTTGGGGCATAGGAATAGCTGTCATAAGTACAGGTTAGGTGACAAGTGGCTGGAGAGCAGCACTTGTGAAAGGGACCTCGGGGTACTGGTTGACTGCAGGCTAAACATGAGTCAGCAGCGTGATGTGGTTGTCAAGAGGGCGAATGCCAGCCTTGGTTGCATAGCCAGAAGTGTGGCTTCCAGATCAAGAGAGGTATTAGTACCACTCTACACGACTCTGGTGCGCCCGCAACTGGACTATTGTGTTCAGTTTTGGGCCCCTCATTACAGAAAGGATATAGCCAAGTTGGAGTCAGTGCAGCATAGGGCCACAAGGATTGTGGCTGGTTTGCAGGGGATGCCGTATGAGGCAAGACTGAGGGAACTGGGTCTCTTCAGCTTGGAGAAGAGGAGACTCAGAGGGGATATGTTGGTGACATACAGGTATGTGAGGGGGTGTCACATGCAGATGGGTAGAGACCTGTTCTGCCGTGCAGAGGAAGGCAGGATGTGCTCCAACAGAGCAAAGCTCAGGGAACCCTGGTTCCATTTGGATGCCAGGAAGCACTTCCTGACAGTTAGAACCCCGAGGGCATGAAATGGGCTTCCATGAGAGGTCGTTGAGGCCCCATCGGTGAGGGTGTTCAAAGACAGGCTGGACATGCACATGGTGGACATGTTTTGAGTGGAGCCGGCTGGTGCCGGAGGTCAGACTGGATGGCCTGAGGCACCCCTTCTGATTTGCTCTGTTTCTATGTTTCTATCTTGCACCACCATCCCCGCTCTGTTCAGTGCTTAAACCATCTCCCTACCTCTCCTGATCCTCCTTTTCCCTACATCCTGTCCCCCATCTTTTCTGAGGCCTGGATTCCTTGACACCCGAGGCCTCTTTCAGGCAGTGTAGCCTGAGAGTTTCATCCTCCTCTGAGCTCAGGCCCTCATGGTGATGAATATTCTGCCTGAGGCCATGATTCCTTCTGGTCATCCTGAACTGTATCATGGGCTTCAGGATAAGATGAAGCAATTGTCTGGCACTTCTCAGTCCCCTGGCTTGCTTTTGGGGCAGTTCTTTGAGATTCAGTGGTCTGTACTGCACTCAGTCTTCACGACTTTGGATTGAAGCTTTATTGTGGCCTTGCCTCTCATAGTTTGCCTGGTTGTTTGAGTCTTTTATTTCTTGTGGTTGTAGCAAGGACTTAGGCGGGTCTCAGAAATGGATTCCAGTGGCCTCCCTCACTGTCACTGCAGTCCCTGGTACCCAAGTGTAGCACAAGGACGTGGTCTGGACCTTTCTCCCAGCAATGAAGGGAACATTCTCTGCTCTGAGATGTCTGTAAACGTGCTCAGTCTCTCAGCTGAAATTGATGGCACAGTTCTCCTGGGTTCTGGCAGAGTGTGGCTTCAAACAGCAGAAGGGCAACGACCTTTCACATGTCACAGGAGCTTGTGGTAGGCAGCAGATGGCTTCACCTGCTCTCAGGATAGTTTGAAAACTCATATAAATTGGGGAAGAAATTATTTAAAGGTGAGAAAGTGGAGGGAAATCTTTTGTCTTTTTAACTCTGTCCCAGCACAAGTCTCTTGAGCACAGCCTCAGTTGTATCAGTCCAGCCAACACAAAGTGGACACAATGTGACAAAGAATACCTGCTGCTTGTCATAGCCAAAGGACAATGTGTTCTCTGGTGGAGTCAATGGACAATGAGTATATGTGTCCCCAAGTTTCTTCTCTACACTGACAGTATTGGTCTGCATACACAGCTTCAAAATGCCCCAGCTCATGGGGAAAAATTGCAAACCTGAACTAGCCAATGCTTGGGTTTTGGCATGCATAGAATGCCAATGCTCATGAAAAGAAATCTAGCAGGAGGTGCTTTGTCATTTTGTGTTTCAAAGTGCCCACATCCTTGGGATGAAAAATGGGTTCACCCAAGTGCAAACATTTGCCAACTGTAAGGCAGTGGTTTGGGGGTTTTTTGTTTTGCTTTGTTTTTTGGCACCATCAATCAAGCTTGCCATTGCTATTTTATGCCTTGCCATATCCCATGATATGCCTACAATTTTTGAAATGTTAGTGTACAACACACCATTTAAGCAGGAAACCATTATGCAATATATTGCATATACATCACATTCCTAAGAAATACATCCACATTTGTAAACGGTTTCTGAATAATTTTAGGTGCTGTGTGAGAACTTAAAATGGCACCACTGATTTTTTCACAATTGATAGCCATGTCAGACAGGGCTGCATGTAAGTCCCATGTTTATTTTAGGATCATTATGGATTATCCCATGAAAAAAACAATGAGGAACTCATACTCCAGCATCCCATGAGGCAATTTGACTGACATGGATTTTGCTGGTGACATCACCCTACTTGCAAATACCACAGCACATCGGAGAGACATTACTTGGGTACTTGCAAAAGAGGCCCGGTAAGGGGGCTGATGAATTTGTGAAGATCAGACCAAGCTGGTACAAGTTGCCAGTCTAAAAGAAAGCACCCCAGTAGCAGCAGGAGGCCAAGTTCTGAACTTTCTGTAACAATTTGGTTCTCTTGCCAATATTATGGATGCAGCTGGGGGGACAGAAGCAGATGTGGAAGGCCAGATAGGGAAAGCAGCTACTGGGTTCCAACAAATGTGCTCGTTTCGAGCATGTCCACTTTAGATATTACAAGTGCAGATTAATTAATGCCATTGCTGTGCCGATTGTTAGTGAGCCCTGGATGTTTACAACAAAAATTACCCAGAAGAGAAGTGTCTTTCAGCAACATTGCCTTAGAAAGATATAACACATTATATATTGTGACCGTATTTTGAATGAGGAAGTTTTGCAAGGGTGAGGTAGCAGAAGACTCGCTAAGAGAAAGAATATATTTTGCTGGACATGTGCTCCCCATGAAAGAACATTGACCTGCTGGGATTGCAATTAACTGGATACCACTAGGTGGTTGGAGCAGGACAGGAAGACCAAAGAAGGCCTGGCATCAACCAGTCCAGAATGACCAATGAAGTCACAAACTTGAATGGAAGGATAATGAAATGGCTGCTGCAGATCATAGACTGTGGGAGACACTCATAGCCTGATGATCCCCATGCAGGAGGTCAAGGGAGAAAACACACCCTGCAGCCTCCAGGACTCTCCTTGTGAATTTTGGGGCTGAGCAGCAATATACAGTGATATTGCTAAAAAGGAACAGCCTTCTTGTCAACCCAAGGGGAAAAGGAGCCACGTATGGATTTGGGTAGGGAATCCCTACCACACACACAGACATGCACCCACCCACCTACCCACCCACAGTGTTCATCTATTCCTATCACACCATTGAGTTGTGGCTTTGCAGTGACCGGTTGGCAGACTCGGCATTCAGTACATGCGGTCTTAGAATCGGCTCAGAACCCACGTGAGGAAGCAAAGAAAATCATCCAGGCTCTGGACAGAAAGAGAAGCTTGTCTCTTTCACTTCCTCCTCCTTGTCTGGTGGTTCACAGAATTGTTGGAGCATGTTCACCACATTTCATTCTGAAGGGTTCCCTTCCTTATACAAATGATTTCCTTTATCTCCTGTATAGGAGTGCTTAAAGGGTCTTTTGTTTTAAAACAATCCTTTTTCCACATAGATGTTCTCCAGGAGACAGTAAAAGTTTTGAACACTCAGAGATTTCCCCTCCATGTCCAAGAACTGCCTGGACTCTTTTGTACAACCTCCTTGTGTTTTAGGCACCCCAAGATTTACCTTGAGTGTCAGCTCAAGCCTGCCTTCACCTGTGACTGGAAGCAAAGGTGATCTAACCCACCAAGGGGGTTTTTCTTTGCACATGCTCAGGGGCTCTGTGTGCACACTACCACACTCACAAAGCAATGATACCTTCCTGCCAGAGCAGCCAATTTTTCTTAGCTCTCTGGACTGGCCATGGCTGCAGAGCCAAGAATCTGTACAAAGTGCCTCCTGACTTTCCCTGAGTCAGGCTGGCCGAACCAAACCCAGGGAAGTGCTGCAGGTGTTGCCTCACATCACTGGCTGCTCATAGCAACAAGGAAACCCCCATATTTAATTTCTGTTTTCCTTTTCAAAACTTCAGCAACTTCATTTCTTCCATTTCTTCCATTCTCTCTTTCAAGTGCACCAACTGTTCATCCTCACCTGTCAAACCTCCCAAAGTCTCTCACATGCCAAGCACCAGCAATCAGGGGTCATCCAGGACAATCGACCACCTCACACAATCTCACTCGCACAGGACACACTCCCAGCAAAAACAAACTACAATCCTCCATTGTACATACAGAGTGGGGTTTGTTTTGTTTTGTTTTCTTGTCATGTGCACAGGAGTGGAGATTGTGATGAGGGAAGAATAATATCAACAGATAATGTGTTCATGAGTAAAGACAGTCTGAGAAAGTGCAGACTGGACATAATGGTAGAGTAATTACTGGTGATTATAGACAGTTGCCATGGCAACAAGGAAAGGACATGAATCATAGCAAGTCCTGCATGTGAGATTGATTTTCCCAACACAGTGTCTTCCCTGCCTGGCCAGGTGGACTTCCAACAGCAGCCACTTGAGTGGGTAGGAAGGCAGCAGACCCGTGTCCAGGGCTGCTCTCGATTATTAGGCTTCCCCCCTCCAGCTGCCACTGGGACCATCTAATGCCTTATGGTGCCAGTTTTTACCTTGCTGGCTGCAGGGCTATAATTTGAAGCCCATGTATTCTAGTGATGGGATTTTTGTTTTGTATTGTTTCATTTTCTCACTGCAGCAAAGGGGGCATCACTCTGTCCCTGGAGAATAGTGAGACACCTCTCCATTTCACGTATTACTGGAAAGACCCTGGGAGCTTGAAGCACTGTCTGGAGAGCTGAGGCTGGGATGTGGGTTTCCTGCTTCCTGCCCAAGTGGGCCAACCAGCTCTGGGAGCTGCTTGTTTCTGGTTGGCCACATTCTGTGTGCTGTGGCTCCTGCCCAAGCTTCCCTTCCTGTCCCTACCATCTTTGACCCCCATTTCTCCTTTATGCCTGGATGGTACAAAGCCACCCACCCCTATTTTTACCCCTTTAATACACTGTTTGTGTGTGTGGTGAGCTGATTTCAGAGCCTGGCCCTGGATTGACAGAATAGGGAAGTTCCAGCTGGGATATCTTTCAGTGGGTCAGGAAACAGGATATTCCTGTCTTATCTCTTTTATGCTAACCAAGCAAAGAATGGAAGGATCGTTACCCCAGCAAAGTAGGAAATGCACCCCTTTGATCTTTTGCATGGCATCAGCAACCTATCACTTGTAGGGAGAAAATAAGGGATGAAACAAAATTCTTCCAAAGCTGGAGAGTTGAACTGTGGCAGGGAAGGACTGAAGAAGACTGGAATGTCTTCTGAGAGGAACAGGGAGACCCCACTGAGGATACAGACTCCTGACTTCCACAGATTGGGGGATCATAGAAATGAAGCACTGAGTTCAGCACACAGGTTGCCTCCCACATGGCCCAGGAAGTGCCCTGCAGAAGCTGAAGTGGCAGTCCTCAGCAGGTCCCAGCCCTGTGGATGCTCTCCAGAAGGGCCTGAGCCGGGGCAAGGCCAATGGTGCTAATACAGGAGGAGTCCGGCTGGACTTCTGCTCCAGACAGGGAAACCTCCACCCTTGGAGCAGTGTCCCTGCTAACTTTGAGTGAAGCCTGAGCTCTCAGTGCTGGGAAAAGGCTTCTTCTGTAATGCTTCCTCATGTGGAACAAGACATTCTCTCCTCCTGGTTTTTCTCTTCATGTTGTCAGGACTAGGCTTCGGAACTTATGCAGCAAAGCACGTTAGTGAACACATCCCAGGGAATCAGCCCTGAGGAGGCTGGCAAGGAAAACGATCTCCATACCTGAAGCAACTTCATGAGGAAACCTCACACCCCACCAGAAACCCACTGTGGAAAATGTGCTGGATGGACTTCCGGGAGAATGTTGACTTGAAAATGTTTTTCAAAACTGAGAAGCTGTATTATTGCCACTATGCCATTTTCCAATCAACAAGGATTTGTCTCCTTGAATGTCAAAATGCAGCAGCAACTTTAAGACTGCAAAAAAACAAATTATAGTAGAAACAACAAAAAAGGCGAGACACTAAGCTTAGATAACAGAATTAGCAATGGAAAATTTTCTGCATGCTGCTTCTCCAGGAATGAAATGAAGCTTTTATTTTAACCAAGCACTGAACAGTGCAAAATAATTTTTTTCTCTATTTGTTCATTTCCTTATTGTCCACATGCCCAAATGAATCTATGGGCTGTACACAAAAGTCAGATGCTTGAGCTCTTGCTTTTCATCATGAGATGCTCCTTGGTGTTCAGGTCAGGCCTCATTAGGATAATGTAGCACTTGGGGAGGAAAATGCAGCCTAGCAGCCCAGCGCTGGAGGCCAAGATGGAGAAGACCTGCACGGCTACCATGTACTTCCCCTTGGTGCTCAGGTAGGTGGGCACGAAGGATATCCAGACACTGCAGAAGACCAGCATGCTGAAGGTGATGAGCTTGGCCTCGTTGAAGGCCCCAGGCAGCTTCCTGGCCAAGAAGGCCACCGTGAAGCAGAAGGCGGCCAGGAAGCCCATGTATCCAAGGGCAGCATAGAACATGGCTACAGAGCCTTCATTGCACTGCAGGATGATCTGTCCGGGCTGGGAGTGCTTGTCCAATTCTGGGAAGGGTGGAGAGGTCCCCAGCCAGATGGTGGAGAGGACTACTTGGACACTGGAACCGCAGATGACAATGCAGTTGGCCAAACTCCTCCCCAACCAGTTCCTTGCCCTGTTGCCTGGCTTGGTGGCCAGGAAGGCCAGCACCACAGTGACAGTTTTGGCCAGGAGGGAAGAGATGGCCACTGAAAAGATGATGCTGAAGGCTGTTTGTCGAAGGAGGCAGGTGATTCTTCTTGGCTGGCCAATGAAGAGGAAAGAGCACAAAAAGCAAAGCAGGAGAGAAACAAGCAGAATGTAGGAGAGATCTCTGTTGTTGGCCTTGATAACTGGGGTTTCCTGGAATTTCCTGAAGATTCCCAATATGCTTCCTGTGGCTACTGAGAAGAGTAGGGCCATGCCAGTGAGGACGATTCCCAAATATTCCTCATAGGACAGGAAAGTGATGACCTTAGGGATGCACTGATCATGGACTGTGTTTGGATGCTGATCTTCTGGACACTTCATGCAATGCTCTGCATCTGTTGAAAGCAGGAGAAAGAGCACCTGGCATCCCTTCCTGACTTTGGTCCATGCATTTTATTCTTTTTTCCTTATTAATAATAATATCAGTATTAACTATAGTGGTGCTTGTAGGGGCATAATTTTGATGCGAGAGGCAACACAGAGTGTTATCCAGGCAGTAATGGACTTGGTGGGCCCCTCTTTTTCCAGTCTCAACAAATTTGCTCAGATCAACTCTCTGAAGGTAACTTTGCAAAATGGACTAGGATGTGTGGCAATCATGAATCAACCCATACCCCAGAAAATGCTCGACCGTGGCAGGGACTTCATTCCTGGGTGTCTAAGAGGAATGGGGAGAAAATGTCAGGATGAAACGTGGGGGACATATCTGTGCCTGGATGTGTGGGAGGACCATGCAGTCTGGTGGGGCAGATTCCGGGAACATCCATTGCCTCATCACAAACCCACATTGTAGGGCAACATCCTCCAGGATCAGTGCTTAGACTCCAGTCTGAAATGATTGAGGAAAAGCTGAAATAAAGTTTCTGTAGAATATGTCTTGATGGGCACAACCCCACTCTGATTGCTCAGTGGTCCATTATGCTTTTGGAATGACTCACAAGCCCATCCCTGGTCTAGCCAGGCAAGCTGCTTTCTTATGACAAACTCACTGAAATCTTGCTTGAGTGGAGGGAGATGATGCAAGGTTGCACCACTCTGCTGGGATTCCCCTAGTCCCAGCCCTAATCCCAGTTGTAACTCCAGCGCTTGAGCCACCCATTGAGAGTCACGTAACCTGCTGGAAGGGAAGATGCTCTCCCACGCAGGACTCATCCAAGCAGACTTCTGGGACCTCAAGATGCATTGATCTGGATCCTGGCTGAGCACCCATGTCCAGTGCACAGAAGTCACACCCAGGAGCAGGCATCAAGCTGTGCACCCTGGAAATGTCATCTCTGCTTCAACAGCTACCAGCCAGCCTATTTCCTGCCACTAGATCTCCAGCAAGGTACCTGCTGCCCTTTCTACTCTGCTCTGCTCAACAGAGTCCATCATCCCTCCATGGGTTGAGAAGAAGGAAAGTCTGGACAGACTGGGGGAATTGGGACTGGTCATTTGTTGAGCCATCCCCTTGAGTGATCCAGGTGACATGTGGATGGAGAAAGACCCTGAAGAGGATGCTGACACTTGGGGACTGCCAGCTGCTGATCTGCTTTTTCATCCCCTCCCTACTTAGTAGTTACATCAGCCTTCTCCACAGACATGCAGAGAACCATCTCAGAACCAGATGGGCTGGAACCAAATGACAAGTTCCGTGTTTGGCTCCTTCTGAGTAGGTCACCTCATATTTGCAAAGTATTCTGGTAGGTTCTTTGAATTCTGAGATAGCTCTACTTCACAATGGTCATCAGGATGGGAGAGCAGAAGAAGTAATTTGGGGATTGGGGCTCTGAGTTAGGGGAGGGAATTGAGCTTTTCTAATGGGGTGCGGGAATTTCACAACTAGTAGCACCTGCCAGACTGGAGGACAGGATGGCGCAGTAGGAAGGTGATCCAGAGTCTAGTCCTGACTCAGGAATGGAGGTCATGTGGGGGATGGGGGACTGTGGGCTATCCTCACATCACAGGGTGGATCTGAGGATAGCATTGAGAGGAGGAGTAGGAGACTTGCATACACCACATTGAGTTTTTCAAAAGAAATGCCTAGATATGAAGAATCTGAATGATGAAGTATCAGATTACTTATGATAGGGTATTCCATGTTCAGAATACACACATTCATTTTAATATATTTCATGCCATTTTTTTACTGCTACTCATCTTCTACTCATCTTGGGCACCAGGAAAGCACATCTGTCTGCATCCCATCTCAGAAGCAAAGGGGCAGCAAGAGGTACCAAACGGAAAACCTGCTTGGAGTAGAGAGAAAGCCAAGGCGCCAAGCCAAGCAGAATGAGGCTGCAGAAAAGTGTGAATGAAGCATTCTAGGAAACAGAGAAAACCACACAGGACTTTGGCCATGCAATGCTTTCAGGACTGGAAGGAGGGGTTTGTAAAACCACTCTCAAGGAAGAAGATTTTCTGCTCTGATACTCAAGAAAAACTTGGTGATCCTAAATTCCTTGCTGGATGGTTAGCACCACTAAAAGCACCCCATACCATTGTTGGATCTTTGCCCCCTACCAGGCACTTCCTTTTCCTCTCTACTCACCCACCTTCCTGAGTGGAGATGGTCCCTTCAGCACATGGAGTGCAGTCATAGCAGCAAAGGGGCTGTCCTTCCCGAGCCACCTTGAAGAACCCCGGGCGGCAGCTCTCCACGCACCTGGCCTGGGGCAGGGGCTGAGTGAGAGAGAGGGAGCATCAAGGGAGGAGGATTGGGGCTGGGAAAGCTGGGACTGGGAGACAGAGCAGAGGGGAGGAACGCCTGCATTTCAGTGGATTGTATAAATGAACCCCACCCTGTGAAGCTGAAGCAGCTGGCCGCTCCCTCCAAGTGGTAAGCATCACCATTATTCCCTGCACCTTTTCCCTCTCATGCATTGTATTTATTTATTAATAAACTTATTTATTAAATGCCTTCCTGTCCCTTTAGGCAGAATGTTAGTGGATGGGAAATTAAAACATTGGAATGATGGGGATGGTTTTTCTCACCTGATCTTGCCATCTTGACCACACAATCGGATCTCGGTGAATGGTGAATTTGGGGCCAGGCTCACCCTGCCTTATAAGACCACCAACTTTCACTCTGTCAACTGTTAAGTTTGGAAATCTCACCCAACTGACAAGGTCCAAGTTGGCTGCCAAGTTTCCATTCTCATCCAAATACACCCCATCAATAGAATGATTGTGGAACTGGGGGTCTCTCAGGAAAGGGTGGAGCTGGAACAGAGAAAGCACAAGCTTTTGAGAAGACAGAAGACAGATTTCATATCCTCTTCTTGCTAAGAGCTGGTCCCAGTTGAAAGTGGATGATTTTGGACAGGATTCTTATTTCAGTGGTGAATCCCCATTGTGTGTTTTAGGAATTTAGTAAAGTGGGGATTGAAGCCTCATCACTGAAGGGGAAGGAAGGGCAGCTTCTCAGAGCAGTATTTCATGTGTCCTTAGAAACAGTAAATGAACATTTCAGCTCCAGAGCTTGTAATCCTTCAGAAGCTGATCTGAGAGTTCATTCTAGCATGCTTAATAGGAATTCTTTCTGAGGAGTCTTACAGGAATCCTACAACAGGGGATTTGGAAGAGGCCAGGAAGTGCTTCCTGTCACTTGATTCCTTTGTTCCAATCCTGCATTCTGGAATGATCAATCAGAGATTGTGGCCTTGCTTTTCGTGACAACCTATCCAGTCCTTGCGGACTGCTGCGATACCTCCTTTCAGTCCTTTTGTCTCCAGGTTATGCAAGCCCAGTTCATCCATTCCCTCCTCATATGCCTGATTCTCTAGCCAAAGGAGCATCTAGCTGAGAGTTGCTGTATCTGCCTTGGTTGGAGCTAGTTTGCTAATCATGATCTCATGGGGCACTTTGTTGAAAGATTTGCTGAAGTCCAGATAAAGATTTGCATTCTCACAGTCCACCAGGAAAGCTACCCAATCAAAAAGTGAGATCTAATTTGATAAAAGGATTTATTCCTGACAACTCCATACGGGTGTCTCAGCATCGTTGCAATGTGTCTTGAGATCACTAGGTTTACAATCTGTTCCAGAGTTTGCCAAGCACTTTGTCAGATGGGCTGTTCTGTCATTACATGAGGCCTCCTGATTTTCCTTCCTCAAGGTGAGAAGAAAATAAGGCCTTCTGCGACCATCTGGAACATCTCAAAGACAGTAAGATTGTGGTTCCTAGACATCTTCTGATAGCCTCTCGCTACCCCTTGGATGCAGTTCCTCAGGCCCTGGAGACTGACTCCTACCATGTGGGTAGAAGATAAATTACCCTTTTTCTGTCGCTTGTCCTTCCATTCTGCAAGGGACTTCTCATTCCTCCGATTTGACAGAGTCAAAGAAGGAACTGACAAATTTGGGCTTGCCCTGTCATTGTCAACTTCTTGCCCTCTAAACGGACAACCCAAACCATGACACCTTCCATTTGCCTATTACATTGGATGTATCTGAGAAGTCCTTTGGTTGCTTTTCATGTCCCTCACCATCCTCCACTCCTTCTCCACTTTAGTCTTCTGGATGCCATTCATTCCACTCAGTGCTTCCTGCCTGCACGTTCCTGTCTCAACTTGACCTTCCTTCCACTTCCTCAAGATGTCATTTTGGGTGGGGAGGGTTGGTTTTCACATCACCATCAACCCATTTTTCCAAAAAACACGTTCACCAGATCTTCTCTGTAGTTTTCTTTTTTTTGAAAAAAAAAAGAATATAATTTTCCCCATAGAATTACCTTTTTCAAAAATCTCCACCCCATGAGGGCTGACAGTTTTTCTCCGCAAAGTCATTTGCCATGGAACTTGACATAGCATAATTTGGTGCATCTTAACATGGGCATTCATAAAATTTGTGCAATCAGTTTCTCTACACTTGGCTTTGCCTTCTTTAAGGATTCAAATAAGGCATGGCCACATTGCCCCTGTGTTCCTTTAGCTGACCCTTTGTGCACCAGTTCTTCCCCATTTGGAAAATGCAGCCTGCAAGTCTGATTTCCGAGGTGCTGAAAGTGGTCAGATGGTTGCACTGCTTTCAGAAATGCAGAGCATCTTCTAGTTCCTTTGCTCGTGGCTGCCCCCATTTTCCAGGAACTTCCGTCCTCATTCTCACTTCCCTCAGGATTCTCTTCCTTGGCCTCAGCTACCAGATTCTCCTGTGTCTCCCATACTACACGTGCTGTTGCCACTGAACTGTTCAACCTCACAATTCTCCTAGCCTTCAGGGTGCCCACTTGCTGCTCCAGTGCTCTCACTTCTTCTTCCAAGATGGCTGCCAGCTTGCACTTGGTGCACGTGCCTGCCTCTCTGACCTTAGGCAGAAAAGCAAAGGTTGCAGGCAACTACCTTCGGGGAGGTTTCTTGGTCCATATTCTCTGACTTTGAACACTGCCTTTCTCTCCAGATTCCAACATTCTGGCCTTTCTTCTCCCCTCCATGAAGGTGATCAGTGGAGTCTTATATCCACTCCCTCGATCTTCTTTTCCACTACACCTCCATTGTCAAACTCCAACTATCCATGTCTGCTGACTTGTTTGAAAGGTCATCCCAGCACAGCTGGTACACCATTCCTTGCTCTTTGCAGGTAGGAAACTGAATGTATCCTGGGCCAGGAACGCAGACACAATGGAATGCAAGTTGTGCTCAGTCAGTCAAAGCAGGTCAAACAGGGATTGCCTACAGTTCTGAACCCAGGCAAGCAGCAAGCCTGATTATTTGTAGGTCAAGGAATCTGAGCAAGGTCTATACAGTCCATGTATAGACTTGTATACACACTCATTGCTTCAGAATGACTTGAAGCAACTCTACAGGGCAGGAGCAGCTTGGATCGCTCCTGGGAAGCCACTAGAGGGGACTAAAACAGGTACCAGACCGTAGAATGTTCCAGCTGCCCCTTCATGTGGAAAATCTACTCTATAATCTCACATTCTAAGTTTAATAGCAGAGAATTGGGGGAATACCTGCCATGGATGAATATAGTGCACATCTGGCCTGCCTCCAAATTTCATGTCCTTCGTTCTGGATCTGGAGGAAATAGCCACATCCATGGCACGGGCCACAGCTTTCACTGTGTTGTAAGCGAAGAAGCTGTCCATAGACAATATTTGCTCCTTGTCCACTTCTGTCAGGCCATTTATGTACTGCTCCTCCCTGCATCTTCTCCACTCTTTCACTGACAGCACATGCTTTGAATAGGAACACTTGAATGCTTTCTTCATGAATTTATACAGTATATTATATAAATGTTCAAAACCATCATAGTTGAACCTCTTACTTGTTTGGGGAAAGAAGGAAAAATATGCATACACGTGCTTGAATAAAATACTATCTGAATAAGCTAATTCGAATGTAAAGTCAGACAAAGTTGATGTGATCCACACTTTTCCCTTAACAGGTTTAATAACCGTTTCAATAACTCTTCCAAGAATCTGTATTCCATAGAACATGAAAAGGAAGTCTTCAAAATAAAGAAAAACATTGATTTCTGCCAACTCCTTCAGTGACCGCACCTTGCGTGGTATAACTCCCGATTTAAGCTGGGAGATGCTGTGTGAAAAAATCACGCAAATGCCATTTCTGAGGAGCTCTGGTTTCAAAGTTCTCATGAACCTGTCTCCATTCTCAGTGTCCAATGAAAAGAGACCAACCATCCTCCATCCAAAGTGCAGCAGCAGCCTGATAATCCCTGGGTACTGGATGCCTTCTTCAGGGACCATCCTGTAGAAGGAAGGGGACTGACTTTTTTCTCTCTGAACCTGAGCAGTGAAAGCATACGTGACCTGGGAAAGAAAGGAAGAGAAAGACTGATGGATTGCTTCATATCAGCACCAAATCAAAGTTCCTCATCTTATGGGAATACAACACTTTAACCTTTCATGCATAAAACACAATGGGAAAGAAAAATTGCTACTAATTTTCTGAAAAATAAAAGTTTTATCAGAAAAAATTTGCCCTGTAACTATCTGCATGAAACATGAGTGACAGCAAGCAATGCTTCTTCTTTTCTGAAAAGTGTTTTTGCATCCTAAGTTCAAAACAGTGTCAATAGGAAGCCAGGAGTAGCCTGAGCTCTTGAGCATCTCTAGATGTTCCATCCTTTTATGAATTCCCCAAGATGTCGTCCCACAAAAGGGATCAAAATGTTTTGTAGGGTTGGTCAAACACAGATGCTGTGGACATCTTTCAAGGTTCTCAGAGTCATCGTTGCCCTTCTGTATTTGATGATGGGAAAAAATAGGAAACTATCTTGGATGCCCATGATATGATTGACCCTGAAGTCCAGGATTGCACCACATCTTATCCCAATGAAGAAAACAGTTTTTTCCTTATCCCAAAATTGAAAAGCTCAATCATTTATGGTTCTATCAGAGAGACGTAAGACAGTGGAAGATAAAAGCCAGTGCCAAGAAGGTCAGAATGTGTAAAAGATCAGCTGGAGCCAGTTCATTTGACAGCTGAAGCATAGCTTAGGATAACTTTGTACAAAAGTAACCAGCATCATGTTCACTCTTCCTCTAATCATTGCAAAAGCTGAACCTAAGAAAGCCCGGTGCATGCTGGCTGTGGCCGCTGCTCTTGACTGGAGATAGGCTCACTCTCCAATGCAGGTGTGCACCTACAATAAAGTGTCTTGTTATACAATTAATTGCTAAAATTTCCCGTCTATCTCATGGCAAAAAAGGAGAAGAAGAGGGACTTTCTGTTAATTTCTGGATACCTAAAGGACCGCTTACGCCCTTACATGCCCTCCCGCCCTCTAAGATCTGCAGCAGCGGCCCTCCTCCAGGAACCCTCGGTGAGGGAGATTAAGTGGGTGAGCACCCGGAGGAAGGCTTTTTCGGCAGTGGTGCCCCAACTATGGAATGCGCTCCCTGGAGAGGTTCGCCTGGCACCGTCATTATCTGTTTTTCAGTGCCATGCGAAGACCTTTTTATTTAAGTTGTATTTTAATTGTTAGTTTGTTTATTTGGTTTATGGTTTATGGTTCTGTATTTGAATTGGTTTATGGTTCTGTATTTTAATTGTTAGTTTGTTCATTTGGTTTATGGTTCTGTTTTGGATTTATGTGTTTATGTCTTGTTAGTTGATGATTTGTTTACTTAAAGTTAAATTATGTTTATTATTTTGCTGATTGGGTTATTGTTTAGGTTGGCCGAGATGCACTGGGGTGGGGGAGGTTAAATAGATAGGATTTTAATTGTTTTATTGTTTTTATATTGTTGTAAGCCGCCCCGAGGCTTTGTTGCGATGGGGTGGCATATAAATGTTTTAATAAAATAAAAAACTAAATAACTAAATAAATCTTACCACTAACAGTACCGGATGAGTGCCTGGTGTGGAGCAGAGGGGCTTGAACCCTTTTCATCTAGGGATTCAGTAGGACTGTCTCTTGTCCTAGGAGGGTTACCATGCACGCAAATGATTTGGAGAAGTTTTGCTTCTCTACATGAATCCTCCTATCACTTCTCTGAAGTCTCTCACCTGTGGAATTTTGAAGATGCCCAGCAGGTTGGAAAGCTGCATGGAGTTGTCAGAGTCAGCTGCTTCAAGGACGGCCAGCAGATGATCTCGCCTGCCACACTTGTAGTTAGGAACATGGGCTTGAGAGGTCGAGAGCAGGTCTATGGCTGCATCGGATGTCAGTCTGACATCATAAAGGTTGTCATAGATGCTGTAGCCGAGGGTGAGGTTGGGCAAGAGGCTGAGATTCTGGTTGACCTCCTGGATGGCAAAGAGGATGGAGAGGCTCTTCCAGTAATATGTGACACTCAACCTGAAAAAAAGAAGTAGAATTTTTCATCCTGACCTCCCTGCCCATGAATCCTTCCACTGCCCTTTGAGATTGCATTCTGCTTCTGAGGCTTCCAAACGCTCAGTCTGGTCCCAGCCTAAAACAAGAGCCCAACAGCCGATTCCTGCAGAATTGGTGGTTGGATTCCAGTGGGTGGGCGGGCATATTTCCCGTCTGAGTCCAGATCCCTTCCCCGTTAAAGACACCTGCAGTAAAGGGGTTCATCCCAGGCTGGAGTCCAGCAAGTACAGCCATTCAGACTGAAGGAGAAGCGAGAGCAGAGGAGTAGGGAGGAAAGAATTGTGGGGCATGTTCTAGGGCCTGGGCCCTTCCCATTGCCCTTGACTCCCTTGTGGGCTATGCATCGCATGAGTTCACTTGATGGGTGTTCATGAAGGTGCAGCCAGCTGGAAGGAATTTCTCTGACTTTTCATCCTTTTGTCAAACTGGCTACACAGCTGCCCATGGTGCTTTGTGGTATCAGGTCAAGCAGGACAGTGACTTACCAAATCTGTCTACTAGAGGCAGGTATATTGAAAGAGTGTGTTCCGAAGTGGCCTTTCCCTGCTGAGATGCTCGCACTGAAGACATAGTCTCCTGGTTGGTAATAATTGCGTGGCTGCAGCTCAGCCCTGTGCCAGCTCCAAGGGCATTTTGCCTCCAGCACCACACAGACCGTCTCTGGCAGCAGCAGCAGGAAGAACAGTGCCTTTCTGCCAGTGCTTGGCATGGTCTCCATCCTGCCCCTTTCAACAAATAAGAGGAACAATTAGAAGAATGATTTGCTTTGGAAATTGAGATGATGCCGGCCCAGCCAAGACGCCAGTCAAAGGGAAGAAGAAATGTCCTGTACAGAGGCCTCCTTCTCTGCCTTCAACCTCTCCCAACCACTGAAGGGGACAGGAGGGAAAGAGGTGCCTTCCTTTGAACATGGATGAAAGACACACTCCTGCAATGACACATTTGCATCAGTGGGTTCAGGACGGTCTTGGGGGAGGGGACCCTATGCGGTTTAGCAAGAAGACCAATAATGCATTACAATTTCTTTAATTATATGGACACCTGGCCGGGGCACTTTTGTGGCTTCCAGAACACTTTCCTCAGTCCCAGGATGAAACACCCAGCTGGGAGAAGCACACATCTGAGAACGTTCCTATGTGGCCTCATAGAGGCAACCTGTACCAAGGGGCGCCTTCAGTCGTGTGCTCTGTAATTGGCCTTGAAGTCATGACCCCCACCACCTCCCTCCCTGCATTGCTTCAGTAGGGATGAACTTTGTCCCTACAAAACACTGCCTCTCATTGCACCTGCCAATTTTTGGTGACCTCAGCTGGGTCCCTGGAGGTTATGCTCAGGGGATCTCTAGTTCAGAGGACTGACAACTTCATGAGACAGAAGAATTGTCCCTTCTGCACCCAGTCTGAACTGCAGGGATAGGACAAGTTATGACTCTTTCTACTTGTTTTTCTCCAGCAGGTCAGCTGGAGTCCCTGCTGGAGTAAGGATCCTGTCCATCCTATCCCACCTAACTCTAAAGGAGGAAAAGACACTTTCACTTGGTCTTCTCTCCCCTCCTATTTCCCTTGGAAAATGCTTCTCTTTTTGTACCAATGTTGCCCAATGCCTGTTTCTGGCATCCTTTTCCCCTTGGGGTGTGTGTGCTGGGACTGCATGTTTCCCACTCATTTATATCCAGAATGCTGGCAGTGATTGCAAGAATATTAGGAGAAGTGCCCTATCAGAAAAATTAATTGGAAGACACTTCAATGAGTGCTCATGGATCAGGTAGGCAGTCAGGTAGCCAGGAAACTGTCTGCCCATTTTGAAGAATTAAGATTTCATGGCACATTGAAACAGCTGTGTAGGTAGATCTGGCTTGAGTCACAAGTTCTGTCAGCACTGGTGAGCACAAATGCAACCATGAGTCCCTTGCAGCCACTCTGAGCTGACTGAAGAGAAGCCGGCACCCTGGATGCCCAGGGAGCCCACTCAGCAGTGCAGGACACAGACCCCAGAGGAGCTCCCAGCACAGCTGAGACGAAGCCACAGAGAAGCTCTGTGGCCCCTGGAACTCCTCAGCCCTCCTTGGCCCTCCCGTTCTCCCACTTGTTGTTGGGGTGCTTTCCCCAGGTTTCTTCTGGCTATTAACAAAGTTACCATACAATTTTGAAAGGCCAAAGTTCGTGACTCTTTGAATGCTTTCAGTAGTTTGTGAACTGGGGTCACTGTGTGGATTCATGTGAGTGGCATGGATTGTGGGGGAGGCGGATTGCATCTGATCTGTGATCTTATTGGTCAAACTATATTTTGCATCATTATTTACTTTGTTAGTGTTATATTATTACATTTGCAACCAGCCCAGAGAGATATTTTAATTAATTTCAAAATGTCATGGCTGCTGTATACCTTGCCCTTTTTCTTGCTTGCTTTGTTTCTGCTTTCTGATGTGAACCACGCAGAGAACGACAGTTACAGGTGATATAGAAATGTAATAAATACTACTACTGCTGCTGATGAGAATATGAAAAGAATCTATGACTTATGGAGCCACAGCTGAGGTACAAAGTTCAAATCAATAAAGCTCCAGCACCCTTAATTTGCTTTTCTTCTATGCTGTGATGTTTAACATCTGGCAGCATTGCAGAACTCATCCATCCATTTAGTCCCAGGTGCCAGTTTGCATGTTCTTGGCTCCATGGGAATACTTTGAAGACTTGCTGAATCCTGAGACTTATCAAGATGGAATGTTTGCTTTGTGTTGCTCCTTTTTAACACTTTAGTGAAGGGGGCATCCCTGGGTCCCTGTCTCTGGAGATTGAAAGGACACCTTGCCATTTGTGTGTTGCAGGAAGGGTTTTGCAGATCCACTCCAGCTGCAGGTACCCAGAAAATGGGGGCCATTCAGGCAGAGTACTGCAGGGATATCTGATTCAGCCACTGAAAAACCTCGGAGCTGCATGGCTGGCAGGGAGAGCAGGGGTCTGACATGCCAGGCGACAGTTCCTTGGAAGAAACACATGGAGTCTGCTCGGCTAGAGCATCCATTCCATGGAAATATCCATCCCTCACTGTCATTTGCAACAGGAAACCAGCACCATCCACCGCAGGGTGGGATACACCCCCTGAGAAATGCTTTCAGCGAGGTGGGGGAAAGTGGCCACAATCATTGAAGGTTGGAACACTGTTGCCTAGTGGTAATATTGTTTTTCCTGTCCTAGAAAGACTAAATGAACTACTTACAGACTTGTACAAATAAACACACAAGTACACAGAATTTCTACACTGGGATTGTGCCCATCTTTTGATTCTGAGCATATCAGAACTGTCATATAATGTGATATTATCTAATGCATTGCTTTACATTAATAAAGTGTAATATATTGCATGTAATATAATGATGCAGTTGGGCAGTCTCCAAGGATCAGGGACCATCCAGTAGATTTAAGGGAATTGAATTTTCTCAATCAGAGCCTTAAAAACAAAACCATAACTGAGTGTCAGGTGAGCCAGCTTGGGGGCTCCAGACAGCTAGGGAAGCGTTACCTTTGAAACCTGGAAAAGACTGCAGATAAGGGCCAGTCCAGCAGGGATCTGGCCTAAGGCCTAGGAATTGCCTCCTCCCTTTTCAAGTGAACTGCCTGAAATTAGGGCCCTAAGACACGATTGGGAACAACCGTGGCCTGGGCACCTGGACAAAATGCCTGGCCCCAAGCCTGGGAGAGGAGCCAGCATCAAATGGCTCAGTGGACCTTGCCTGGGGTGGGTAAAGCCCGGAGGGAGGGAGGCTGTTTGCTGCTCTCCTGGGAGGTTCCGGTGGGCTGATTGCCGGTTGCAGGTTGCTGTGCTGCCTAAGTATCCTGATTTGTGGAAGGTGGTACCTCTGTCTGTAGAGCTGAGGCTGGGATATGTGTCTCTTGCTTGCCTTCTGAGTGAGCCAAGCAGCCCTGCGTGTTGTGTGTTCCTGGCTGGCTGCATGCTGTAGCAGTTTCTGCCTGACCTCTGCTTCCCTGTCCCTTTGCCTCTTTTTCCCTTCTTTCTCCTTTCAGCCTGGATGCTTCAGAACCCCAATCCCTATTCTTGTCCTTTCAATGCCCTATTTTCTTCCCCAAGCTTGGGTGTGTCATGTGCTTAATACAGAGGCCGGTTCTGGACTGAGCAAACATGGAAACCCAGGAGGGATTTTTCCCAGTTGGGTATGAAAAGAGAATCCCTGGCAGCTTCCAACACACTGACCAGGGATGAAATGAAGAAATGTCAGTGGCAGATGGCAGAAGAATATGGTAGCCCCTGAGAAAGGGAAGGACAAACAGTAGGAGCATGATGGGAAAACAAGTTTGACAGCAGAAGGGTAAATGAACTTGTACACACAATGAAGGAGCTGGTCTCCTGGACATGATGAACTTCATCCAATTGTTAGAAAGGACTTGATAGAAGGAGTTTCACAAAAACATTCTTATGCTCCTTTAGTAATAAAGGAAGAAATGTCAGCAGCAACTTACCATATTATTTGCTCTATAAGACGCACCTGACCATAAGATGCACCAAGTTTTTAGAGGAGGAAAACAAGAAAAAAAATTCTGAATCAAATGGGCACATAATCACAGGGACATTCCCCAACATTTCCCCATGGGCTGCACATCTGACAGACTTACTGCACACACGTATTCACTCTATAAGACACACAGACATTTCTACTTACTTTTGAGGAGGGAAAAAGTGAGTCTTATAAATAAAAAAATATGGTATTTCCTGCAGGGAGAAAATAATTGACAACAAATTAACCCAAGCTGAATGGTCAAACTGTGGCAGGTAAGCCTGAAGGAGTAAGGGGTGTCTGAGAGGCAGGGTGGCCTGATGGGTTTGGTGCTGAGCGGGAGACCAGAGGGTCCCAACTCCACTGCACAGCCATTGCCCTGAACCTCCCTGAAGGGCAGGTAGGAGCTGAACCCCCAGTCCCAGCAGACCCCAGCCTTGCCACTGCTCTTGGGCTACAGGGGCTTCAGGGAGGTTGGTGACCTGAACACGTTTCCAAATGCTTTGAAGCTACACTCCTGTAGCCTTGTCAAGTGCCGGTCAATGTGATTCTTCAGCTGACACTTCAAAGTAGAGCATGAAAACCCCAAAGGCTGAAAACAAAACTATCATTTGGACAATAAAAAAAAAAAAAACCCAAAAAGCAAAGCTGAAGAGACTGAGAGGGCAAAGTTTGTGAAGCAGTTCTATTTTCCAAAGTACTGAAATGTGCAAATGCACTTTTCCTAATTTCTTTCGTTTCTATAATCTCCATATACCCAAAATGGATGTTTGTGCTCTGAGAATCTTGAGCTGCAGGCGAACAAGGCAAACACACTTTATGCTGTTCTTTTCATCATGAGGTTCTCCTTGGTATTCAGGTCCGGTCTCACTAGAATAACGTAGCACTTGGGGAGGAAGATGCAGCACAGCAGCCCAGCACTAGAGGCCAAGATGGAGAAGACCTGCACAGCCACCATGTACTTGCCCTTGGTGCTCAGGTAGGTGGGCACAAATGACACCCAGATGCTGCAGAAGAGCAGCATGCTGAAGGTGATCAGTTTGGTCTCATTAAAGGCCCCGGGCAGCTTCCTGGCCAGGAAGGCCGCCGTGAAGCAGACAGCAGACAGGAAGCCCATGTAGTTCAGGGCAGCATAGAACATGGCCACAGAGCCTTCGTTGCACTGCAGGATGATCTGTCCAGGCTGGGAGAGCTTGTCAGAGTCAGGGAAAGGGGGGGACATGCCTAGCCAGATGATGGAGAGGACTACTTGGGCACTGGAACAGGAGATGACAATGGAGTAGGCCAAAGTCCTCCCCAACCACTTCCTTGCCCTGTGTCCTGGCTTGGTGGCCAGAAAGGCCAGCACCACAGTGACAGTTTTGGCCAGGAGGGAAGAGATGGCCACTGAGAAGATGATGCTGAAAGCTGCTTGTCGGAGGAGGCAGGTGATGCTTCTTGGCTGGCCAATGAAGAGGAAAGAGCATGCGAAGCAAAGCAGGAGGGAGACAAGAAGAACATAGGAGAGGTCTCGGTTGTTGGCCTTGACTACTGGGGTTTCCTGGAATTTTCTGAAGATTCCTAATATGCCGCATGTGGATATGGACAAGAGTAGGGCCATGCAAGTAAGGAATGTCCCCAAATAATCTTCATAGGACAGGAAGGTGATGACCTTGGGAATGCACTGATTGTGGGCCAAGTTTGGATGCTGATCCTCTGGACACTTCAGGCAATGCTGTGCATCTGTTGAAAGCAAGGGAAACAGCACATTGACTTCTGTTCCCAGTTCTGCTCTTTATATTTTATTCACTATTCTTGTTTTTCTTATTACTAGTACTGTTATTCCTTTTAGCAGTACTGATAGGTGCATGATTCAGGTGTCAGAGGCGGTACAGAGTGTTTTCTTGCCAAAACGGGCTTCCTGGGCCTCTTCATTCTCCCAGGTCATCAAAGTTTCTCAGATACACTACCAAGTGAGCCAACAACCTGGAAGGCACATTGGCGAGTGGACTATGATGTGTCGCTGTATATTTTTCATTGCAATCATGAATTAAGTCATTCCCCTGAAAATGTTTGACCCTGGCAGGAACTCCATCCATTGCAGATCTCAATGGTGCAGGGTGAACATCCCATGATGAAACATGGGGGATGTGTCTCTGGCTGGAATTTCAGAAAGGCTGTGCAGTGGGGTGGGAATGATCCCTGAACCATCCACTGCCTCACCACAAGCCCATATTGAATGGGGTATCTTCCATCATAGGTTCTTAGAGTTTCATTTGCAAAGATTAGGAGTGGTTGAAATAAATTCTCTACAGAGTGTGCCTCAATTTTCATGGTCCCTCTCAGACTGCTGTGCTGTCCCTCATGGTTGGCGCATTCCACTGAGCCCCTGTCCCAGCTTTCTGAAGCTGCAGATTTGCTATTGCAAGCATGCTCAGGGCAAGTGTACTGTGCTGTCAAGGAGATCAAGACAGCCCTCAACAAGCATTCCCAGGTGAGGTCATGCAAGCAGCGTTCTCATGACATGCGCACTGCAATCCTGCTTGAGTGGAGGGTTTTGATCCAAGGTTCCACTTCTGTCATGGGGGGCCAAGGGCCCAATCACTTTGGTTGCAACACTTGCAAGAGCAATAAAACTAAATCTATTTATTACTAGTTATCTACAAGATTCACGACTCTACTGTAGAACTACTTAATGAAAGTCTTTAGTTCATAGATGTTCACATCTGAATGGCGATCTCTTCTCTCTGTTACGTCATATCCTCTCCCCTCAGCCGTGCCTCCCGTCTTTGTTTTTCTCTTTGTATTTTCATTTGATAAGACCTTCTCAATCTTCGTTGAGAGGAATTTTTGCAGTCCACATATCCCATCATTCCCTCTGCTTTTGGACCTGTCAGTTCTGCTTCAGAATTGGAGGAGCTGTCATGTTTCTTTTCATCTTCTCTCCATATGTCAGAGTCAGGTTGATTTAAAGGGCCAGGCATCTGGGTAAAGGTTTGTGGGCTAGAGATGCTCTTAGACACAAGCTGATTTGTATCTATATCCAGCTGGGGTGGATTCTCCTGGACTCTGGTTATTAAGGTCAGGTCCTCCTCATGAGTATTAGCCCCTGTCGTGACCTCCTGCATGACAACTTCTCTACTGGGGTTCCTCAGTCCCATTACTAATCCCAGCTCTAACTCCACTGCTTTAGCCTCCCATCGAGAGTCAGGGAAGAAACTGGAAGGAATGCTGCTCTCCCACCCAGGACTCATCCAGCCTGAACTCCAGTGCCTCAAGATACATTGAGCCTGCCACTGGGTGAGAACCCACCACGAGTGCATGTAAGCCACACCGCAGTCCATCCTGACACAGTTTCTGAGGTTCCAGCTGTGCAGCTTGGGCATTCCAGCAATGAGTCCTCAGCTCCCATCCAGCTCATCCTCTGCCACAAACTCTCCAACAAGCACTTTGCCAGCACCAGCAGACTTTCCTACTTCCCTCTGCTCACTCTAGACCATCACCCCTCCATGAGTTGAGCAGAGGCACAATGTGGAAACACTGAGGAAATGAGTACCATCATTTGTTCAACCATCCCTTTCACTGACCCAGGTGAGATGTGGATGGAGGAGGACCAAAAGTGGGCACTGACCCAGGTGTAATGCCAGCCCCCAATATTCTGTTTTGTCCTTCCTAATTAGTAGTTGCATCAGCCTTATCCGCAGCCATACACAAAACCATCTCGACATCATCCTGATCTGTCTTCTATGCACCTCCCTTCTGAGTATTTGAATAAGCCTCCTCCACAGCCATGAATAGAACCATTTCAGATTCAAAGGGGCTGCGACTGAATAACACATTCTGCCTTTGGCTCCTTCTGCCCAGGAAAACCTTAAGAGTGGGTCATCTCTTATTTGCAAAGTATGCCATGAAGGTTCTGTGAGTTTTGAACTACCTCCAATACACAGAGATCATCAGAGTACGAAAGGAGAGGAGGAAGACTGGGGTTAGGGGTTCCGAGTTAGGAGAGGGAGTTCTGCTCCACCAGTGGGTAATTACACTCTTGGGAGCACCTTCCTGACTGGGAGCCAACATGGTTCAGTAGAAAGGGGGTCCAGAAGTTAGTTTGGACTCAGCCACAGAGTTCATTGGGTGACTGTTGGCCACACTTAGCCTCCCAGCCCAGCCTCCCTCACAGGGTTCTTGTGAAGAAAGTATTGAGAGGAGGAGGAGAGTTACAGAAATCACCAAGAGCTTCTTGAAAAAAAATTACGGGATATAAGGAAAGTGAATAAAAATATGGAATTCCAGCTTCAGCACACATAAAAACCACATTCATTTTAATACTTTTTATGACCTGCGTTTTAGAATTAGAAAAATATTGAACATAACTGGAACCCTCCAGTTATCTTGAATTCCATGAAAGCACACCAGTTCCTTGTCGATGTCAAAATATGCTGCAACCCACCATGCACAGCTGAAGATCTGACTCACATGTCCTCCCTCCCTACAATCCCATAAATATTGGAATCCTCCATGCCCCAAAGAACTCAGGAACCATTCCTTGCGTAATTCTCTGGGCCCATGAACCCTTCCCAGCATCCTCCCTGATGACAAGCCCTGCTGGGTAAGCAAGAGGAGGAGTCCTCTTTCAGCTCTTCAAAGAGTCATGAAAAGCTCCAAAAGTTCAAGAATGTTCCTTCTCTGCAAGCCACCCAGTTCTCCTCGGGGAGCCGCACAAGGCGGAGCTTTGCTCCTTTGCATGGTGAGGGCAATGACTGCACAATAGGTTTGACTTCACACGCCAAGATGCAAGGAGGGGCATTTTGGAAGGACAGGAAGATTTGCTAAAAAACACCACCGACAAGAATGGAGCAAAAGTTTTCAGGAGAGATGGAAAAGACAAAGAAAAATGCAAGGTCATATCAGGGTTGGATCTTTCGGGGCAGTGCCTTTTCCTCTGCACTCACCCACCTTCCCAAGTGGAGATGGTCCCCTCAGCACATGGAGCACAGTCATAGCAGCACATGGGCTGTCCTTCCCGAGCCACCTTGAAGAATCCCAGGTGGCAGCTCTCCACGCACCTGGCCTGTGGCAGCGGCTGAGCGAGAGAGAAGGAACATGAAGGGAGAACGGTTAGGCTGAGGATGCTGGGACTGGGGAGACCATGCTGGAAAGTTTGGAGAGGAGGTCCAGGATTTCAGCATGCTCCATCACTGAACCCCACCCTGTGAAGCTGAAGCATCCTGGACATTCCTTCCAAAGGAATGTCACCTTTTACATCTCATGCTTTGTATTCATTTCTTAAATGTCTGAACTTCTGATTAGGCAGAATATTAGTAAGGGAAGGGAAATTTTAAAAAATGGAACAATGGGGATGGTTTTCTTCACCTGATCCTTCCATTGGGGCCACACAATGGGGTCTTGCTGAATGGTGAATTTGGGGCCAGGCAAGCCCCGTCTTTGTAGACTCCCAACTTTTACTCTTGCAACTGTCCAGTTGGGAAACCTCACCCAACTGACAAGGTCCAAGTTGACTGCCAAGTCTCCGTTCTCGTCCAAATACACCCCATCAATGGAATGGTTGTGAAACTGGGGGTCGCTCAGGAAAGGGTGGAGCTGGAACAAAAGAGAAAGAAGCAGCATTTGAGAAGGCACATTTCATACCCACAGTTAATACGATTGGCAGCAGATGCCCTTCTCCGGGAGGCCTCTGTGAAGGATATTAGGAGGGTGAGAACCCAGAGGAGGGCCTTTTCTTTGGTGGTGCCCCACCTATGGAATGTGCTTCCCAGAAAGGTGCGCCTGGCACTGTCATTATTTAAAAGTTATTTTAATTGTTGTTAGTAATTCTAAGTATAGTATTTTAACTTGTTATTCGAGATGGGCCAGTTTGAAATGGTTTGAAATTGTTTAAATTGTTTTAAATTGTTGAAGTTTTGGCAACAATTTTTTGTATTTGATATGCTGTGAGCCGCCCTGAGGCTTTATTGCAATGGGGGTGGCATACAAATGTTTTAAATAAATAAATACCCCAGTTTTTGCTAAGAGATGGTCTCAAGTTTAATATTGCTCGGTGTCACTCTTATTATGGTGACTTTTATGATTTCGTTTCTGGATACCCATCATCTAATCAGAAGCCTAAGGAAGATTGACTAGCAGCATTGTCACTGAAGGAAAAGTGAGGACAGCTTCTCTGAAGGCGATAGTGCAGGAGTTCTCAGGAGCAGCAAGAGGATGTTTCTGATCCAGGACCTGCAGCCCTTTTGAAGATGATCTGGGAGTTCTTTTCAGGATGCTCAATAGGATATCTTTCTGAGGAGTCTCACAGGAATCCTACAATAGGGGATTTGGAAGGGGTGACAAAGTTCCTCCTTTCACTTGAGGCCTTAATTCCATTTCTGCACCCTGGAATGATCAATCAGAGATTGCAGCCTTGTGCTTTGTGAAAACCCATCCAGTCCTTGAAGAGCAGTATAATAACTTCCTTCAGTCCTTTCATCTAAAGAGCAACCTTTCTCAGGTCATTCAGTCTCTCCTCATATGCCGTCCTTTCAGGTATACACATCACACTTGCAGTCCCCTTCTGAATGCTTTCCTGTTTCTTCTTCTGAGATCCAGCACATTTATTCTCTGTCTATGATGGTGCTGTGAAGAACACATGAGATGTGCAGAACTGAGCAACACTCCCCGCACTTCCTCATTCCAATTATCAATGCAAATGTTGAAGAGCACCAGACCTTGGACAGAATCCTTAAGTACCCTCTGTGTTACTCCTTCTGGGTCTAGAAGTGGCCATTGGTGAGCACACCTTGGGTCCCATTCTCCAGCCAAATGAGCTTCCATCTGAGTGTTGCTGTATCTACTTTAATTGGAGCTAGTTTGCTAATCATGATATCATGGGGCACTTTGTCCAAAGCTTTGCTGAAGACCAGATAGATGATATGCACAGCATTCCCAGAGTCCACCAGGAAAGTTACTCAATCGAAAAGCGCAATCTGATTAGATTAAAGGATTTATTCCTGACACATCCATACAGGTTTCTCAGCATCATTGCAATGTGTCTTGAGATCTCTAGGTTTATAATCTGCTCCAGATTTTCTCAAGCACTGTAGTCAGATGGACCGTTCTGTCATTCCAAGAGGCCTCCAGCTTTCCTTTCTTCATGGTGAGGACAAAATTAGGCCTTCTATAGCCATCTAGACTTCTTCTGCCAGGTCCTTTCTACCATTCGGATGCAGTTCATCAGGCCCTGGAGAATGACTCCTTCATTGTGGGTAGAAGATCATTTACCCTTTTCCTATCAGTCTTGATCTCCCACCATGCTCCTTCCGCTTGTCCTTCCCTTCTGCAGGGTGCTTTTTATTCCTCCTCTTTGGCAAAGACAGAACTGACAAGATTGGGCTTGCCTTATCCTTTGTCATCATTTTGGCCTCTGAAGGGACTACCCAAACCACCACATCTTCCTTTTGTCTTTTACTCTGGATGTATCTGAGAAGTCTTTTGGTTGCTTTTCATATTCCTCACCAAACTCCACGCATTCTCTGCTTTAGTATTCCTGATGCCATCCCACTCAGTGCTGCCTGCCTGCATTCCTCTGGTTTAGCTTGGTCAGCCTTCCACTTCCTCAAGATGCCCTTTTGGGTGGGGAGGGTTGGTTTTCAGATCATCATCAGACCCATTTTTCCTAAAAGCACATTCAGCAGAGCTTTTCTGTTGTTTTCTATTCTTTGAAAGAAAAGGATGTAATTGTGCCCATAGAATTGCCATTTTAAAATATCTCCACCCAATGAGGACTGGCGGTTTGTCTCCCTGGGGTCATTTGCCATGGGACCTGACTTAGGATTGTGTGGAGCATCTTAACACGAGGTTTCCTGAAATGTGTGCAGTCAGTTTCACTACATTTGGATTTGCCTTCTGTAAGAATTGAAGTAAGGCATGGCTGTCTTGTCCCTGAGCTGCCTCTTTGTGTACCAGGTCTTCCCCATTGAGAACAAGCAGGCTGCGAGTCTGATTTCTGTGGTGCTGAAAGTGACCATGCAGTTGCACTGTTTCCAGTAGTGAAGAGCATCTTCTAGTTCCTTTGCTCATAATGTTCCCCCCTTTACCAGGAACGTTCCTCCTCATTGTCAGTTCCCTCAGGATTGTCTTCCTCGGCCTCAGTTACCAGATTCTCTTCTGTCTCCCCTTCTACATGTACCCTTTCCATTGTATTGTTTGACCTCAGAATTGTCCTGCCTTGAGGGTGCCCACTGACTTCTCAGGTGCTCTCATGTTTTCTTTCAAGATTGCCATGAGGTTTCACTGATCGCACGTACCTACCTCTCTGGTGTTTGGCAGAACACCAGACATGGCATGGAAGTTCCATGTCAGTACAATGTGGAAGGATTCCAGGCCCATATTAGCTGACTTTGGATTCTACCTTTCTCTCCAGGTTGTGACATTCTGGCCTTACTTCTCTTTTCCTTGAAGGTGATCAATGGAGTCTTGGATCCCTGCCTCGATCTCCTCTCCCACTACACCTCCAGTGCCAAACTCCAACTGGCTCTCCATGTCAGATCACTCGCTGGAACGTTTCTTGCATGTATAGATCCTCCCAGACTAACTGGGGCACCATTCCTTGCTCTTCCCAGCTAGGAATCTGAATGTATCCTGGGGTGAGGAGTGCACACACAACTAAGGGCAAATTGTGTTCAGCTGGGCATCCCAGGTCTAATACAGATTGCCTTGTATTCTGAACCCAGGCAAGATAACAAGCACTATAATTCATAGGTCAAGGAATCTGAGCAAGGACATGTACACTCCTTGTCTAGACTTGCATACAAACCCATTGATTCAGAATGACTCAGAAGAACTCTACAGGGCAGGAACAGCTGGACTCAATCCCAGGAAGTCAGCAGAGGGGGGAAAAGGAGGACCAGAATAGAGAATGTTCCAGCTGCCCCTTCATTGGGAAAAACTTATCTCCATTCTAACATTTTAACTTTAACAGGTAAGAAGATTTTGATTTGGGAGAATACCTGCCATGGATGAATCTGGGGTAAATCTGGCCAGCCACCACGTTCCATGTTGTTCCTCCTGGATCTGACGGAAATGGCCACATGCACAACACGGGCCACAGCCTGGACTGTGTTGTAAGAGAAGAAGTTGTCCAGAGAGAGTGTTTGCTTCTTTTCCACTTGGGGCAGGCCCTCCGGTTCCTCCTTCTCTCTGCATCTTGCCCACTTTTTCACTGACAGAACATGCTTTGAATACGAACACTTGAAAGCTGTCTCCAGAAATGCATACATACTTTCACGCAAATTCTCATAACGATCATAGTTGATCCATTTACTTTTTGGGGGAAGGAAGGAAAAGTATGCATGAACGTGCGGGAATATTCTATTATTTGCATACACTAAATTCAAGATAAAGTCACACATAGTTGTGGTGATCCAGATTTTTCCATTGACTGGTTGCATAAACATTTCAATAGCAAATTCAACAATTGCTATTCCATAGAAGTTGAAAATGAACTCTTCAAAATAAATGAATACGTTGATTTCTACCAAAATCTTCCATGACTGCCGCCTGACTGGTATACGACCCGATTTCATTTGTGAGATGCTGCGTGAAAAAATCACGCAAATGCCATTCCTGAGCAGCTCTGATTTCAAGGTTCTCATGAACTTGTCTCCATTCTCAGTTTCTAGTGCAAAGAGACCCACCATTGTCCACCTGAAATGCAGCAGCAGCCTGACAATCCCTGAGTACTGGATGCCTTCTTTGGGGAGCATCCTGTAGAAGGAAGGGGACTGACTATTTTCTCTCCAAAAATGAGCAGTGAAAGCATAAGTGACCTGGGAAAGAGAGGAAGAGGGAGACTGATGGATTGGTTCATTCCAACACCAAATCGAAATTCCTCATCTTAAGGACATAAACCGCTTAAATTCCATTTATCTACATAAAATATGATTTGAAAGAAAATAATGCTTATAGTGTTCTGAATAATAAAGTGTTTGTCATAAAGCATTTACCCTTTAGCTTTGTAGGGTTGATCGTAAACAGATGCCGTGGACACCTTCCTAGGCTCTCAGAGTTACCCTTGTCCATATGCATTAGAGGATGGGAAAGAAAAGGAAACTATCTTGGATGTCCATGATATGATTGACCCTGAAGTGCAGAATTACTTGCTCTGTACCCCATCCAAATTAAGAAAAGAATTTTTACTGATGACAAAACTGCAAGGATCAAGTATTTAGGGGACAGAGAGACATAAGAAACTGCAAGATAGTAGCCTCTGTCAATGATGTCAGAATATATAAAAGAACATTTTACGTATGATCAGCAATATCAGCTTGTTTTGATTTGAGAAGTGTAGCTTAAGTTAACAATGTCCAAAAGTAATAATTTTGATGTCCCCTCTACATTGAATCATTGCAAAAAGCTGAACATATAGAAGCCCTGCACATGATGACTGTGGCAGCAGGTCTAAAGATGAGATGGACTCACTTATGATTAGAAGCATATTAACCTTGGTACAAGGGGAGTCAGAAGGACCCCTGGCTCCAGATTGCTCTGCTACAGTAATCCTCCACATGTGATTATTGGTTGTGCACCTACAGTCAAGAGTCTTTTTCATACTGTTACTTGCTGGTGCTGCCATCTCTCTCACGGTCAGACAAGGAACAAGAGGGAATTTTTGATTAATCCTCAACACTAAGAGTACTGGATGGGTGCCTGGTGGGGGGACCAAGGGGGTTTCACCCTTTTCAACTTGGGACTGTGAATGATGGTGTGTTGTGCAGGGACAGAGATCATACTTGCAAATTATTTGGAGAATTTTTCTTTCTCTACATAGCAACTCATATTGCTTCTCTGAAGCCTCCCACCTGTGGGATTTTGAAGATGCCCAGCATGTTGGAAAGCTGCATGGAGTTGTCAGAGTCTGATGCTTCAAGAACGGCCAGCAGATGATTTCTCCTGCCACACTTGTAGTTGGGCACGTGGGCCTGAGAGGTTGAGAGCAGGTCTATGGCTGCGTCGGATGTCAGTCTAACATCATGAAGGCTGTCATACATGCTGTAGCCCAGGGTGATGTTGGGCAAGAGGGTGGGATTCTGGTTGACCTCTTGGATTGCAAACAGGAAGCAGTGGATCTTCCAGACATCTGGTGATGTGATCCTGAAACAAGAAAGAAAGTTTCACACTGCCAACCCTGCTCATGAATCCTTCCAGTGCCCTTTCAGGCTCCATCCTGATTCTCAGGCTTCTACGTGCTCAGCCTGGTCCAAACTGAAAGCAAGAGTCCCACTGCTGCTTCCTGCAGAATTCCTGCTGGATTCCAGTGGGTGGGCAGGCCTATTTCCCATCTTAATCCAGGTCCATCCCCCAAGACAAGACACCTGCAGCCAATTTGCCCATCCCAGGCATGAGCCCAGCCAGTGCAGTCACTAACCCTGAAGGAGAAAGGAAGGCAGAGGAGTGCAGACACAAGGAATGCGAGGCATGATCTCAGGCCTGGAGCCTCCCATGGACCTAGACTCCCTGCTGACCTTTCTGCCCATGAGTTCATCAGCTGCGTCTTCATGAAGGAGGAGCCAGATGCAAGAAATTGCCCTGGGTTTGTATGTTACTGAAGTACTGACCATCTTCCCACAGTGCTTCGTGGTATTATATAAAGCAGGCCAAGGACTTACTCAATCTCTTTATTAGAGGCAGGTTTATTGAAAGTGTGTGGCTCAAAATGGCCTTGTGCTGCAGAGATGCTGGCACTGAGGACATAGTCTCCTGGCCGATAAAAATTCTGTGGCTGCAGCTCTGCCCTGTGCCACCTCCAGGGGCATTTGGCCTCCACCACCCCACAGCAGGCCACAGAAAGCAGGAGCAGCAGCACGAAGAAGAGTGCCCTTCCGCTGGATCTTCCCAAGTCCTCCATACTGTCCTTTTCAACCAATGAGAGGAACAATTAGGAGAATGAATTGCGTCCCTAATGGAGGTGGTGCTGAGCCAGCCAAGGCTTTAGCTAAAGGGAAGGAGAAGATGGGCTTTGCGTGGAGGCCTCCGCCCCTGCCCTCAGCCTCTCCCGAGCTCTGAGAAGAACTGCAAGGAATGAAGTGACTTCCCTTTTGGACCTGGATGGAAGACACACTTGTGCAATCTCAGGTGTGCATCAGGGGTTCAGAATGGTCTTCAGGGAGGAGACCTAATGAGATTTAGCAAGTAATGCTTCATGATTTATATAATTATTCAGCCACACCACAAAGGCGCCTGTGCGGCTTCTTGAATTCCTTCCTCAATCCTCTGTAGCAGACAAGAATGTTCTGAGATTTTCTTGATGCAGCCCCTTGGAGGCAAGGAGGATCACAGGATACCTTCTGTCGTTTGGCATGTAATTGGCCTCAAAGGGATGATCTCCTCAATCACATAGTAGCAATTTCCCCCTCTACACCCCCCCCCCATTATGGCCTCTTTAGTGAGGGAGTTTGATCCTGCAAATCTGTGCTTCCCTTCCCATTTTTCCCTTCCCATTTGTGGCGAGGTCTCCTGTGTCCCTGGAGATCCTTCTTGGGGCTCAGGGGAGAGGAACATCAGCATCAGGAACAGCATGTCAAAAACTTAGCAGTTCTTTGGTGTGATCCTACAGGAAATGACCCTCTGCACTGAAACCTACAGTAGTGCTACCAGGTAGAAGCGCACAAACCAACTGCAAGATTCCAAAGCATACACAGAGTGTTTTATTTTTTTATTTGCTTAAAACTTTTTTATGCTGTCCCGTACGTAGACATTTTGGGACAGTTTGCACCCAATTAATCCTAAAAATAGACATAAGAATAACAGTTGCTCAACATCCAATGTTAAAATATAACTTTACTATAGAAAACAAGTTAACAATTAACATACTTGGAGAATACAAAGGTTTTCTCCTGACACTGAAAGCAAAGAAGTGTTGGTGCCAGGCGGACCTCTCTAGGGAGCATATTCCAGACTTGAGGTGCCACACACAGAGAAGGCCCTCCTCCAGGTAGTCACCCTCTTGATCTCTTTCAAGGACAGCTCCTGGAAGAGAGCCTCTGACTCTGATCTCTCTGAGCTGTGGGGCACATGGAGGGAAGACACTCCTTCAGGTATCCAGGACCTAAGACATGTAGGACTTTATAAGTCATCACCCAGCACCTTAAATTGGGCCCTGACTTCAATTGGCAGCCAGTGGAAGTGGAAAAGGACCAGTGTTATATGTGAACACCTGCCAGTCTCCGTTAATATCCTTGCAGCTCTTTTCTGAACCAATTGAACTAGCCAGACCATCTTGATGGGCAGTCCCATGTAGAGTGTGTTATAGTAATCCAGTTGGGTAGTTACCAGAGCATGGGTCACTGTTGCAAGGCTTCAGTCATCCAGGCAACTTTGCATTTGGTAGACCAGTCAAAGCTTGAGAAGAGCATTCTTCACCACCACGGTCACCTGGGATTCCAGGGTCAGCTCTGTAGTGAGGAGCACTCCCAAACTGTGCATCCTGTTCTTTTGGGGAAAGCAACCCCATCCAGAACATGGCCGTTATCACTCACCTATAGGGCTGAACCACATACCAACAGGACCTCTGTCTCATCTGAGTTGCGCCTGAGTTTATTGGCCCACAGCCAATGTATTAGCTGGATGACTTTGAGCCACTCCAGCCTTCTTGGTCCAGCCTACTGCAAAGGGTTGTTGTTGAGGGGACAACACTGAGATCAGCATGAGGAGAGAAGCAAGTCACACGGAGTGTGTTAGATGAAATATGCAGTGCAGACCTGCAATAAAAGGAATAAACAAAGAACAGAACAATGGCAGAAAGCCATCAGATTCCCTGATCTCAGCCTTCTGGACAACAGTCTGATTTGCAAGGGAATGACCTCAGTTCTGTATCTGCTTGCAAGGGGCTGAGGCCCACAGGCTTCACAGGCAGTACCCCCTTCTTTGCCCAGCCACCTTTCTTTGAGCAGCTCCACCTGACTCAGAAGCATGCCAGTTGCACACCCACAAGCATCTGCAGGCATCCTTTTGCTTGGCTGACCTCACAGGAAAGGAAGGAAGGAAGGAGGCCAACAGATGCTCAAGGGGTGGGCTCCGATTCGTTCCATCCCACCAATGTTCTTAGTATGTATGAAACCCCAAAGAATGTCCATGTATTTTCTGAAGCTCTGCAGTTCAGAGGATTGGTAAGTAGATTTTAATTGTTGAGCGAGAAGGTTCCTGTGAAAGAGTTCCATACAAATTACACATTTAGTTTGCCTTTGACCATCAGGTGCCCCTTGGTATTCAGGTCAGGCCTTGCTAGAATAATGTGGCACTTGGGGAGGAAGATGCAGCACAGCAGCCCAGTGCTGGAGGCCAAATTGGAGAAGACTTGCACTGCCACCATGTACTTGCCCTTGGTGCTGAGATAGGTGGGCACCAAGGACAGCCAGACTCTGCAGAAGATCAGCATGCTGAAGGTGCTCAGCTTGACCTTGTTGAAGGCCCCAGACAGCTTCCTGGCCAGGAAGGCCACCATGAAGCAGACGGCAGCCAGGAAGCCCGTGGAGCTGAGGGCAGTGTAGAACATGGCCACAGAGCCTTCTTTACACTGCAGGACTATCTGCTCCATCTGGGAGTGCTTGTCAGGGTCAGAGTAAGGGGGAGAGGTCCCCAGCCAGATGATGGAGAGAACTACTTGGACACTGGAACAGGAGATGACAATGGAGTTGGCCAAAACTCCTCCCCAACCAGTTCCTTGCACTGTTGCCTGGCTTGGTGGCCAGGAAGGCCAGCACCACAAGGACAGTTTTAGCAAAGAGGAAAGAGACAGCCACTGAGAAGATGATGCTGAAGGCTGCTTGTAGGAAGAGGAAGATTACTTTCCTTTGTCGGCCAATGAACAGGAAGGGAGATAAGAAGGAGAGCATGAGGGAGATAAGCAGAAGGAAGGAGAGCTCCTGGTTGTTGGCTTTCACAATTGGAGTGTTTTGGAAGGGAGTGAAGATTGCCAACACCAAGCCTGTGCTCACAGACAAGAAGTTGGCAAGAGAAACCAGGGTGGTCCCCAAGGGTTCTGCATAAGACAGGAAGATGATGATATTGTGCACACATTGATCTTGTTCCTTGTTTGGGTGCTGATCTTCAGGACACTTGGTTCAGAGGGCTGCATCTGCCAAGATCAAAGGAAATGTCTCCCTTATATCTACTGTCAGTCTCTCTTCTTTTACCTTCAAGATGGAGAACTGATGCTTTCCAAGAGGCAGAAAAGAAGGTGGGAAGACAAGTCGAATTGGAAGTACATGGTGGCCGTGCACGTCTTCTCCATCTTGGCCTCCAGGGCTGGGCTTCATCTTTCTCCCAAGTGCTTCATTATTGTAGTCAAGTCTGGACTGAACTCATGCTGAATAGTAAAACAGCTAGAAATTAATTTCTTATGTATTTGTTTCTCCATGGCATAATTCAGCAAGCTCAGTGTAAAGCCTCTTCAAATGATATGTGAGTATCCCCTGTCAGGGGAGGGGCACCTGCATTTAGTTGATGGGATGTATTTAATCCCAACCCCAAAACCTCCCACATTCTTGCACTGGATTCAACCTTTGCTGCTGGTTCTGCCCTACCCTTGGTGGCCTTTTGGCCTTGTGTCCTCCACCCTCTATTTCAGCCTCCACCTCTCCCTGCACACCAGTATCCAGTCCTCACCTGGGGAAGGCATTCCTTCCTCTGTCTCCATCACACCTGGCCTCAGTTTGTGCATTGAGGACTCCTGATGATTAATTGAGGCATCAATCCACATTTCTGATGAAGTCAAGTCAACAGGTCTATGGCACTGGCCCCGAGGCCTGGAACATGGTGGCATGGCATCATCCATGTGGAAGAACTGGCAGAGTTCACCTTGACATGCTTGTGCTTCTGCTCTTCCTTTCCTGCCAGATGCATTTTCTTCCATTCTTTCCTGAGAGTGCTTTGAAGGGCGAAGGACAGCCAGGATAGCTTATCTCCTTGGCTCTGCCATCTCCACCAGTCTGCAATCACTAGCCAAGTCCCCTTCTTTGAGGTTGCGCTCCTGAGCTTGTGAAGCAGCCCACGTCATTCTTTCCATAGCAGCTGCATGCAGCAACAAGTGTTGGTCGGAGCTCAGATTCCCAGTTCCAGGTGGGACTGAAGCCTCTGAACACCGACCTGGGATTCTAAACTAACCTTCAGCTCCTTGTGCACTCTGCACAGTGTGAGATTGCTCCTTTAGTTGTCAAAAATGCCAAGAGGAGTTGTAGGTGACAGAAAAATGGCTTCCCCTTCTTCACCCCCACTGATAGGTTATAGTCAGAGGATGTCTCTGGATTGTCATCCATTTCATAACATCCTGTTCTGCAGATCAGTGGACACTGATGTTCTAGGTTTTTGGACTTCTTCAAGTTCCACCGGGTGCTCAGTCTGCCCTCCTCTTTTTCCTGCCTCTGAACCTTTGTAGTTGTCATTCTTGTTCTTTGAATGATAAATTGTGCATTCAGGAATGCAGTGTTGAAGGCACCAAACCAAATGTGCCTTAAATGTCCTTTCCCTGCATTGAAGTGAAGAGCCGGTCATGTCTCTGCATGGATTCTAAAGCAATTTTTTTCTGGTAGTTTAGTCAGATGCTATGGAGAAACGATAACATCAAAATTCACCACAAACCCAGGGATTGAGCGTCATGTGGGAAAAGGATTCTGAGGAAGGATCCTGAGGAATTGTCCCAGTTTGCTGCATTTCACCACAATGCTGTTATAAATAAGTGAATAGGGGAAGGACCCATGCACGGACCCATGGTTGGACTCATGGTCCATCTAATCCAGTGTTGTGTTCACACAGCAGCCACCCAGTTGCCCATCATGAGATTCCACAAGCAGGGCCTGGGCATCCCAGTAACAGGTGTGCTCAGGGATCTTGCTTCTGATCGAGAGGTAGCCCTTAGCCAACAAGGCTAGTAGCCAGTGATACTCTCCTTTTTCTCCTCCTCCTCCATGAATCTCTCCAACCCCCTTTGAAAGCTGTCCAAAGTGGTGGCCATCACCACTTCCTGTGGAAGGACATTCCACAGTTTAGCTATGCAGCATGTGAAGAAATCCTCTTTTATCTGTACTGAATCGCCCCCACATAGTTTCTACTATTATAGGAGAGGGAGAAAAAATGTCTCCCTCCCCACTTCTTCCCCACCAAGCACAATTTTGATTATTTCTGCCTCGTATCCTTTTAATTCCTTTTGTACTTTCCCTGTGTGGAAATGCACCAGATTCCCCAGGCTCCACTTCCTGGACTTGGCTCCATCTTGCAGTGGCCCAGATCCCAAGTTCCTGGCAAACACACCCAGTACAGTGGTAGCATGATTCACGAACTTAATTCGTTCCACAATTCTGGTCTGAACCACATGTAGTTTTTTTAACCACAAAAATATGAAGCAAAATACAGTGCAGTATGAAGAGAGAGAACACTGACCTTGCTTGAGGTGACTTCTGGAGTGGAGGACAGGAAGCTGGGTGAGGAGGAGGTTATTTTTTGGAGGGAGCGTCTGCGACTGCGATCTCAAGTAGAGGAACCCAAGACCATGTGTCAGAGTGGGGAAGATGGCCGCATTCATGTTAGTCACGGAATGAGTTCACGCATGGAAGCAAAGTTTTGCCGAACTTTCTGTTTGCGAACCCAATAGTTTGCGCGCAGAAGCATTCACAAACCAAGGTATGATTGCATTCAGATTAGCTACATAGAAAACAAGCATATCAGAGGGCGCCCCTGGGCCATCAAGTCCTTGCTCATGTAATTCCCATCATGCGGTTGTCCAATCTTTCGTTGGACACCCTCTCTGGCAGGGCCTCAACCACCTCCCTTGGAAGCCCATTCCATATCCTAGCAGTCCTGACTGTCAGGATGTGTTTCCTGGCAACCAGACTGAAACCTTGAGCACTTTTCCACTGGACCACATCCTTCCCTCGACCAAAGGAGAGAAAAGGTCAAGGCCCTTTCCACGTGACACCCATTCACATACCTAGATGTTGCTATATGATCCCCTCTGAATCTTCTCCAGGTTACGAAAAAGGAAGGGTTGCACCTCCTCTTTTCCTGAAGCGTTCTAGGGCATTTGGCAAGTGCACAATGTACATCTATTAATGGGTATGGCCCAGGAGTCCCGTCAGATGGAAGCACAGAGCATAGAGCATGCTCTTCTTCAATGAAATCCACTCTATACATGCTCAGTGGAATCCACCATAGAGTTGGAAAATCATGGCAGGTTGACTGGGTTGCAAGCCCATGTTTACTGAGGAGGACCGTCCCCTCATATGCCCAATACAGTACTGAAAGATCCCCACTCTCCTTGAAACTTCCTGGCCACACCACTGTGTGACAACCATGTTGTGGATGGGCTGACCTCTTCCATGCTTTAGAGGGCTCCAAGAGAATTCTCTGTTTCCTCCTACTAGGAAATCAGAGCAACCTCACCTGTGTTTTAGCAGCTTCCTCCAGAAGCCTGATTCCTGAATCCCGTACATGTGGTTCATTTCCTCCACACCCTCCTCAGCTGTAAAGACTTCAGTGTGCCCTGCACCCCCATCACTAGGTCTCCAAGAGAAGTAATGCAAGAGAAAGAACAGCGAATTGCTTCCCTGAGTATGGGAGAATCTCCTGGGTGAGGCTGTGGGCATAACCCATAAATTCCAAGCTTCCCATTTTTCATATGTAAAGGATTGATCTGCAACCTTCACAGAACCCCAGAGAAGGACCCCAACCTTTGCAGGGCCTTTTCTGCTCAGCTGCTTTGTAAGTCTGCATTTCCATGCAGTCACCCAGAAACCTGGCTTGCCAGTTTGACTTAATGGTTTAATGGATGCCAGTTTTATTTAATTGTTTCGATTTATCTGGTGGAATCGGGACAACAGCATTTTTCATGTGCAGTCTCCAACTGGCCCAACTGGAGAGTCCTCTCTGATGCCTGAACTTGAATACTGTGGGTTACACATCTGTTAAACATAGAAACATAGAAACAGAGTGAGCCAGAAGGGTCCTCCTGGGCCATCTAGTCTGACCTCCGGCACCAGCCAGCTCCGCTCATGACATGCCCACCATGCGCATGTCCAGCCTATCTTTGAACACCCTCACCGATGGGGGCTCAACGACCTCCCATGGAAGCCCATTCCACGTGTTTGGGGTCCTAACTGTCAGGAAGTGCTTTCTGGCATGAAAATTGAACCTTGGCTCCCTGAGCTTTGCTCCATTGGAGCGTGTCCTGCCTTCCTCTGCAGGGGAGAACAGGCCTCTCCCCATCTCCATGTGACACCCCCTCACATACCTGTATGTTGCCAAAATATCCCCTCTGAGTCTCCTCTTCTCCAAGCTGAAGAGACCCAGTTCCCTCAGTCTTGCCTCATATGGCATCCCCTGAAAACCAGCCACCATCCTTGTGGCCCTACGCTGCACTGAATCCAACCTGGCTATATCCTTTCTTTAATGAGGGGCCCAAAACTGAACACAATACTCCAGTTGCGGGCACACCAGAGTCATGTAGAGTGGAAGTAATACCTCTCTTGATCTAGAAGCCACACTTCTGGCTAAGCAACCAAGAGTGGCATTTGCCCTCTTGACCACCACATCACACTGCTGACTCATGTTTAGCCTGCGGTCAACCAGTACCTTGAGGTCCCTTTCACAAGTGCTGCTCTCCAGCCACTTGTCACCTAACCTGTACTTATGACAGCTATTCTTATGCCCCAAGTGCAAGACCTTGCACTTCTCCACATTGAACGCCATCCTGTTGTCTCCTGCCCACTTCCATGGTAAGTCCAGATCCTTTTGGATCTGGTGTATCTGCTCCTCAGTTGTGGCCACTGCTCCGGTTTTAGTGTTGTCTGCGAATTTGATCAGCAGACTGTTCACCCCTTCTTCCATGTCATTAATGAAAAGATTAAACACGATCAGCCCCAGGACAGAGCCCTGGGGGATCCCGCTTGTCACTGGCTGCCATCCCGACGATTCCCCGCGAATGGTTACCTTCTGCTTTCGGTCAGTCAACCATGCCCTAATCCACCGGACAGTGCTTTGGTCTATCCCAAAACTCCTCAGTTTCTCCACCAGGATATCATGGGGCACTTTGTCAAAGGCCTTGCTGAAATCCAGGTATACCACATCCACTGCATCCCCCCCATCTAGCCATCTTGAAACCTTGTCATAGAATTCCATAAGCTTTGTCTGGCAGGACCTGTTTTTGCGGAAGCCGTGTTGTGTGGCTGTCAGCCTCCCTTCCCTGTCTAGCATCACTAGATCTCTCTCTATTATGAGCCTTTCCATTGTTTTTCCTACAATGGACGTAAGGCTAACCGGTCTATAATTCCCCATGTCCTTCCTACTACCCTTTTTGAACATTGGGACCACCGATGCCACCCTCCAGTCCTCTGGAACTTCACCTTTTCTCCACGAGGCCTCAAAAATGGAGGCCAGCGGGCATGAAAGAACCGCTGCCAACTCTCTAAGTACTCTCGGGTGTAACCCGTCAGGGCCTGGCGCCTTTGTAATGTCCAATGCCTTGAGGAGCCCCTCGACTTCAAAGGGGGTGACTCTAATCTCTGCCCCTAAGTCCCCAGCCTCATCTAATCTCCTATATGGATATCCCCTGTCCTGCTAATCAGCCTTAGCCTTGCGAAGAATCCTTCTGCAACGGGCCTCCTCCTCCCGGTATACACTTTTGTCTATTTCCCCCAGTACCCATTTCCTATGGAGGCTTCTCTTTCGTCGAATCCCCGTAACCACCTCCTTTCGCATCCATGGCGGCACTCTCCTCCGCCTCCCCACCTTACTGACTAGAGGTATTGTCAGGGTTTGCACCTGCAAAACCTCCTTTTTGAGTGCCATCCACCCCTCCTCAACTCGCTTACCTTCCAGTAACCTATCCCAGGAGACTTTCCCCAGCCTGGCCTTCAGTTGGCCAAAGTTGGCCCTCTTGAAGTCCCAGCTTCTAGTGCTCGCCCTGCTGCATGGCCCCAGTCCCCTGATCTCAAAGCAAAGGATGGAGTGATCACTCGCATCCAGAGCAACCCTAATCTGTACTTCATCTATCAGCTCCTCCCTATTGGTCAAGACCAAGCCAAGGATGTTTCCTCCCCTCGTCACCTCTCGGACCCTCTGTGTGAAAAACCCACCCTCTAGAGCTTCTAGGAAGCGACGTGACCTGGCTGCCACCACCGAGTGAACCTCCCAAGTAATATCCGGGAGATTGAAATCCCCCATAATTACTGTGTCTCTCCCCCGAGATATCCTTAGAATCTGGCCTGTCAGGACATCATCCAGGGTCTCAAGTTGACCTGGAGGGCGATAACATACCCCCACTGTCAGGTCTCTTTCCCTGTCAAAACCCCTAAGTTTCACCCAGACTGCCTCTACCGAATCCCCATCTGTGCTGCATTCTATCTCACTGCATCCTATCCCTTCCCTGACATATGAAGCCACACCCCCACCTCTCATTCCCTTCCTGTCCTTTCTAAAAAGGTGATACCCTTCTATGTTCACATTCCAGACTTGCCTTTCATCCCACCAAGTTTCTGTGATTCTCACCAGATCATATCCTCCTATTCCCAGGAGAGATTCAAGCTCTTCCTGCTTATTACCCATGCTCCTAGCATTGGTGTAAATGCACCTCAACTCCTTCCCACCGCTTCCTTTCTTTGGAGTGCCCAGCATCCCCCTTCCTCCCATCCTCCCTGGTACCTGGCCCCTCTCTGTAGAAGTCCTGTCAGTCCTTGCAGTATCTCTAAAGCCCTGCTCCCAGAGCCCCGGTCCTCCCCGCACACTTGTCCAGTGCAGACACGTTACTGGGGGGCCTGAACCCACCCCCCACTGGCTCAGTTTAAAGTCTTCCGGATGAAGTTCGCTAGAGCATCTCCAAAGGACCTTTTCCCCATCCTCATGAGGTGTAACCCATCCCTTGTCAGAAGTCCATTGGCAAGAAAACGAGTGCCGTGGTCGAGGAACCCGAAGCGTTCCTTCTGGCAAAACACCCTAAGCCAGTCGTTCACCTCAGAGGCCCTCCTGTCCCTTCCTGGTCCAAATCCCCAGACAGGTAAGATTGACGAGAAGGCCACTTGGGCCTTCATCTCCCTGAGTTTCTTCCCCAAGGCCTCAAAGTCCCTGGTGATCCCGACCACCCCCTGCCTGGCCACGTCGTTTGTGCCCACATGGATCACCAGGAGCGGCTGGTGACCCCCGGAGCGAACAAGACGCTCCACTCTGTCCTTCACGTGCCGGATGTGTGCGCCCGGCAGGCAGCAAACCTCCCTTTTCTCAAGGCTGGGGTGCCACACTGCCGCCTCAGTGCCCCTCAGCAGGGAGTCCCCAACAACTATCACCCGCCGCCGTACCTTCTTGGTGCTGGTGGGCAGCCGTGCCCTGGTCCTCGCCTCTCCTGCAGTGGCTCCCTTGCCTCCTGATGTCCCAGGCTGGGGGTCCTGCTGGTCCCCCGAGGCCTCCTCAGCCCCAGCCTCCCCAAGTGGAGAGAACCTGTTTCCCAGCTCCAGATTGGTGCCAGGAGAAGGAGGAGGCCGTGCTGGCCTCCTCCTCCTGTGGGTGACATACCTCCATGTCTCCGCAGCTGCTTCTCCCGTGGTCTCTCCCTCAGCCCTCTGTCGAGAGGGGGGCTGCTGCGGGGGGGGGCCCTGAAGAGCTCTCTCGGCCCTCAGGCACCTCACCTCCTCCTCTAGCAGGGTCACCATCTTGCACCGAGGGCAAGTGTATCCCTGCCTCTCCTGGGGGTGAAGGGCGAACATGTGGCAGCTCTCACAGCGGACAGCAACACCCGTGACTCCCGCCAAGGCCATCTCCTGGTCTGCCATCTGTAACCCTTCCGAGACCTTACCTTGGTCCCCTGTCTTGTTAGTCCTGCAGTTCCTCTCACTCTCCGAGTTCTCCCAGGCAAAAACCCCACTTGCACACACACACAAGGAGAAAATAAACTTAAATTTAAATTGGAAGATAAAAAACAAAGCACAACAAAGCAAAGCAAAGTGCAAACAAAACAAAACAAAACAAAAACACACAAACAAACAAAAAACCAAACAAACAATCAAACAAGCAACCTCTGTGTCTCAGGGAAGGGAGTCCCTGGACCGTCGGACCGCAGCTCAGGGATGCAGACAAGGGACGACGCCCGAGCTGGGCCTCCACAGTCCCTCAGGCTAGTGGCCCTCACCCCTGCTTCCTCCTGGCTGCTCTAGCTCTCTGGCCCATCCCCTCCCTCTCTGCTGCTCCTGGACCTCTGCTCCCACCTGCCCAGCTCCTACGTTGCCTGTGCCAGTCCCCTGGCCACTCAGCGCTCTCTCCCAGCCTGTGCCTCTACTGCTCTGCCACTCTGCCAAGAGGCCAGAGCCAAAAGGGCTTGCAGTGGCTGAGCTTAGCCTTATCAGTCCCTCAGGCCAGTGGCCCTGCCCCCTGCTTCCCCCTGGCTGCTCTAGCTCTCTGGCCCTGCCCCCTCCCTCTCTGCTGCTCCTGGACCTCTGCTCCCACCTGCCCACCTCCTACCTTGCCTGTGCCAGTCCCCTGGCCACTCAGCACTCTCTCCCAGCCTGTGCCTCTGCTGCTCTGCTGCTCTCCCAAGAGGCCAGAGCCAAAAGCCCCCACAGCCAACCAACATTTTTTATTTATTTGATTTATATCCCACTTCTTTCTTATGAACTCAAAATTGCATTTACCATTCTCCTTCTCCTGCTCTCACTCTTACCCCACAACACCAACCCCGCCAGGTAGGTTAGGATGAGAGTCCAGTCCTCCATAGCCTCATGTGGACTTGAACCCAGGTGACCTGAGCCCCCGTCCCATGCTCTTATCCACGACACCTCTCTGGCTCTTTCATGAATTGCCACGTCAACAGTTATACCCTATTCAGATGCTGTGAAGCAACCCCTCATCTAGCCAACCTCAAGCGAAAAAGTATTGGAGCACAAGCCAATGGAAATCTTGGATTAATTGACCTATGGTTTGCTCCTCTTCCATGTGAATGCATCCAGGATACGGAGTCAGAAATCTCATGGCCTCACTATAATAATGTCGCACCTGGGGAGGAAGATGCAGCCCAGCAGCCCAGCGCCAGTGGCCAACATGGAGAAGACCTGCACAGCCACAATGTACTTGCCCCTGTTGCTCAGGTAGGTGGGCACAAAGGGCACCCAGATGCTGCAGAAGACCAGCATGCTGAAGGGGATCAACTTGTCCTCGTTGAAGGCCCCAGGCAGATTCCTGGCCAGGAAGGCCATCGTGAAGCTGACGACAGACAGGAGGCCCATATAGCCAAGGGCCGTGTAGAACCTGGCCACAGAGTCTTCATTGCACTGCAGGACGATCTGCCCAGGCTGGGAGTGCTTGTCAGAGTCAGGGAATCGGGGAGCAGTCCCCAGCCAGATGGTGGAGAGGACTACTTGGATGCTGGAACAGGAGATGACAGTGGAGTTGGCCAAACTTCTCCCCAACCAGTTCCTTGCCCTGTTGCCTGGCTTGGTGGCCAGGAAGGCCAGCACTACTGTGACTGTTTTGGCAAGGAGGGAAGAGATGGCCACTGAGAAGATGATGCTGAAGGCTGCTTGTCGGAGGATGCAGGTGATGCTTCTTGGCTGGCCAATGAAGAGGAAAGAGCATGCAAAGCAAAGCAGGAGGGAGACTAGCAGAATGTAGGAGAGGTCTCGGTTGTTGGCCTTGACTACTGGTGTTTCTTGAAATTTTCTGAAGATTTCCAAAATGCTTCCTGTGGCTACAGAGAAGAGTAGGGCCATGCAAGTGAGGAAGATCCCCAAATATTCCTCATAGGAGAGGAAGGTGATGATCTTGGGGATGCACTGATTCCGGGATGTGTTTGGATGCTTATCTTCTGGACACTTCAGGCAATGCTCTGCATCTGTTGAAAGCAAGGGAAACAGCACCTGACATCCCTTCCTGATTTTGCTTCATGCATGTTATTCATTTTTTCTTTATTAATAATAATATCGGTATTAACTATAGTGGTGCTTGTAGGGGCATAATTTTGATGTGAGGGACTACACAGAGTGCTATCCAGGCAAGAATGGACTTGGTGGGCCCCTCTTTTTCCAGTCTCAACAAATTTGCTCAGATCAACTCTCTGAAGGTAACTTTTCAAAATGGACTAGGATGCGTGGAAATCATGAATCAACCCATACCCGAGAAAATGCTCTACCATGGCAGGGACTTCATCCCTGGGTGCCTCAGAGGAATGGGGAGAAAATGTCAGGATGAAATGTGGGGGACATGTCTGTGCCTGGATGTGTGGGAGGACCATGCAGTCTGGTGGGGCAAATCCCTGGAACATCCATTGCCTCATCACAAACCCACATTGTAGGGCAACATCCTCCAGGATGAGTGCTTAGACTCCAGTCCGAAATGATTGAGGAAAAGCTGAAATAAAGTTTCTGTAGACAATGTCTTGATGGGCACAACCTCACTGTGACTGCTCAGTGGTCCATTATGGTTTTTGAATGACTCACAAGCCCATCCCTGGTGTAGCCAGGCAAACTGCTTTCTTATGACAAAGTCACTGAAATCTTGCTTGAGTGAAGGGAGATGATGCAAGGTTGCACCACTCTGATGGAATTCCCATAGTCCCAGCCCTAATCCCAGCTCTAACTCCAGCACTTGAGCCACCCACTGAGAGTCAGGTAACCAGCTGGAACGGAAGATGCTCTCCCATGCAGGACTCATCGAAGTAGACTTCTGTGACCTCAAGATGCATTGATCCGGACCCTGGCTGAGCACCCATGTCCAGTGCACAGAAGTCACACCCGGGACCAGGCATCAAGCTGTGCACCCTGGAAATGTCATCTCTGCTTCAACAGCTACCAGCCAGCCCATTTCCTGCCACTAGATCTCCAGCAAGATACCTGCTGCCCTTTCTCCTCCTCTCTGCTCAACAAAGTCCATCACCCCTCCATGGGTTGAGAAGAAGGAAAGTTTGGACAGACTGGGGGAATTGGGACTGGTCATTTGTTGAGCCATCCCCTTGAGTGACCCAGGTGACATGTGGATGGAGAAAGACCCTGAAGAGGATGCTGACACTTGGGCACTGCCAGCTGCTGATCTGCTTTTTCATCCCCTCCCTACTTAGTAGTTACATCAACCTTCTCCACAGACATGCAGAGAACCATCTCAGAAACAGATAGGCTAGGACCAAATGACAAGTTCCACATTTGGCTCCTTCTGAATAGGTCACCTCATATTTGCAAAGTATTCTGGTAGGTTCTTTGCATTCTGAGATAGCTCTACTTCACAATCATCATCAGGATGGGAGAGCAGAGGAAGTAATCTGGGGATCGGGGCTCTGAGTTAGGGGAGGAAATTGAGCTTGCCTAATGGGGTGTGGGAATTCCACAATTAGTAGCACCTGCCAGACTGGAAAACAGGATGGCTCAGTAGGAAGGTGATCCAGAGTCTAGTCCTGACTCAGAAATGGAGGTCATGAAGGGGTGGGAGGACTGTGGGCTATCCTCACATCACAGGGTTGATCTAAGGATAGCATTGAGAGGAGGAGTAGGAGACTTGCATACACCACATTGAGTTTTTCAAAAGAAATGCCTGGATATAAAGAATCTGAATGATGAAATATCGGATTACTTATGATATGGTATTCCATGATACACACATTCATTTTAATATATTTCATGCCATTTTTTTACTGCTATTCATCCTCTACTCATCTTGGGCACCAGCAAAGCACACCTGTCTGCATCCCATCTCAGAAGCAAAGAGGCAGCAAGAGGTACAAAAGGGAAAACCTGCTTGGAGTAGAGAGAAAGCCAAGGTGCCAAGCCAAGGAGAATGAGGCTGCTGCAGAAAAGTGTGAATAAGGCATTCTGGGAAACAGAGAAAACCACACAGGACTTTGGCCATGCAATGCTTTCAGGACTGGAAGGAGAGGTTGGTAAAACCAATCTCAAGGAAGAAGATTTTCTGCTCTGATACTCAAGAAAAACTTGGCGATCCTAAATTCCTTGCAGAATGGTTAGCTCCACTAAAAGCACCCCATACCATTGTTGGATCTTTGCCCGCTACCAGGCACTTCCTTTTCCTCTCTACTCAACCACCTTCCTGAGTGGAGATGGTCCCTTCAGCACATGGAGTGCAGTCATAGCAGCAAAGGGGCTGTCCTTCCCAAGCCACCTTGAAGAATCTAGGGTGGCAGCTCTCCTCACACCTGGCCTGTGACAGGAGCTGAGTGAGAGAGAGGGAGCATCAAGGGAGGAGGATTGGGGCTGGGAAAACTGGGACTGGGAGACAGAGCAGAGGGGAGGAACTCCTGCATTTCAGCAGATTCCATAAATGAACCCCACTTTGTGAAGCTGAAGCAGCTGGCCGCTCCCTCCAAGTGGTAAGCATCACCATTATTCCCTGCACCTTTTCCCTCTCATGCATTGTATTTATTTATTAATAAACTTATTTATTAAATGCCTTCCTGTCCCTTTAGGCAGAATGTTAGTGGATGGGAAATTAAAACATTGGAATTATGGGGATGGTTTTCCGCACCTGATCTTGCCATCTTGACCACACAATAACACACAAATAAGGTAACCATAAGGTAACCACACAATTAAGGTAACCATTAGCGGGGAATAAGGTAACCATTAGCGGGGAATCGTCGGGATGGCAGCCAGTGACAAGCGGGGTCCCCCAGGGCTCTGTCCTGGGGCCGATCCTGTTTAATCTTTTCATTAACGACATGGAAGAAGGGGTGAACAGTCTGCTGATCAAATTCGCAGACGACACTAAAACTGGAGCAGTGGCCACAACTGAGAAGCAGGTACTCCAGATCCAAAAGGATCTGGACAGACTATGGAAGTGGGCAGGAGACAACAGGATGGCGTTCAATGTGGAGAAGTGCAAGGTCTTGCACTTGGGGCATAGGAATAGCTGTCATAAGTACAGGTTAGGTGACAAGTGGCTGGAGAGCAGCACTTGTGAAAGGGACCTCGGGGTACTGGTTGACCGCAGGCTAAACATGAGTCAGCAGTGTGATGCGGTGGCCAAGAGGGCGAATGCCACCCTTGGTTGCATAGCAAGAAGTGTGGCTTCTAGATCAAGAGAGGTATTACTTCCACTCTACACGACTCTGGTGCGCCCGCAACTGGAGTATTGTGTTCAGTTTTGGGCCCCTCATTACAGAAAGGATATAGCCAGGTTGGAGTCAGTGCAGCGTAGGGCCACAAGGATGGTGGCTGGTTTGCAGGGGATGGGGTATGAGGCGAGACTGAGGGAACTGGGTCTCTTCAGCCTGGAGAAGAGGAGACTCAGAGGGGATATGTTGGCAACATACAGGTATGTGAGGGGGTGTCACATGGAGATGGGGAGAGGCCTGTTCTCCCCTGCAGAGGAAGGCAGGACGCGCTCCAATGGAGCAAAGCTCAGGGAGCCAAGGTTCAATTTGGATGCCAGGAAGCACTTCCTGACAGTTAGGAACCCGCGGGCGTGGAATGGGCTTCCACGGGAGGTCGTTGAGGCCCCATCGGTGAGGGTGTTCAAAGATAGGCTGGACATGCACATGTTGGGCATGTCATGAGCGGAGCCGGCTGGTGCCGGAGGTCAGACTAGATGGCCCAGGAGGCCACTTCTGACTCGCTCTGTTTCTATGTTTCTATGTTTCTACAATCGGATCTTGGTGAATGGTGAATTTGGGGGCCAGGCTCACCTGCCTTATAAGACCACCAACTTTCACTCTGTCAACTGTTAAGTTTGGAAATCTCACCCAACTGACAAGGGCCAAGTTGGCTGCCAAGTTTCCATTCTCATCCAAATACACCTCATCAATAGAATGATTGTGAAACTGGGGGTCTCTCAGGAAAGGATGGAGCTGGAACAGAGAAAGCACAAGCTTTTGAGAAGACAGATTTCATAACCTCTTCTTGCTAAGAGCTGGTCCCAGTTGAAAGTGGGTGATTTTGGACAGGATTCTGATTTCAGTGGTGAATGTCCATTGTCTGTTTTAGGAATTTAGTAAAGTGGGGATTGAAGCTTCATCACTGAAGGGGAAGGAAGGGCAGCTTCTCAGAGCAATATTCTAATGTATGCTTAGAAACAGTAAATGAACATTTCAGCTCCAGAGCTTGTAATCCTTCAGAAGATGATCTGAGAGTTCATTCTAGCATGCTTAATAGGAATTCTTTCTGAGGAGTATTACAGGAATCCTACAACAGGGGATTTGGAAGAGGCCATGAAGTGCTTCCTGTCACTTGATTCCTTTGTTCCAATCCTGCGTTCTGGAATGATCAATCAGAGATTGTGGCCTTGTTTTTCGTGACAACCTATCCAGTCCTTGCGGACTGCTGCGATACCTCCTTTCAGTCCTTTCATCTCCAGGTTATGCAAGCCCAGTTCATCCAAGCTCTCCTCATATTTCGTACTTTCAGGTCCACACATCAGCCTTGTGGTGCTCCTCTGAAAGCTTTGCTGTTTATCCTTCTGAGATCTTGTAAATTTTATTTCTTTCTATAATGGTATTACATAGAAAACATGAGATCTGCAGTTCTGATCAACATTCCCTGCACTTCCTCATTAAATCATCAAAGCAAATGGTGAAGAGCACCAGACCTTGTACAGAACCCTGAAGTACCCTCTGTGTTATTTCTCCATGGTCTGAGAAGAGGCCATTGGTGAGCACAGCTTGGGTCCGATTCTCTAGCCAAAGGAGCATCTGGCTGAGAGTTGCTGTATCTACCTGAGTTGGAGCTAGTTTGCTAATCATGATCTCATGGGGCACTTTGTTGAAAGATTTGCTGAAGTCCAGATAAACATTTGCATTCTCACAGTCCACCAAGAAAGCTACCCAATCAAAAAGTGAGATCTAATTAGATAAAAGGATTTATTCCTGACAACTCCATACAGGTGTCTCAGCATCGTTGCAACATGTCTTGAGATCAATAGGTTTACAATCTGTTCCAGAGTTTGCCAAGCACTTTGTCAGATGGGCTGTTCTGTCATTACATGAGGCCTCCTGATTTCCCTTCCTCAAGGTGAGAACAAAATTAGGCCTTCTGCAGCCATCTGGCACATCTCAAAGACAGTAAGATTGTGGTTCCTAGACACCTTCTGATAGCTTCTCGCTAACCCTTGAATGCAGTTCCTCAGGCCCTGGAGACTGACTCCTACCATGTGGGTAGAAGATAAATTACCCTTTTTCTATCGCTTGTCCTTCCATTCTGCAAGGGACTTCTCATTCCTCCGATTTGACAGAGTCAAAGAAGGAACTGACAAATTTGGGCTTGCCCTGTCATTGTCAACTTTTTGCCCTCTGAACGGACAACCCAAACCATGACACCTTCCATTTGCCTATTACACTGGATGTATCTGAGAAGTCCTTTGGTTGCTTTTCATGTCCCTCACCATCCTCCACTCCTTCTCCACTTTAGTCTTCTGGATGCCATTCATTCCACTCAGTGCTTCCTGACTGCACTTTCCTGTTTCAACTTGACCTTCCTTCCACTTCCTCAAGATGTCATTTTGGGTGGGGAGGGTTGGTTTTCACATCACCATCAACCCATTTTTCCAAAAAACACGTTCACCAGATCTTCTCTGTAGTTTTCTTTTCTTTGAGAAAAAAAAAAGAATACAATTTTCCCCATAGAATTACCTTTTTCAAAAATCTCCACCCCATGAGGGCTGGCAGTTTTTCTCCCCAGAGTCATTTGCCATGGAACTTGACATAGCATAATTTGGTGCATCTTAACACGGGCATTCATAAAATTTGTCCAATCAGTTTCTCTACACTTGGCTTTGCCTTCTTTAAGGATTCAAATAAGGCATGGCCACATTGCCCCTGAGTTCCTTTAGCTGACCCTTTGTGTACCAGCTCTTCCCCATTTGGAAAATGCAGCCTGCAAGTCTGATTTCCGAGGTGCTGAAAGTGGTCACATGGTTGCACTGCTTTCAGTAATGCAGAGCATCTTCTAGTTCCTTTGCTCGTGGCTGCCCCCATTTTCCAGGGACTTCCCACCTCATTCTCACTTCCCTCAGGATTCTCCTGCTCGGCCTCAGCTACCAGATTCTCCTGTGTCTCCCATACTACAAGTGCTGTTGCCACTGAACTGTTCAACCTCGCAATTCTCCTAGCCTTCAGGGTGCCCACTTGCTGCTCCAATGCTCTCACTTCTTCTTCCAAGATGGCTGCCAGCTTGCACTTGGTGCACGTGCCTGCCTCTCTGACCTTAGGCAGCAAAGCAAAGGTTGCAGGCAACTACCTTCAGGGAGGTTTCTTGGTCCATATTCTCTGACTTTGAACACTGCCTTTCTCTCCAGATTCCAACATTCCAGCATTTCTTCTCCCCCCCCATGAGGGTGATCAGTGGAGTCTTGTATCCTCTCCCTCGATCTTCTTTTCCACTACACCTCCACTGTCAAACTCCAACTAACTCTCCATGTCTGCTGACTTGTTTGAAATGTCATCCCAGCACAGCTGGTACACCATTCCTTGCTCTTCGCAGGTAGGAAACTGAATGTATCCTGGGCCAGGAATGCATACCCAATGGAATGCAAGTTGTGCTCAGTCAGTCAAAGCAGGTCAAACAGGGATTGCCTACAGTTCTGAACCCAGGCAAGCAGCAAGCCTGAGTATTTGTAGGTCAAAGTATCTGAGCAAGGTCTATACAGTCCATGTACAGACTTGTATACACACTCATTGCTTCAGAATGACTCGAAGCAACTCTACAGGGCAGGAGCAGCTTGGATCATTCCTGGGAAGCCACAAGAGGGGACTAAAACAGGTACCAGACCATAGAATGTTCCAGCTGCCCCTTCATGTGGAAAATCTACTCTCTAATCTCACATTTTAAGTTTAATAGCAGAGAATTGGGGGAATACCTGCCATGGATGAATACGGTACACATCTGGCCAGCCTCCAAATTTCATGTCCTTCCTTCTGGATCTGGACGAAATAGCCACATCCATGGCACGGGCCACAGCCTTCACTGTGTTGTAAGCGAAGAAGCTGTCCATAGACAATATCTGCTCCTTGTCCACTTCTGTCAGGCCACTTATGTACTGCTTCTCCCTGCATCTTCTCCACTCTTTCACTGACAGCACATGCTTTGAATAGGAACACTTGAATGCTTTCTCCATGAATTTATGCAGTATGTTATATAAATGTTCAAAACCATCATAGTTGAACCACTTTCTTGTTTGGGGAAAGAAGGAAAAATATGCATACACGTGCTTGAATAAAATACTATCTGAATAACCGAATTCGCATGCAAAGTCAGACAAAGTTGATGTGGTCCACACTTTTCCCTTAACAGGTTTAATAACCGTTTCAATAACTCTTCCAAGAATCTGTATTCCATAGAAAATGAAAAGGAATTTTTCAAAATAAAGAAAAACATTGATTTCTGCCAACTCCTTCATTGACCGCACCTTGTGTGGTATAACTCCCAATTTAAGCTGGGAGATGCTGTGTGAAAAAATCACGCAAATGCCATTCCTGAGGAGCTCTGGTTTCAAAGTTCTCATGAACCTGTCTCCATTCTCAGTGTCTAATGAAAAGAGACCGACCATCCTCCATCCAAAGTGCAGCAGCAGCCTGATAATCCCTGGGTACTGGATGCCTTCTTCAGGGACCATCCTGTAGAAGGAAGGGGACTGGCTTTTTTCTCTCTGAACCTGAGCAGTGAAAGCATATGTGACCTGGGATAGAAAGGAAGAGAAAGACTGATGGGCTGCTTCATATCAGCACCAAATCAAAGTTCCTCATGTTCTGGGAATACAACACTTTAACCTTTCATGCAAAAAACACAATGGGAAAGAAAAATTGCTACTAATTTTCTGAAAAATAAAGGTTTTATAAGAAAATATTTGCCCTGTAACTATCTGCATGAAACATGATTTGACAGCAAGCAATGCTTCTTCTTTTCTGAAAAGTGTTTTTGCATCCTAAGTTCAAAACAGTGTCAATAGGAAGCCAGGAGTAGCCTGAGCTCTTGAGCATCTCTAGATGTTCCATCCTTTTATGAATTCCCCAAGATGTCGTCCCACAAAAGGGATCAAAATGTTTTGTAAGGTTAGTCAAACACAGATGCTGCGGACAGCTTTCAAGGTTCTCAGAGTCATCGTTGCCCTTCTGTATTTGATGATGGGAAAAAATAGGAAACTATCTTGGATGCCCAAGGTATGATTGACCCTGAAGTCCAGGATTGCACCACATCTTATCCCAATGAAGAAAACAGTTTTTTCCTTATCCCAAAATTGAAAAGCTCAATCATTTATGGTTCTATCAGAGAGACGTAAGACAGGGGAAGAGAAAAGCCAGTGCCAAGAAGGTCAGAATGTGTAAAAGATCAGCTGGAGCCAGTTCATTTGACAGCTGAAGCATAGCTTAGGATAACTGTATACAAAAGTAACCAGCATCATGTTCACTCTTCCTCTAATCATTGCAAAAGCTGAACCTAAGAAAGCCCGGTGCATGCTGGCTGTGGCCGCTGCTCTTGACTGGAGATAGGCTCACTCTCCAATGCAGGTGTGCACCTACAATAAAGTGTCTTGTTATACAATTAATTGCTAAAATTTCCCGTCTATCTCATGGCAAAAAAAGAAAAAGAAACTGGCTACCCATCATTTTGTCAAACTGGCTACCCAGCTGCCCATGGTGCTTTGTGGTATCAGGTGAAGCAGGACAGTGACTTACCAAATCTGTCTACTAGAGGCAGGTATATTGAAAGAGTGTGTTCCAAAGTGGCCTTTCCCTGCTGAGATGCTGGCTCTGAAGACATAGTCTCCTGGTTGGTAATAATTGCGTGGCTGCAGCTCAGCCCTGTGCCAGCTCCAAGGGCATTTTGCCTCCAGCACCACACAGAAGGTCTCTGGCAGCAGCAGCAGGAAGAACAGTGCCTTTCTGCCAGTGCCTGGCACGGTCTCCATCCTGCCCCTTTCAAGAAATAAGAGTAACAATTGGAAGAATGATTTGCTTTGGAAATTGAGATGATGCCAGCCCAGCCAAGAGTCCAGTCAAAGGGAAGAAGAAATGTCCTGTACAGAGGCTTACATCTCTGTCCTCAACCTCTCCCAAGCTCTGAACGGGACAGCAGGGAATGAGGCGCCTTCTTTTGAATATGGATGCAAGACACACTCCTGCAATGACACATTTGCATCAGTGGGTTCAGGATGGTCTTGGGGGAGGGGACCCCATGAGGTTTAGCAAGAAGACCAATAATGCATTACAATTTCTTTAATTATATGGCCACCTGGCTGGGGCATGTTTGTGGCTTCCAGAACACTTTCCTCAGTCCCAGGATGAAACACCCAGCTGGGAGACGGACACATCGGAGAATTTTCCCATGTGGCCTCATTGAGGCAACCTGTACCAAGGGACTCCTTTAGTCGTGTGCTCTGCAATTGGCCTTGAAGTCATGACCCCCACCACCTCCCTCCCTGCATTGCTTCAGTAGGGATGGACTTTGGCCCTACAAAACACTGCCTCTCATTGCCCCTGCCGATTTTTGGTGACCTCAGCTGGGTCCCTGGAGGTTATGCTCAGGGGATCTCTAGTTCAGAGGACTGCCAACTTCATGAGACAGAAGAATTGTACCTTCTGCACCCAGTCTGAACTGCAGGGTTAGGACAAGTTATGACTCTTTCTACTTTTTTTCTCCAGCAGGTCAGCTGGAGTCCCTGCTGGAGTAAGGATCCTGTCCATCCTATCCCAGCTATCTCTAAAGGAGGAAAAGACACCTTCACTTGGTCTTCTCCTCTCCCCTCCTATTTCCCTTGGAAAACGCTTCTCTTTTTGTACCAATGTTGCCCAATGCCCGTTTCTGGCATCCTTTTCCCCTTGGGGTGTGTGTGCTGGGACTGCATGTTTCCCACTCATTTATATCCAGAATGCTGGCAGTGATTGCAAGAATATTAGGAGAGGTGCCCTATCAGAAAAATTAATTGGAAGACACCTTCAGTGAGTTCTCATGGATCAGGTAGGCAGTCAGGCAGCCAGGAAACTGCCTGCCCATTTAGAAGAATTAAGGTTTCATGGCACATTGAAACAGCTGTGTAGGTAGATCTGGCTTGAGTCACAAGTTCTGTCAGCACTGGTGAGCACAAATGCAACCATGAGTCCCTTGCAGCCACTCTGAGCTGACTGAAGAGAAGCCGGCACCCTGCATGCCCAGGGAGCCCACTCAGCGGTGCAGGACACAGACCCCAGAGGAGCTCCCAGCACGGCTGAGACAAAGCCACAGAGAAGCTCTGTGGCCCCTGGAACTCCTCAGCCCTCCTTGGCCCTCCCGTTCCCCCACTTGTTGTTGGGGTGCTTTCCCCAGGTTTCTTCTGGCTATTAACCAAGTTACCATACACTTTTGAAAAGCCAAAGTTCTTGTCTCTTTGAATGCTTTCAGTAGTTTGTGAACTGGGGTCACTGTGTGGATTCATGTGAATGGCATGAATTGTGGGGGAGGCGGATTGTATCTGATCTGTCATCTTATTGGTCAAACTATATTTTGCATAATTATTTACTTTGTTATTGTTATATTATTACATTTGTAACCTGCCCAGAGAGATGTTTTAATTAATTTTAAAATGTAATGGCTGCTGTATGCCTTGCCCTTTTGCTTGCTTGTTTTGTTTCTGTTTTCTGTTGTGAACCACGCAGAGAGCGACAGTTACAGGTGACATAGAAATGTAATAAATACTACTACTGCTGATGATGAGAATTTGAAAAGAATCTGACATATGGAGCCACAGCTGAGGCACAAAATTCAAATCATTAAGGCTCCAGCACCCTTAATTTGCTCTTCTTCTACTCTGTGATGTTTATCATCTGGCAGCATTGCAGAACTCGTCCATCCATTCAGTCTCAGGTGCCAGTTTGCATGGTCTTGGCTCCATGGGAATACTTTGAAGACTTGCTGAATCCTGAGACTTATCAAGATGGAATGTTTGCTTTGTGTTGCTCCTTTTTAACATTTTAGTGAAGGGGGCATCCCTGGGTCCCTGTCTCTGGAGATTGACAGGACACCTTGCCATTTGTGTGTTGAAGGAAGGGTTTTTCAGATCCACTCCAGCTGCAGGTACCCAGAAAATGGGGGCCATTCAGGCAAATCACTGCAGGGATACTTGGATCAGCCACTGGAAAGCCTCAGAGCTGCATGGCTGGCAGGGAGAGCAGGGGGTCTGACATGCCAGGCGACAGTTCCTTGGAAGAAACACATGGAGTCTGCTCGGCTAGAGCATCCATTCCATGGAAATATCCATCCCTCACTGTCATTTGCAACAGGAAACCAGCACCATCCACCGCAGGGTGGGATACACCCCCTGAGAAATGCTTTCAGCAAGGTGGGGGAAAGTGGCCACAATCATTGAAGGTTGGAACACTGTTGCCTAGTGGTAATATTGTTTTTCCTGTCCTAGAAAGACTAAATGAACTACTTACAGACTTGTAAAAATAAACACACAAGTACACACAATTTCTACACTGGGATTGTGCCCATCTTTTGATTCTGAGCATATCAGAAATGTCATATAATGTGATATTATCTAATGCATTGCTTTACATTAATAAAGTGTAATATATTGCATGTAATATAATGATGCAGTTGGGCAGTCTTCAAGGATCAGGGACCATCAAGTAGATTTAAGAGAATTGAATTTTCTCAATCAGAGCCTTAGAAACAAAACCATAACTAAGTGTCAGGTGAGCCAGCTTGGGGGCTCCAGACAGCTAGGGAAGGGTTAACTTTGAAGCCTGGAGAAGACTGCAGATAAGGGCCAGTCCAGCAGGGATCTGGCCTAAGGTCTAGGAATTGCCTCCTCCGTTTTCAAGTGACCTGCCTGAAATTACGGCCCTAGGACACGAGTGGGAACAACTGTGGTCTGGGCACCTGGAGAAAATGCCTGGACTCAAGATTGGGAGAGGAGCCAGCATCCAATGGCTCAGTCAACCTTTCCTGGGGCAGGTAAGTCTCTTGGCTGCTCTCCTGGGAGGTTCCGGTGGGCTCATTCCTGGTTGAAGGTTGCTGTGCTGCCTAAGTATCCTGATTTTTGGAAGGTGGTACCTCTGTCAGTAGAGCTGAGGCTGGGATGTGGGTCTCTTGCTTCCCTTCTGAGTGAGTCAACCAGCTCTGGGAACTGCGTGTTCCTGGCTGTCTGCATGCTGTAGCTGCTGCCACCCGACCTCCATTTCCCTGTCCCTGTGCCTCTTTTTCCCTTCTGTCTCCTTTCAGCCTGGATTCTTCAGAACCCCCATCGCTATTCTTGTCCTTTCAATGCTCTGTTTTCTTCCCCAAGCTTGGGTGTGTCATGTGCTTAATACAGAGGCCGGTTCAGGATTGAGCAAACACGGAAATCCAGGAGGGATTTTTCCCAGTTGGCCAGGAAAAGAGAATCCCAGGCAGCTTCCACCACATTGACCAGGCAAGGAATGAAAGGGATAACCATCCTCACCCCAGTGAGGTAGCAAATGCATCTCTTCCCTTTTTTGCATGTCAGCAGCAACTTACCGTATTGTTTGCTCTATAAAACGCACCTGACCATCAGGCGCACCTAGTTTTTAGGGGAGGAAAACAAGAAAAAAAAAAATTCTGAATCAAATGGGCACATAATCACAGGGACATTCCCCATCACTTTCCCATGGGCTGCACATCTGACAGACTTACTGCACAAACATATTCGATCTATAAGACACACAGACATTTCCCCTAACTTTTGAGGGGGGAAAAAGTGAGTCTCATAGATCAAAAAATACGGTATTTCTTGCAGAGGGAAAATAATTGACAACAAATTCCCCCAAGCTGAATGGTCAAACTGTGGCAGGTAAGCCTGAAGGAGTAAGGGGTGTCTCTGAGAGGGAGGGTGGCCTGATGGGTTGGGTGCTGAGCGGGAGACCGGAGGGTCCCAGCTCCACTGCACAGCCATTGCCTTGAACCTTCCTGAAGGGCAGGTAGGAGCTGAAGCCCGAGTCCCAGCAGATCCCAGCCTTGCCACTGCTCTTGGGCTACAGGGGCATCGGGGAGGTTGGTGACCTGAACATGTTTCCAAATGCTTTGAAGCTACACTCCTGTAGCCTTGTCAAGTGCCGGTCAATGAGATTCTTCAGCTGACACTTCAAAGTCGAGCATGAAAACCTCAAAGACTGAAAACAAAAACTATCATTTGGACAATTAACCCCCCCCCAAAAAAAGCAAAGTTGAGGAGACTGAGAGGGGAAAGTTTGTGGGGCAGTTCTTTTTTCCAAAGTACTGAAATGTGCAAAAGCATTTTTCCCCATTTCTTTCATTTCTTATGCTCTCCATATACCCAAAATGGATCTTTGTGCTCTGAGAATCTTGAGCTACAGACGGACAAGGTAAACACACTTTATGCTGTTCTTTTCATCATGAGGTTCTCCTTCGTATTCAGGTCTGGTCTCACTAGAATAACGTAGCACTTGGGGAGGAAGATGCAGCACAGCAGCCCAGCGCTGGAGGCCAAGATGGAGAAGACCTGCACGGCCACCATGTACTTGCCCCTGGTGCTCAGGTAGGTGGGCACAAAGGACACCCAGACGCTGCAGAAGAGCAGCATGCTGAAAGTGATCAGCTTGGTCTCATTAAAGGCCCCAGGCAGCTTCCTGGCCAGGAAGGCCGCCGTGAAGCAGACAGCAGACAGGAAGCCCATGTAATCGAGGGCAGCATAGAACATGGCCACAGAGCCTTCGTTGCACTGCAGGATGATCTGTCCAGGCTGGGAGAGCTTGTCAGAGTCAGGGAAAGGGGGGGACATGCCCAGCCAGATGATGGAGAGGACTACTTGGGCACTGGAACAGGAGATGACAATGGAGTAGGCCAAAGTCCTCCCCAAACACTTCCTTGCCCTGTGTCCTGGTTTGGTGGCCAGAAAGGCCAGCACCACAGTTACAGTTTTGGCCAGGAGGGAAGAGATGGCCACTGAGAAGATGATGCTGAAAGCTGCTTGTCGGAGGAGGCAGGTGATTCTTCTTGGCTGGCCAATGAAGAGGAAAGAGCATGTAAAGCAAAGCAGGAGGGAGGCAAGAAGAATATAGGAGAGGTCTCGGTTGTTGGCCTTCACTACAGGGGTTTCCTGGTATTTCCTGAAGATTCCTAAAATGCTGCATGTGGATATGGACAAGAGTAGGGCCATGCAAGTAAGGAATGTCCCCAAATATTCTTCATAGGACAGGAAGGTGATGACCTTGGGAATGCACTGATCGTGGGCCAAGTTTGGATGCTGATCCTCTGGACACTTCAGGCAATGCTGTGCATCTGTGGAAAGCAAGGGAAAGCACATTGACTTCTGTTCCTGTTTCTGCTCTTTATATTTTATTCAATATTCGTGTTTTTCTTATTACTAGTTCTGTTATTCCTTGTAGCAGTACTGGGAAGGGCATGGTTCTGGTGTGAGAGGCAATACAGAGTGCTTTCTTGCCAAAAGGGGCTTCCTGGGCCTCTTCATTCTCCCAGATCATCAAAGTTTCTCAGATACACTACCAAGTGAGCCAACAACCTGGAAGGCACATTGGCGTGTGGACTATGATGTGTCGCTGTATATTTTTCCTTGCAATCATGAATTAAGTCATGCACCTGAAAATGTTTGACCCTGGCAGGAACTCCATCCATTGCACGTCTCCATGGAGCAGGGTGAACATCCCGTAATGAAACATGGGGGATGTGTCTCTGGCTGGAATTTCAGAAAGGCTGTGTAGTCCGGTGGGGATGATCCCTGGACCATCCACTGCCTCACCACAAACCCATATTGAAGGTGGAATCTTCCATCATTGGTTCTTAGAGTTTCATTTGCAAAGATTAGGAGTGGTTGAAATAAATCCTCTGCAGAGTGTGCCTCAATTTTCATGGTCCCTCTCAGACTGCTGTGCTGCCCATCATGGTTGGTGCATTCCACTGAGCCCCTGTCCCAGCTTCCTGAAGCTGCAGATTTGCTATTGCAAGCATGCTCAGGGCAAGTGTACTGTGCAGTCAAGGAGATCAAGACAGCCCTCAAAAAGCATTTCGCGGTGAGGTCATGCAAGCAGTGTTATCATGACAAGCTCTCTGCAATCCTGCTTGAGTGGAGGATTTTAATGCAAGATTCCACTTCTCTACTGGGATTCCCCAGTCCCTGTACTAATCCCAGCTCTAACTCCAGTGCTTTAGCCTCCCATCGAGAGTCAGGGAAGAAACTGGAAGGAGTGCTGCTCTCCCACCCAGGACTCATCCAGGCTGAACTCCAGTGCCTCAAGTTACATTGAAACTGCCACTGGGTGAGAACCCTCCACGAGTGCATGCAAGCCACACTGCAGTCTATCCTGACACAGCTTCTAAGGTTCCAGCTGTGCACCTTGGGAATTCCAGCAATGAGTCCCCAGCCCCCATCCAGCCAATCTTCTGCCACAAGCTCTCCAACAAGGCACTTTGCCAGCACCAGCAGACCTTCCTACTTCCCTCTGCTCAATGGAGACCATCACCCCTCCATGAGTTGAGTAGAGGGACAATGTGGACACACTGAGGAAATGAGTACCATCTTTTGTTCAACCATCCCTTTCACTTACCCAGGTGAGATGTGGATGGAGGAGGACCAAAATTGGGCACTGACCCAGGTGCAATGCCAGCCGCCAATATTCTATTTTGTCCTTCCTACTTAGTAGTTGCATCAGCCTTATCCACAGCCATATACAAAACCATCTCGACATCATCCTGATCTGTCTTCTATGCACCTCCCTTCTAAGTATTTGAATAAACCTCCTCCACAGCCATGAATAGAACCATTTCAGAATCAACGGGGCTGTGACTGAATGACACATTCTGCCTTTGGCTCCTTCTGCCCAGGAAAACCTTAGGAGTGGGTCATCTATTGTTTGCAAAGTATGCCATGAAGGTTCTGCGAGTTTTGAACTACCTCCACTCCACAGAGATCATCAGAGTACGAAAGGAGAGGAGGAAGACTGGGGTTGGGGTTGCGAGTTGGGACAGGGAGTTCTGCTCCCCCAGTGGGGTGGGGTAATTCCTCCTAAACACTCCTGGCAGCACCTCCCTGACTGGGAGCCAACATGGTTCAGTAGAAAGGGGTCCAGATGCTAGTTTGGACTCAGCCACAGAGTTCATTGGGTGACTGTTGGCCACACTTAGACTCTCAGCCCAGCCTCCCTCACAGGGTTCTTGTGAGGAAAGTATTGAGAGGAGGAGGAGAGTTACAGAAATCACCAAGAGTTTCTTGAAAGAAAATTACTGGAAATCAGGAAAGTGAATAAAAATATGGAATTCCAGCTTCAGCACGCATAAAAACACATTCATTTTAATACCTTTTGTTTCCTGCTTTTAGCATTAGAAAAATATACAACATAACTGGAGCCCTCCAGATATCTTGAATTCCATGAAAGCACACCAGTCCCTCGTCGATGTCAAAATATGCTGAAGCCCACCATGCACAGCTGCAGATCTAACTCACATGTCCTCCATCCCTACAATCCCATAAATATAGGAATCCTCCATGCCCAAAGAATACAGGGAGCATTCCTTGCGTAATTCTCTGGGCCCATCATCCCTTCCCAGCACCCTCCCTGATGACAAGCCCCGCTGGGTCAGCAAGAGGAGGAGTCCTTTTTCAGCTCTTCATATGAGTCAAGAGAAGCTCCAAAAGTTCAAGAATGTTCCTTCTCTGCAAGCCACCCAGTTCTCCTCGGGGAGCCGCACAAGGCGGAGCTTCGCTCCTTTGCATGGTGAGGGCAATGACTGCACAATAGGTTTGACTTCACATGCCAAGATGCAAGGAGGGGCACTTTGGAGACACAGGAAGATTTGTTAAAAAACACCACCGACAAGAATGGAGAGAAAGTTTTCTGAAGAGATGGAGAAGACAAGGAAAAATACAAGGTCATATCAGGGTTGGATCATTCAGGGCAGTGCCTTTTCCTATGCATTCACCCACCTTCCTGAGTGGAGATGGTCCCCTCAGCACATGGAGCACAGTCATAGCAGCACATGGGCTGTCCTTCCCGAGCCACCTTGAAGAATCCCAGGCGGCAGCTCTCCACGCACCTGGCCTGTGGCAGCGGCTGAATGAGAGAGAACGAACATGAAGGGAGAACGGTTGGGCTGAGGAAGCCGGGACTGGGGAGACCATGCTGGAAAGTTTGGAGAGGAGGTCCAGAATTTCAGCATGCTCCATCACTGAACCCCACCCTGTGAAGCTGAAGCATCCTGGACATTCCTTCCAATGGAATGTCACCTTTTACATCTCATGCTTTGTATTCATTTCTTAAATGTCTGACCATCTGATTAGACAGAATATTAGTAAAGGGAAGGGAAATTTTTAAAAATGGAACAATGGGGATGGTTGTCTTCACCTGATCCTTCCATTGGGGCCACACAATGGGGTCTTGCTGAATGGTGAATTTGGGGCCAGGCAAGCCCCGTCTTTCTAGACTCCCAACTTTTACTCTTGCAACCGTCCAGTTGGGAAACCGCACCCAACTGACAAGGTCCAAGTTGACTGCCAAGTCTCCGTTCTCATCCAAATACACCCCCTCAATGGAATGGTTGTGAAACTGGGGGTCTCTCAGGAAAGGGTGGAGCTGGAGCAAAAGAGAAAGAAGCAGCATTTGAGAAGGCACATTTCATACCCACATTTCATACGATCAGCAGCAGATGCCCTTCTCTGGGAGCCCTCTGTGAAGGATATTAGGAGGGTGAGAACCCAGAGGAGGGCCTTTTCTTTGGTGGTGTCCCACCTATGGAATGCGCTCCCCAGAGAGGTCCGCCTGGCACTGTCATTATTTAGAAGTTATTTTAATTGTTGTTAGTAATTGTATGTATAGTATTTTAACTTGTTATTCGAGATGGGCCAGTTTTAAATTGTTTTAAATTGTTGATTTTTTGACAACAATTTTTTGTATTTGATATGCTGTGAGCCGTCCCAAGACTTTATTGCAATAGGGGCGGCATACAAATGTTTTAAATAAATAAATACCCCAGTTTTTGCTAAGAGATGGTCTCAAGTTTAATATTGCTCGGTGTCACCCTTATTATGGTGATGTTTCTGATTTGGTTTCTGGATACCCATCATCTAATCAGAAGCCTAAGGAAGATTGACTAGCAGCATTGTCACTGAAGGAAAAGTGAGGACAGCTTCTCTGAAGGCAATGGTGCAGGAGTTCTCAGAAGCAGCAAGAGGATGTTTCTGATCCAGAACCTGCAGTCCTTTTGAAGATGACCTGGGAGTTCTTTTTAGTATGCTCAATAGGATATCTTTCTGAGGAGTCTCACAGGAATCCTACAATAGGGGATTTGGAAGTGGTGACTAAGTGCCTCCTTTCACCTGAGGCCTTAATTCCAATCCTGCACTCTGGAATGATCAATCAGAGATTGCGGCCTTGTGCTTTTTGACAAGCCATCCAGTCCTTGAAGAGTAGTATAATAACTTCCTTCAGTCCTTTCATCTCAAGGGCAACCTTGTCCAAGTCATTCAGTCTCTCCTCATATGCCGTACTTTCAGGTGCACACATCACCCTTGCAGTCCCCTTCTGAGTGCTTTCCTGTTTCTTCTTCTGAGATCCAGCGCATTTATTTTCTGTCTATGATGTTGCTGTGAAGAACACATGAGATGTGCAGAACTGAGCAACACTCCCCGCACTTCCTCATCCCAATTATCAATGCAAATGCTGAAGAGCACCGGACCTTGTACAGAACCCTTAAGTACCCTCTGTGTTACTCCTTCTGGGTCTAGAAGTGGCCATTGGTGAGCACATCTTGGGTCCGATTCTCCAGCCAAATGAGCTTCCATCTGAGTGTTGCTGTATCTACCTTAATAGGAGCTAGTTTGCTAATCATGATATCATGGGGCACTTTGTCCAAAGCTTTGCTAAAGACCAGATAGATGATATGCACAGCATTCCCACAGTCCACCAGGAAAGTTACCCAATCGAAAAGTGCAATCTGATTGGATGAAAGGATTTATTCCTAACACATCCATACAAGTTTCTCAGCATCATTGCAATGTGTCTTGAGATATCTAGGTTTATAATCTGCTCCAGATTTTCTCAAGCACTGTAGTCAGATGGACTGTTCTGTCATTCCAAGAGGCCTCCAGCTTTCCTTTCCTCATGGTGAGGACAACATTAGGCCTTCTATAGCCATCTAGACTTCTTCTGCCAGTCCCTTTCTACCATTTGGATGCAGTTCATCAGGCCCTGGAGACTGACTCCTTCATTGTGGGTAGAAGTCCATTTACCCTTTTCCTATCAGTCTTGATCTCCCACCATGCTCCTTCCACTTGTACTTCCCTTCTGCAGGGGCTTGTTATTTCTCCTCTTTGGCAGAGTCAAAGACAGAACTTACAAGTTTGGACTTGCCTTGTCCTTTGTCATCATTTTGGCCTCTGAAGGGACAACCTAATCTATGACATCTTCCTTTTGTCTTTTACCCTGGATATATCTGAGAAGTCTTTTGGTTGTTTTTCATATCCCTCACCAAGCTCCACTCCTTCTCCACTTTAGTATTCCTGATGCCATCCCACTCAGTGCTGCCTGCCTGCATTCCTCTGGTTTAGTTTGGTCAGCCTTCCACTTCCTCAAGATGTCCTTTTGGGTGGGGAGGGTTGGTTTTCAGATCATCATCAGACCCATTTTTCCTAAAAGCACATTCAGCAGAGCTTTTCTGTTGTTTTCTATTCTTTGAAAGAAAAGGATGTAATTGTGCCCATAGAATTGCCATTTTAAAATATCTCCACCAAATGAGGACTGGTTGTTTGTCTCCCTGGAATCATTTGGCATGGGACCTGACTTAGGATTGTGTGGAGCATCTTAACACAAGGTTTCCTGAAATGTGTGCAGTCAGTTTCACTACATTTGGATTTGACTTCTGTAAGGATTGAAGTAAGGCATGGCTGCCTTGCCCCTGAGGTCCTTCAGCTGCCTCTTAGTGTACCAGGTCTTCTCTGTTGAGAACAAGCAGGCTGTGACTCTGATTTCTGAGGTGCTGGAAGTGACCATACAGTTGCACTGTTTCCAGTAGTGAAGAGCATATTCTAGTTCTTTGCTCATGATGTTCCCCCCTTTACTAGGAACGTTCCTCCTCATTGTCAATTCCCTCAGGATTCTCTTCCTCGGCCTCAGTTACCAGATTCTCTTCTGTCTCCCCTTCTACACACACCGTTTCCTTGTAGTGTTTGACCTCAGAATTGTCCTTGCCTTCAGGGTGCCCAATGACTTCTTAGGTGCTCTCATGTTTTCTTTCAAGATTGCCACCAGGCTGCACTGGTTGCACGTACCTACCTCTCTGATATTTGGCAGAACATCAGACATGGCATGGAAGTTCCATGTCAGTACAATGTGGAAGGATTTCAGATACATATTAGCTGATTTTGGATTCTACCTTTCTCTCCAGGTTGTGACATTCTGGCCTTACTTCTCTCTTCCCTGAAGGTGATCAGTGCTAAACTCCAACTAGCTCTCCATGCCAGATCACTCACTGGAACCTTTCTTGCATGTATAGATCTTCTCAGACCAACAGGGGCACCATTCCTTGCTCTTCCCAGCTAGGAATCTGAATGTATCCTGGGGTGAGGAATGCACACACCACTAAGGGCAAATTGTGTTCATCTGGGCATCCCAGGTCTCATACAGATTACCATGTATTCTGAACCCAGGCAAGATAATAAGCCCTATTATTCATAGGTCAAGGATTCTGAGCAAGGACCTGTACACTCCTTGTCTAGACTTGCATACACACCCATTGATTCAGAATGACTCGGAAGAACTCTACAGGGCAGGAACAGCTGGACTCTATCCCAGGAAGTCAGCAGAGGGTGCCAAAAGAGGTACCAGAACAGAAAGTGTTCCAGCTGCCCCTTCATTTGGAAAAACTTATTTCCATTCTAACATTTTAAGTTTAACAGTTAAAAGATTGTGATTTGGGAGAATACCTGCCATGGATGAATCTGGTGTAAATCTGGTCTGCCTCCACGTTCCATGTTCTTCCTCCTGGATCTGAAGGAAACGGCCACATCCACAGCACGGGCCACAGCCTGGACTGTGTTGTAAGAGAAGAAGTTGTCTAGAGAGAGTGTTTGCTTCTTGTCCACTTGGGGCAGGCCCTCCGGTTCCTCCTTCTCTCTGCATCTTGCCCACTCTTTCACTGACAGAACATGCTTTGAATGCGAACACGTGAAAGCTGTCTCCAGAAAGGCATACATACTTTCATGCAAATTCTCATAACCATCATAGTTAGTCTGTTTACTTTTTGGGGGAAGGAAGGAAATGTATGCATAAACGTGCAGGAATATTCTACTATTTGCATACACTAAATTCAAGGTAAAGTCAGACATAGTTGTGGTGATCCAGATTTTTCCATTAACCTGTTGCATAAACATTTTAATAACGAATTCAACAATTGCTAATCCATAGTAGTTGAAAATGAACTCTTCAAAATAAATGAAGACATTGATTTCTACCAAAATCTTCCATGACTTCCACCTGACTGGTACACTACCCGATTTGATTTGTGAGATGCTGTGTGAAAAAATCACGCAAATGCCATTCCTGAGCAGCTCTGGTTTCAAGGTTCTCATGAACTTGTCTCCATTCTCAGTGTCCAGTGCAAAGAGACCCACCATTGTCCACCTGAAATGCAGCAGCAGCCTGACAATCCCTGAGTACTGGATGCCTTCTTTGGGGAGCATCCTGTAGAAGGAAGGGGACTGACTATTTTCTCTCCAAACCTGAGCAGTGAAAGCATAAGTGACCTGGGAAAGAGAGGAAGAGGGAGACTGATGGATTGGTTCATTCCAACACCAAATCAAAATTCCTCATCTTAAGGAATAAACCACTTAAATTTCATTTATCTCCATAAAATATGATTTGAAAGAAAATAATGCTTATAGTGTTCTGAATAATAAAGTGTTTGTCATAAAGCATTTACCCTTTAGCTGTCTGCATGAAACATGATCTGAGAGGAACCAATGCTTATTATTTTCTGAAAAATGAAGTGTTTTAGGATTCTAAGTTTAAAACTGTGGCAAAAGGAAGCAGTGAGTAGCCAAAACACTTGAGCTTCTCCAGATGTTCCATCCCTTCATGAATTCCCCAAGACTTCACCCCATAAAAGGAAGAGGACATTTTTTCTGGGGTTGATCATAAACAGATGCCGTGGACACCTTCCTAGGTTCTTAGAGTTACCCTTGTCCTCCTGCATTAGATGATGGGAAAGAAAAGGAAACTATCTTGGATGTCCATGATATGATTGACCTTGAAGTGCAGAAGTATTTGCTCTATACCCCGTCTAAATTAAGAAAAGAATTTTTTCCTGATGACAAAACTGCAAGGCTCAAGTATTTAGGAGACAGAGAGACAGAAGAAAGTGGAAGATAGTAGCCTCTGCCAATGATGTCAGAATATATAAAAGAACATTTTACGTATGATCAGCAATATCAGCTTGTTTTGATTTGAGAAGTGTAGCTTAGGTTAATAATGTCCAAAAGTAATAATTTTGATGTCCTCTCTACATTTAATCATTGCAAAAACTGAACATATAGAAGCCCTGCACATGATGACTGTGGCAGCAGGTCTAAAGATGAGATGGACTCACTTACGATTACAAGCATATTAACCTTGGTACAAGGGGAGTCAGAAGGACCCCTGGCTCCAGATTGCTCTGCTACAGCAATCCTCCACATGTGATTATTGGTTATGCACCTACAGTCAAGAGTCTTTTTCATACATTTACTTGCTGATGCTGCCACCTCTCTCACGGTCAGACAAAGAACAATAGGGTACTTTTGGTAATGCTCAACACTAAGAGTACCAGATGGGTGCCTGATGTGGGGACCAAGTGGGTTTCACCCTTTTCATCTTGGGACTGTGAATGATGGTCTGTTGTGCAGGGACAGAGATCATACTTGCAAATTATTTGGAGAATCTTTCACTTTCTCTACACAGCAACTCATTTTGCTTCTCCGAAGCCTCCCACCTGTGGGATTTTGAAGGTGCCCAGCATGTTGGAAAGCTGCATGGAGTTGTCGGAATCTGATGCTTCAAGCACGGCCAGCAGATGATTTCTCCTGCCACACTTGTAGTTGGGCACGTGGGCCTGAGAGGTTGAGAGCAGGTCTATGGCTGCGTCGGATGTCAGCCTAACATCATGAAGGCTGTCATACATGCTGTAGCCCAGGGTGATGTTGGGCAAGAAGCTGGGATTCTGGTTGACCTCTTGGATCGCAAACAGGAAGCAGTGGATCTTCCAGAAATCTGGTGATGTGATCCTGAAAAAAGAAAGAAAGTTTCACCCTGCCAACCCTGCTCATGAATCCTTCCAGTGCCCTTTCAGGCACCATCCTGATTCTCAGGTTTCCACATGCTCAGCCTGGTCCGAACTGAAAGCAAGAGTCCAACTGCTGCTTCCTGCAGAGTTCCTGCTGGATTCCAGTGGGTGGGCAGGCCTATTTCCCATCTTAGTGCAGCTCCATCCCCTACATAAGACACCTGCAGTCAAGGTGCCCATTCCAGGCATGAGCCCAGCCAGTGTAGTCACTAACCCTGAAGGAGAAGGGAAGGCAGAGGAGTGCAGACACAAGCAATGTGAGGCATGTTCTCAGGCCTGGGGCCTCCCATGGACCTAGACCCCCTGCTGACCTTTCTGCCCATGAGTGCATCAGCTACATCTTCATGAAGAAGGAGCCAGCTGGAAGAAATTGCCCTGGGTTTGTTACTGAAGTACTGACCATCTTCCCACAGTGCTTTGTGGTATTAGGTAAAGCAGGCCAAGGACTTACTCTATCTTTTTATTAGAGGCAGGTTTATTGAAAGTGTGTGGCTCAAAATGGCCTTGTGCTGCAGAGATGCTGGCACTGAGGACATAGTCTCCTGGCCGGTAAAAATTCTGTGGCTGCAGCTCTGCCCTGTGCCACCTCCAGGGGCATTTGGCCTCCACCACCCCACAGCAGGCCACAGAAAGCAGCTGCAGCAGCAGGAAGAAGAGTGCCCTTCTGCTGGATCTTCCCAAGTCCTCCATACTGCACTTTTCAACCAAGGAGAGGAACAATTAGGAGAATGAATTGCTTCCCTAATGAAGGTGGTGCTGAGCCAGCCAAGGCTTTAGCCAAAGGGAAGGAGAAGACGGGCTTTGCATGGAAGCCTCCGGCCCTGCCCTAAGCCCCTCCTGAGCTCTGAGCAGGACTGCAGGGAATGAGGTGCCTTCCCTTTTGCACCTGGATGGAAGACACACCTGTGCCACCTCAGGTGTGCATCAGGGGGTTCAGGATGGTCTTCAGGGAGGAGACCTAATGAGATTTAGTAAGTAATGCATCATGATTTCTATAATTTTTCAGCCACACCACAAAAGCGCCTGTGCGGCTTCTTGAATTTTTCCTCAATCCCATGTAGAGGACAGGAATGCTCTGAGATTTCACCGATGCAGCCCCTTGGAGGCAAACAGGACCACGGTATTCCTTCTGTCATTTGGTTTGTAATTGGCCTCAAAGGGGCGATCTGATGAATAACATAGTACTATTTCCCCAGCTAACACCCCCAACACCCATTAAGGCCTCTTTAGTGAGGGAGTTTGATCCTGCAAAAATTGTGCTTCCCTTCCCATTTTTCCCTTCCCATTGGTCGTGAGCTCTCCTGAGTCCCTGGAGATCTTTCTCGGGGCATCTCTAGATCTGGGGAGAGGAACATCAGGAAGAGCATGTCACAAACTTAGCAGTTCTTTGGTGTGATCCTACAGGAAATGACCCTCTGCACTGAAACCTACAGTAGTGCTACCAGGTAGAGGTGCACAAACCAACTGCAAGATTCCAAAGCATACACAGAGTGTTTTATTTATTTATTTGCTTACTTAAAACTTTTTTATGCTGTCCCGTACATAGACATTTTGGGACAGTTTGCAGCCAATTAATCCTAAAAATAGACATAAGAATAACAGTTGCTCAACATCCAATGTTAAAATACAACTCTACTATATAAAAAAAGTTGACAGTTAAAATACTGGGAGAATGCAAAAGGTTTTCTCCTGATGCTGAAAGCAAAGAAGTGTTGGTGCCAGGCGGAACTCTCTGGGAGGCATGTTCCAGATTTGAGATGCCACACACAGAGAAGGCCCTCTGCCAGGTAGTCACCCTCTTGATCTCTTTCAAGGACAGCTCCTGGAAGAGAGCGTCTGAATCTGATCTCACTGGGCTGTGGGGCACATGGGGAGAAGACACTCCTTCAGGTATCCAGGACGTAAGCCATTTAGGACTTTATAAGTCATCACCAGCACCTTAAATTGGGCCCTGACTTCAACTGGCAGCCAGTGGAAGTGGTAAAGGACCAGTGCTATATGTGAACACCTGCCAGTCCCCGTTAATATCCTTGCAGCTCTTTTCTGAACCAATTGAAGTAGCTGGACCTTCTTGAAGGGCAGTCAAATGTACAGTGTGCTATAGTAATCCAGTTGGGTAGTTACCATAGCATGGGTCACTGTTGCAAGGCATCAGTCATCCAGGCAATGTTGCATTTGGCAGACCAGCCAAAGCTGGGGAAGAGAATTCTTCACCACCAGGTCACCTGGGATTCCAGGGACAGCTCTGTAGCGAGGAGCACTCCCAAACTGTGCACCCTGTTCTTTTGGGGAAAGCAACCCCATCCAGAACATGGCAGTTATCACTCACCTATAGGGCTGAACCACATACCAACAAGACCTCTGTCTCATCTGAGTTGTGCCTCAGTTTATTGGCCCACAGCCAATGTATCAGCCGGATGACTTTGAGCCACTCGGGCCCTCTTGGCCCAGCCTACTGCACAGGGTTGTTTTTGAGGGGACAACATTGAGATCAGCATGAGGAGAGAAGCAAGTCACATGGAGAGTGTTAGATGAAATATGCAGTGCAGAACTGCAATAAAAGGAATAAACATAGAAGACAGGACAATGGCAGCAAGCCATCAGATTCCCTGATCTCAGCCTTCAGGACAACTGTCTGATTTGCAAGAAAATGACCTCAGTTCTGCAACCTGCTTCACAGGCTTCACAGGCAGTGCCCCCTTCTTTGCCCTGCCAGCCTTTCTTTGAGCAGCTCCACCTGACTCAGAAGCATGCCAGTTGCACACCCACAAGCATCTGCAAGCATCCTTTTGCTAGGCTGACCTCACAGGAAAGGAAGGAAGGAGGCCCACAGATGCTCAAGGAGTGGACTCTGATTCATTCCATCCCACCAATATTCTTAGTATGTATGAAACCCCAAAGAATGTCCATGTATTTTCTGAAACCCTGGATTGCAGAGGAATGGTAAGTATATTTTTATTGTTGTGCGAGAAGGTTCCTCTGAAAGAGTTCCATACAAATTACACATTAAGTTTGCCTTTGACCATCAGGTGCTCCTTGGTATTCAGGTCAGGCCTTGCTAGAATAATGTGGCAGTTGGGGAAGAAGATGCAGCCCAGCAGTCCAGCGCTGGAGGCCATGATGGAGAAGACTTGCATGGCCACCATGTACTTGCCCTTGGTGCTGAGATAGGTAACCTCCCACATTCTTGCACCAGATTCAACCTTTGCTGCTGGTTCTGCCCTACCCTGGGTGGCCTTTGGGCCTTGCGTCCTCCACCCAATATATCAGCCTCCACCTCTCCCTGCACATAAGTATCCAGTCCTCACCTGGGGAAGGCATTCCTTCCTCTGTCTCCATCACACCTGGCCTCAGTTTGTGCATTGAGGACTCCTGATGATTAATTGAGGCATCAATCCACATTTCTGATGAAGTCAAGTCAACAGGTCTATGGCACTGGCCCCGAGGCCTGGAACATGGTGGCATGGCATCATCCATGTGGAAGAACTGGCAGAGTTCACCTTGACATGCTTGTGCTTCTGCTCTTCCTTTCCTGCCAGATGCATTTTCTTCCATTCTTTCCTGAGAGTGCTTTGAAGGGCGAAGGACAGCCAGGATAGCTTATCTCCTTGGCTCTGCCATCTCCACCAGTCTGCAATCACTAGCCAAGTCCCCTTCTTTGAGGTTGCGCTCCTGAGCTTGTGAAGCAGCCCACATCGTTCTTTCCATAGCAGCTGCATGCAGCAACAGGTGTTGGTCGGAGCTCAGATTCCCAGTTCCAGGTGGGACTGAAGCCTCTGAACACCGACCTGGGATTCTAAACTAACCTTCAGCTCCTTGTGCACTCTGCACAGTGTGAGATTGCTCCTTTAGTTGTCAAAAATGCAAAGAGGAGTTGTAGGTGACAGAAAAATGGCTTCCCCTTCTTCACCCCCACTGATAGGTTATAGTCAGAGGATGTCTCTGGATTGTCATCCATTTCATAACATCCTGTTCTGCAGATCAGTGGACACTGATGTTCTAGGTTTTTGGACTTCTTCAAGTTCCACCGGGTGCTCAGTCTGCCCTCCTCCTTTTCCTCTCTTTGAACCTTTGTAGTTGTCATTCTTGTTCTTTGAATGATAAATTGTGCATTCAGGAATGCAGTGTTGAAGGCACCAAGCCAAATGTGCCTTAAATGTCCTTTCCCTGCATTGAAGTGAAGAGCCGGTCATGTCTCTGCATGGATTCTAAAGCAATTTTTTTCTGGTAGTTTAGTCAGATGCTATGGAGAAACAAAAACATCAAAATTCACCACAAACCCAGAGATTGAGCGTCATGTGGGAAAAGGATTCTGAGGAAGGATCCTGAGGAATTGTCCCAGTTTGCTGCATTTCACCACAGCACTGTTGTATATAAATAATTAAGGGAAGGACCCATGCACGGACCCATGGTTGGACTCATGGTCCATCTAATCCAGTGTTGTATTTACCCAGCAGCCACCCAGTTGCCCACCATGAGATTCCACAAGCAGGGCCTGGGCATCCCAGTAACTCGTATGGGATCTTGCTTCTGATCCAGAGGTAGCCCTTAGCCAACAAGGCTAGTAGCCAGTGATACTCTCCTTTTTCTCCTCCTCCTCCATGAATCTCTCCAACCCCCTTTGAAAGCTGTCCAAAGTGGTGGCCATCACCACTTCCTGTGGAAGGACATTCCACAGTTTAGCTATGCAGCATGTGAAGAAATCCTCTTTTATCTGTACTGAATCGCCCCCACATAGTTTCTACTATTATAGGAGAGGGAGAAAAAATGTCTTCTTCCCCACCAAGCACAATTTTGATTATTTCTGTCTCATGTCCTTTTACTTCCTTTTGTACTTTCCCTGTGTGGAAATGCACCAGATTCCCCAGGCTCCATTTCCTGGACTCGGCTCCATCTTGCAGTGGCCCAGAGCCCAAGTTCCTGGCAAACACACCCAGTACAGTGGTAGCATGATTCACGAACTTAATTCGTTCCACGATTCTGGTCTGAACCACATGTAGTTTTTTTAACCACAAAAATATGAAGCAAAATACAGTGCAGTATGAAGAGAGAGAACACTGACCTTGCTTGAGGTGACTTCTGGTGTGGAGGACAGGAAGCTGGGTGGGGAGGAGGTTATTTTTTGGAGGGAGCGTCTGCGACTGCGATCTCAAGTAGAGGAACCCAAGACCACGTGTCAGAGTGGGGAAGATGGCCGCATTCATGTTAGTCACCCAATGAGTTCACGCATGGAAGCAACGTTTTGCCGAACTTTCTGTTTGCAAACCCAAATGTTCGCGAGCAGAAGCATTCATGAACCAAGGTATAACTGTATTCAGATTAGCTACATAGAAAACAAGCATATCAGAGGGGACCCCCAGGCCATCCAGTCTGACCCTCGGCACCTGCCAGCTTTGCTCATGTAATTCCCATAATGAGGTTGTCCAATCTCTCCTTGAAAACCATCACTGACAGGGCCTCAAAAACCTCCCTTGGAAGCCCATTCCATATCCTAGCTGTCCTGACTGTCAGGAAGTATTTCCTGACAACCACCCTGAAACCCATTTCCCTGAGCACTTTTCCACTGGACCACGTCCTTCCCTCTACCAAAGGAGAGAACAGGTCACGGCCCTTTCCACGTGACACCCATTCACATACCTAGATGTTGCTATATGATCCCCTCTGAATCTTCTCCAGGTTACGAAAAAGGAAGCATTGAACCTCCTCCTTTCCTGAAGAGCTTCGGGGCATTTGGCACGTGCATAATGTTCATCTATTAATGAGTATGGCCCAGGAGCCACATCAGATGGAAGCAAAAAGAAACTTTTGGTTCCCAGTGAGCAACTACTTAGGCTTGATGCTGCGCCACAGCATGGCACAGAGCATGCTCTTCTTCAATGAAATCCGCTCTGTAAATGCTCAGTGGAATCCACCACAGAGTTGGAAATTCATGGCAGGTTGACTGGATTGGAAACCCATCTTTGCTGAGGAGGACTCTCCCCCCTCATATGTCCATGGCAGTGCTGAAAGATCCCAAATCTCCTTGAAAATTCCTGGCCACAGCACTGTGTGACAACCATGTTGTGGATGGGCTGGCCTCTTCCATGCTTTAGAGGGCTCCAAGAGAATTCTCTGTCTCCTCCTACTAGGAAAGCAGAGCAACCTTACCTGTATTTTAGCAGCTTCCTCAGGCAGCCTGATCCCTGAATCCCATACATGTGGTTTATTTCCCCCACATCCTCCTCAGCTGTGAATCCTTCAGTGTGGCCCCCAGCACCATCATCAGTCCTCCAAGAGAAGTAATACAAGAGAAAGAACAGCGCATTGCTTCCACATCTGTTAAAAACCCCAACAGCGAACCAACATTTTTTATTTATTTGATTTAAATCCCACTTCTTTCTTATGAACTCAAAATAGCTTTTACCATTCTCCTTCTCCTGCTCTCACTCTTACCCCACAACACCAACCCTGCCAGGTAGGTTAGGCTGAGAGTCCAGTCCTCCATAGCCTCATGTGGACTTGAACCCAGGTGACCTGAGCCACCGTCCCATGCTCTTAACCACGACACCTCTCTGGCTCTTTCATGAATTGCCACGTCAACAGTTATACCCTATTCAGATGCTGTGAAGCACCCCCTCATCTAGCCAACCTCAAGCGAAAAAGTATTGGAGCACAAGCCAATGGAAATCTTGCATTAATTGACCCATGGTTTCCTCCTCTTCCATGTGAATGCATCCAGGATACGGAGTCAGAAATCTCATGGCCTCACTAGAATAATGTAGCACCTGGGGAGGAAGATGCAGCCCAGCAGCACAGCACCAGAGGCCAACATGGAGAAGACCTGCACAGCCACCATGTACTTGTCCCTGGTGCTCAGGTAGCTGGGCACAAAGGGCACCTAGACGCTGCAGAAGACCAGCATGCTGAAGGTGATCAGCTTGGCTTCATTGACGGCCCCAGGCAGCTTCCTGGCCAGGAAGGCCACCGTGAAGCAGGCGGCAGCCAGGAGGCCCATATAGCCAAGGGCAGTGTAGAACATGGCCACAGAGTCTTCATTGCACTGCAGGACAATCTGCCCAGTCTGAGAGTGCTTGTCAGAGTCAGGGAATGGGGGAGCAGACCCCAGCCAGATGGTGGAGAGGACTACTTGGATGCTGGAACAGGAGATGACAATGGAGTTGGCCAAACTTCTCCCCAACCAGTTCCTTGCCCTGTTGCCTGGCTTGGTGGCCAGGAAGGCCAGAACCACAGTGACAGTTTTGGCCAGGAGGGAAGAGAGGCCACTGAGAAGATGATGCTGAAGGCTGCTTGTCAGTGGAGGCAGGTGATGCTTCTTGGCTGGCCAATGAAGAGGAATGAGCATGCAAAGCAAAGCAGGAGAGAGACTAGCAGAATGTAGGAGAAGTCTCAGTTGTTGGCCTTGACTACTGGTGTTTCTTGAAATTTTCTGAAGATTCCCAAAATGCTTCCTGTGTCTACAGAGAAGAGTAGGGCCATGCAAGTGAGGAAGATCCCCAAATATTCCTCATAGGAGAGGAAGGTGATGATCTGGGGGATGCACTGATTCCGGGATGTGTTTGGATGCTGATCTTCTGGACACTTCAGGCAATGCTCTGCATCTGTCGAAAGCAAGAGAAACAGCACCTGACATCCCTTCCTGACTTTGCTTCATGCATTTTATTCATTTTTTCTTTATTAATAATAATATTATTATAAACTGTAGTGTTGCTGGTAGAAGCATAATTTTTGTGTCAGAGGCAACATAAGAGTGCTGTCCATCCATGAGTGGACTTGATGGGCCCCTCTTTTTCCTGTCTCAACAAATTTGCCAGATAAACAACCTGAAAGGATCTTTTCAAAATGGATATATGGTAATCAATCAACCAATACACCAGAAAATGCTGGACCATGGCAGGGACTCCATCCCTGGGAGTCTTAATGGAGTGGGGAGAAGATGCCAGGATGAAGCGTGGGGGACATGCCTTTGCCTGGATGTGTGGGAGGACCATGCCGTCTGGTGGGGCAGATCCCTGGAACATCTAGTGCCTCATCACAAACACACATTGAAAGGTGACATCCCCCTCATCATTGCTTAGAAACCAGTCTGAAATGATTTAGCGACAGCTGAAATGAAGTGTCTGTAGAATATGTCTGGATGGGCGCAACCCCACTTTGACTGCTCAGGGGTCCATCATGGTTTTTCCATCACTCACAAGTCCATCCCTGATTCCTGCAGCTTCAGATTTGCTTTTCTGAGCTCGAATACAGCAGGGCGAAGCTCCACAGGAAGTTCAAGGGGATCAAGATAACCCATAGGAAGCTTTCTCAGGTCAAGCCAGGCCATCTGGCTTCTCAGGACAAGTTCCCTACAATCCTGCTTGAGCGGATGGAGATGATGCAGGGTCGCAGCACTCTGCTGGGATTCCCCTAGACCATGCCCGAATCGCAGCTCTAACTCCAGCACTTGAGCCACCCAGGTAACCAGCTGGAAAGGAAGCTGTTCCTCCATCCAGGACTCATCCAGCCTGCCTTGCATGCCCTCAAGGTGCATTCAGCCTGACACAGGCTGAGCTCCCATGTACAGTGCACATAAGTCACACAAGGGCAAAGCATCAAGCAATGCACCCTGGGAATGCCATTCATGCCCCCTGCAACCAGATGGCCCACCTTCTGCCACACGCTCTCCAGCAAGGCATTTTTCCAGAACCCACAGGATTGCCCACTCCCCTGTGCTCAACAGAGATCACCACTCTTCCATGAGATGAGAAGAGGGCCACACTGGACTGATTGAGGAATTGCAACCAGTCATTTGGTGATACATACCTTAACAGGCCCAGCTGAAAAGTGGATGGAGAAGGACACAAAAAGGATGCTGACACATGGGCACTGCCAGCCTCTGATCTGCCTTTTTGCCCTTCCCCAACCTTCTCCACAGTCATGCATAGAGCCATCTTGGAACCACATGGGCTAGCACCAAATGACAAGTTCAGTGTTTGGCTCCTTCTGCCCAGCAAAACCTTCTGAGTGGGTAATCTCATATTTGCACAGTATTCTTGGAGGTTGTCTGAGTATTCAACCAGCTCCACTTTTCAGAGGTCATCAGAATGGGAGTGAAGAGGAAGTAGTCTGGGGCTGGGGGTTGGTGGAGGGATTTCAGCTGCCAGAATGTGCTGGGGGATTTCTGCAATTGGCAGCGCATGCCTGCCGGTGGGCCCAGATGCAGTAGGAAGCCCATCCAGAGGCTAGGCCTGACTTAGCCATGGAGGTCACTAGATGACTGTGGGCCACCCACAGACTCTCAGCCCAGCCTACCTCACATGGTTTTTGTGAGGATAGCAGTGAGAGGAGAAGGAGCAGAATTGCATAAACCCCCTTGAGTTTCTCTAAAATATTCCTGAATATAAAGAAACTGAATAAAGAAAAAGTGAATGCTTTAAGATTTGATATTCCATGTTCAGTACACTTGAAGACACATTCATTGTATTACTTTTTATGCCTTGCTGTTCACTTTTAGGAAAACATAGAATGTCATTGAAGCTGGCAATCATCTTGGACTTAAGCCCATCTGTCCCCTGCGCATTTCCCAATATGCTGAAGGCCAGAATGCACATCGGACACTCCAAGCAAAATGTCCATCTTCCAAACACTGCCATACAAATGTGAACCTGCTGCCCTGTGATCCAAAAACCAAGGGAACCACTGGTTGCATCATCCTCTGGACCTGGCAACCCTGCCCTGCATCCTCCTTGATGTGAAGCACTGCAGTCCCATCAAGATGTCCTCTTTCAGCTCTTCCAAAGGAGGCAAGAGACGGTCCAAAAGACCCTCATGCATATGGAAGGTCCTTTTCTGCAAGCCACCCACTTCTCCTGGGGGAGCTGCTCAGGGTGGGTTGGTTACTGTGTAAATGGAGGGAAAAAACAATGTAGTAAGGTTGGCTTCAAGTGTCAAGGCTTTGTGAGGGGTACTGTGGAGAGAGAAAAGGGTGTACTGACACAAAAGCAACCACAAAATGGGGAGGGAATGTTCCTGGGGAGATGTAGAAGACAAGGAGGAATGGAGGATGGGGGTGGGCAGGGGAGCTTAACAGAAATAAGCAGTGAAGGGAAAACATGCTTGAAGTATTCTGAAGGAGAAGGAGTCTGTGGATGCTGAAGGAAAGAGGGAACAAGACATTCTGGAAAGCAGGAAAAAACCTCCCAGGGCTTTGTCCACATAATGCTTCCAGGACTAGAGGGAGGGAGTGGGTAAAAGCACCCCCACTCATGAAAATGTTTCATTTTGATCCTCTAAGCCATTCTAAGGTCTTTGCAGGATTGTTTAGCACCACTAAATGCTTTCCAAAATATGGTCAGATCTTATCCTTCCTCACAGGCAGTGCCTTTTCCTCTGCACTCACCCACCTTCCTGAGTGGTGATGGTCCCCTCGGCACACGGAGCTCAGTCATAGCAGCACATGGGCTGTCCTTCCTGAGCCACCTTGAAGAATCCTGAGTGGCAGCTCTCCACACACCTGGCCTGGGGCAGTGGCTGAGCGAGAGAGAAGGAGCATTAAGGGAGGAGGGTAGGGCTGAGGAAACTGGGGCTGAGGAGACAAAGCAAGAAAGGACCGAGAGTGGAGGACCTCAAGCAGTTAGCAGATTCCCTAATTCAGTGGTTTGCAACCTTTTTACCTTTGGGGACCAGGAATAATAGGAAAATCATTTTGGGGACTGCTGAGGCAGGAGTAAAAAGCCTTCTGTACACAACATACTATCTTGTGTATTAGTTTTTATACATATAACTAAAAAAAGAAATTTCTCTAAAATAACAAGAAACTCAGCAGTGAAGATGCTAATAAAAGAATAAAACATTGAAATTAATTGTAACTGAATGCAACTGAAATTTTTACCGAGCAATATGTGGTGCAGATAGGGCTACTATGAAACCTGCTGTTCGGATGCAGCTAATGAAAGTGGGGACTGGGGATACAGGAGAGAACCACCAACATTTCAGCAGATACCACATCTGGACACCCTCCTGTGAAGCTGAAGAAGCTGAAAATTTCCTCAGAATTAAATGCAGCACCTTTATTCACTACACCGCTTATATCTCATGCTTTTTATTTACATATTAAATTTCTGTACTCCCTTTATCCAGCTGCTTGGTGAAGGGATGGGAAAAGAAAAGAATGGGATGATGGGGATTGTTTTCTTCACCTGATCTTTCCATCTTGGCCACACAATGGGATCTCGGTGAATGGTGAATTTGGGGTCTGGGGAGCACCGCCATTCTAGACTCCCAACTTTCCTTCTTGCAACACCCCCATTGGGAAATTTCACCCAATTGACAAGGTCCACGTTGACTGCCAAGTCCCCATTCTCATCTAAATACACCCCTTCAACAGAATGATTGTGAAACTGGGGGTGGCTCAGGAAAGGATGGAGCTGGAAGAACAGAGAAAGAAAAATCTTTTATGGCTTTCTATGACTCTTAGTATACGCAGGATTCTGGTTTCAGGAATGAATGCCCCTGGTCTCCTTTCAGAATTTAGGAAACTGAGAATAGAAGCCTCAGTTCTATTTTCAGATGGGCAGCTTCTCTGAGGACAATATTTCACCTACCCTTAGAAGCGGCACATGGACAGTTCAGCTCCAGAGCCTGTACTCCTCCAGAAGCTGCTGGAAGTTCATTTTAGTGTGCTAATAGGATATCTTCTTGAGGGTTTCACAGGAATTGTAGAGCAGGGGGTTTCGAAGACCCCCAGAAGGACTTCGTTTCCCTCGAGCCCTTTCTTCCAATTCTGCACTCTGGGATGATCAAGCAGAGATTGCTGTCATACCTTCCTTCAGTCTTTTCATCTCCAGGCTAAACGTGCCAAGTTCATTCAATCTGAACTCATATGTCTTTTTTTTTGCAATCCATTCGTCATCCTTGCTGCCCTCCTCTGAAAGCTTTCCTGTTTCTCCTAGTGACATCCTGTGAAACGTCTTTCTGTCTTCAAGGCTACTCTACCTGCTTCTGTGAGCTTGAGTATCTGATAAACATTCCCTGCACTTCCTCATTCAAGACATCAATGGAAAAGCTGAAGAGCACTGGGCCATAGATTGAACCTTGCAGAAACTCATTTGTTACCTCCAGGTGTGCCATTGAGGAACACACTTTGAGTCTGATTCTGTACCCAACCCTACGTGCAGCTGAGGATTCTTGTATCTCCTCTGCTTGGAGCTAGTTTGCTAATCATGATGTCACAGGGCACTTTGTCCAAAACTTTGTTGAAGTCCACATAGATGATATCCACAATGTTCCCACAGTCCTTCCCTTCCACAGGGTGTTCCTTACTCCTCATTTGAATCAAGACAGAGTCAAAGAAGCACCTGAGCACTTGGGACTTTCCTTCTCTGTCATATTTTTACCACCTGCAGGGACTACCTGAACCACAGTGGCTTTCTAATGCCTTTACTCTGGATGTATCTGGAGAAGGTTTATGGTTGCTTTTAGAGTCCATTCATTCTGCCCTTTAGTCTTCCTGATGCCCTCCCTTTCATTCTATGCTTTGTGCCTTGAGTTAACTGTTGTTGCTTGTCCTTCCTTCCACTTCCTAGATTTGGGTGCAGAGGGATGGTATTCAGATCATCATCAGAACCTATTTTTTGAAAAAATGTGGAAGAGATTTTCTCTGTTGTCCTCTACTTTTTTCCATAAATAATAATCTCCACCCCATCCTTTTATCATTACTTTCACATGGCATGGGACTTTTCTCAGCATTGGTCCGAGCATCTTAAAATGGGCTTTCCTGACATTCCAGTTGTCAGTTTGACTGCACTTGGATTTTCAGTCCATAAGAATGCAAGTATGGAAAGGGCATTTTCTCCAGAGTCCCTGTAGGTGTAGGTCCAAGAGGCCTCCTTCTTTCTGTTCCTCAAGGTCTGGCCAATATTTGGCCTTTTGCAGCCATCTGGCACGTCTCCCATCCTCCACGATTACTCAGGAACCATAAAAGTGCAAGTGGTTCCTGGACTACTTCTACCAGTTCCTTTCCAACTTTTGGATTAAGGTATTCAGGCCCAGGAGACTGACTCTTGCATTGTGAGTAGAAGATCAGTTGCCCTTCTCCTGTCAAGCTCAATCTCCCATCATGTTCTTTTTGCTTCTCCTTCCGGGTCTCAGGGAATTCCTTATTCCTTTTTTGGGACAAGACAGAGTCAAGGAAACAACGCTGAACTTTGGGCTTTCCTTGTCCCATGCCATCATTTTGCCATCTGCAGGGACTACCTTGGCCATGACATCTTCCCTCTGCCTTTTCCTCTGGATGTATCTGGGCCAGGCTTTTGGTGCTTGTAGCATCCCTTACAGACCCCCGCTCCTTCTCCACTTTAAGCTTCCTGATGCTACCCCTTCCCTTCTATGTCTCAGTGTATCTTCTCCAAGCCACCAGGCCGTGGCTTCCCGAGTGGGCGCAGACCTGCCCGAGAATACAGTGTGAGAACAGGGCCGTGGCGAGTGGGATGGCGCAGAAGGAGACGGTGATGCACTTTGTCAGCGAGTGCCCCATGGCATGGTCCACGCGGAAGGCGGTGTCCTAAGCGCTGGACTGGCCGGACCTGGGCACCCAGGACTGGGAATCCGTCGTTTCAGGCACAGAACCCTCCCCACCGCTGAAGGGACCCAGGAGGAGGGAGACCAGGAAGTGGAGGTGGAGAGAGGCCACGGCACCTGAGATGTACTGGACGGTACCCTGGTCCACGGTGAGACTGATAAACCTGTACGTCCTGTTGGCGCTATCGTTCCAACGGCACAAGGAGATACTGACGCAAAAGGTGGCTAACGTGGCTGGCTCGGTCAACGTTGTCCGGGACAAAATCTTTTGGTTGAGCTGCGAAGAGAGGGGGAGGATGCCGCCCGGGCGCTGGAGGAAATGTTGGCCTTGGCTGTCTGCTGCCAGTGCCCCGATTACGTAGAGCCTGTATAACGCTCCCGCATGGAAAAAGAACTGAACAATGCATGGCGTGAATATCTCTCGGGGATCGCTGTACAAAGTCTTGTCTGTAATTCAATGTGTAATTTTGCAGATCTGTAAATGAGTGTACATGGCGCCCTGTGAAAATTTGTAAATGGGACTTTTGTATTTTTCTATTTTTCTAAGACACAAGTTTCATTGGCTTTGTGAATAGTAGTATGCTCTTATTTAAATAAAAAATCTCAACCTAAAAAAATCTCAACCTTCCCTTCTATGTCTCCTGCCTGCATTTTCCTGTTGGATCTTGGCCTTGCTTCCACTTCCTAGTCGTGCCATGTTGGGTGGGAAGGGTTGGTTTTCAGATCATCATCACATTCATTTTTGCGGAAACCACCTTAACAGACTTTCTCTCTGTTCTTCTCCTTCATCTTAGAATGAAAACGATGGAATTGTACCTTTAGAATGGCTTTTTAAAAAATCCTGACCCACTAAGGAGGGACTGCATTTCTCTTCAAAGTCACTTTCCTGGCCCTTTACCTAGCCTGGATGTGAGTGTCATAAAATGCGCTTTCCTGCCATTCGGGGCATCAGTTTGTCTGCACTTGTATTGGTCTCCAGTCAGAATTCAATCATTGCGTGGGTGCATTGCCCCAGAGTTCCTGTAGCTGCCTCTCTGTCCACTCTCTTCTGGTTATATATAGCCTGAGAGACTGATTTTCCAGGAGCTGAAATTGGTTCCATGATTGCACTGCTACCAGTAGTAAAGAGCATCTTCTAGCTCCTTTGTTCCTGACTGCTCCTTCTGCTTATCCGGGGACTTCCCTCCAGATTTTCATTTCCTTTGGGATTCTCATCCTCAGCCTCAGATCCCCATTTCACTTCTGTACTGGACTTAACAGCACAACTGCACTGCTGGACTTCAAAAATCATATTCTTTACATTCCTGTGAGGATGTCCCCTTGCCGCTCCCGGACTCTCACTTTTACTTCGGAGATGGCATCTGACTTGCACTTTCTGCACAGGCCTGCCTTTCTGACTTTAGACCAAAAACAGACAGACAGACATTTCATGGAGGTTGAAGGCCACTGCTGTTGGGGAGATTTCTAGTTCCATAGGCCTTCATTTTGGATTCTACCATTTCAAGCCTGATTATTCTTAGGTCAAGGAATATGAGTAAGAATTTATACAACCCTGCTGTTCCTTCAATGTTCTGCTTCAGCATGATTCATACCAAATCTATTTCCCATGATGAGATAAACTTAGACCTAGGAAGCCAGTAGAAGGTGTCAAAACTGGGACCAGAAGTGAGACAGCTCCACTGGCTCCCAGTTGAAGTCTGGGCCAAATTCAAGGTTTTGGGATTAACCTATAAAGCCCTAAAGGGCTTGGGACCTGGATACCTAATGGACAGCCTGCACCCATATATACCCTCCCGCCCTCTCAGATCAGCAACGGCGGCCCTCCTCCGGGAGACTCCTGTGATGGAGATGAAATGGGTGAGTACCCCGAGGAGGGCTTTTTCGGTTGTGGCACCCCAATTATGGATGCGCTCCCCGGAGAGGTTCACCTGGCGCCGTCCTTATATGCTTTTCGGCACCAGGCGAAGACCTTTTTATTTAAGTCTTATTTTAACTGTTAGTGGTGTTTGTTTATTGTTTATCTGTTTATCTGTTTATCTGTTTATATTAATTTAATGTTGTATTGATTAGGGGATTTTTATTTAGTGTATTGATTGGGGTTTAATTTAGGGTTATTTTGGTTTGCTGAGATGCACCGAGGGTGGGGGAGGGATAAATTAATATTGTTTATGAATTGTATTTTAATCATGCTGTGAGCCGCCCCGAGGCTTCAGTGCAAGGGGGCGGCATATAAATATTTAAAAAAAAAAAAGTTACAGCTGCCCTTCCTTTTGGAAAATCTCATCTGAATTTCTCACATTCTAAATTCAGCACTTAAGAATGAGAGGGAATACCTGCCATGAATGGAACCAGTGCACACCTTCCTCCATGTTGCATGGACTTCCTCCTGGATATGAAGGAAACAGCCGCATCCAAGGTCCGGCCCACAGCCTACTGTGCTGTAAGAGAGCAAGCTGTCCAGAGACAATATCTTCTCCTTGTCCACTTGGGTCAGGCACTCCAGTTTCTCCCCCTGTCTACATCTTTTCCACTCTTTCACTGACAGCACATGATGTGAATTGGAACATGTGAATATTCGCTTCATGAATTTGTTCATGAAGAAATACAAATCTTTAAAACCATGATAGTTGATCGTTTTACTTGTTTGGCGAATGAAGGAAATATATGCATAGACATGCTGGAAATCAAAAGATGTATAAAGTAAAGCCAAGGCAAAGTTGGATACAGTTGTGGTGATCCAGACTTTCCCATTCCCAAGTTTCATAAATATGTCTATAACTGCATCTACAATCTGCATTGCATAGAACGAGGAAACGATCTCTTCAAAATAAATGAAGACATTGATTTTCGCCAACTCCTTCAGTGAGTGCAGCTTGATTGGAATTCTACCCGTTTTCACCTGGGAGATGCTGTGTGAATAAATCACACAAATGCCATTCCTGAGGAGCTCCGGTTTCAAGGTTCTCATGAACTTGTCTCCATTCTCAGTGTCCAGTGAAAAGAGACCCACCATCCTCCACCCAAAGTGCAGTAGCAGCCTGACAAACCCTGTGTACTGGATGCCTTCTTCAGGGACCATCCTGTAGAAGAACGGGGATTGACTTTTTTCTCTCCAAACCTGAGCGGTGAAAGTATATGTGACCTAGGAGAGAAAGGAAAAGATTGTTTAATTGCTCACTCCAGGACCAAATCAGAATTCCTCCACACATGAGAATAAACCACTTGATCTTTAAGTATATGCATGACACATGATTCAAAAGAAGCAATGCTTATCATTTTCTGAAAAATAAAGTATTTTATCATCATTAGTTCAAAACACTGAAAATGGATGCTAGGAGTAATATGAACATTTGAGCTTCTGATTTTCCATCTGCAAACACACTTCACAAAAGTACATTTTATGAATGGGAGAAGAATTGGCTTCATAGGGTTGGTGAAGCACAGATGCTGAGGACACCTTCCTGGCATCTCAGAATTATCTGAGCCCTTCTGCGTTTCATGCATGGGCATGAAAATGAAATTATCTTGGATGCCCAGGATACGGTTGACCCTGAAGTGTAGAATAACTCTTTCTACATCAGGCCCTAATGGAGAATATAATTTATTCCTGATGGCCAAACAACAGGGGACAATTATTTAAGGTTCAAGCCCTGAGAAATATCAGAGTTGAAAGGAAAAACCTTGGCCATAGAGGTCAGAATTTGGGGAAGATCAGCCTGGAGCCAGTTATACTCTCTACATCTAATCATTGCAAAAAGCAGAACTGAAAAAAGCCCTGTGCATGCTGGCTGTGGACGGTGCTGTTGACTGGAGATGGGCTCACACTCTGAAGCGGGAGTGTACCTACAATAAAGATATGTTCTACACAATAACTTCCTCGAGTGTCCTGTCTCTCTCATGTTCAATAAATGAAACAGAGAAACAGAGCGAGTCAGAAGGGGCCTCCTGGGCCATCTAGTCTGACCTCCGGCACCAGCTGGCTCCGCTCACGACGTGCCTACCATGTGCATGTCCAGCCTGTCTTTGAACACCCTCACCGATGGGGCTTCAACGACCTCCCGTGGAAGCCCATTCCACGCCCTCGGGGTCCTAACTGTCAGGAAGTGCTTCCTGGCATCCAAATGAAACCTTGGCTCCCTGAGCTTTGCTCCATTGGAGCGCGTCCTGCCTTCCTCTGCAGGGGAGAACAGGCCTCTCCCCATCTCCATGTGACACCCCCTCACATACCTGTATGTTGCCAACATATCCCCTCTGAGTCTCCTCTTCTCCAAGGTGAAGAGACCCAGTTCCCTCAGTCTTGCCTCATATGGCATCCCCTGCAAACCAACCACCATCCTTGTGGCCCTACGCTGCACTGACTCCAACCTGGCTATATCCTTTCTGTAGTGAGGGGCCCAAAACTGAACACAATACTCCAGTTGCGGGCGCAGCAGAGTCATGTAGAGTGGTAGTAATACCTCTCTTGATCTAGAAGCCACACTTCTGGCTATGCAACCAAGGGTGGCATTCGCCCTCTTAACCACCGCATCACACTGCTGACTCATGTTTAGCCTGCGGTCCACCAGTACCCCGAGGTCCCTTTCACAAGTGCTGCTCTCCAGCCACTTGTCCCCTAACCTGTACTTATGACAGCTATTCCTATGCCCCAAGTGCAAGACCTTGCACTTCTCCGCATTGAACGCCACCCTGTTGTCTCCTGCCCACTTCCATAGTCTGTCCAGATCCTTTTGGATCTGGTGTATCTGCTCCTCAGTTGTGGCCACTGCTCCAGTTTTAGTGTTGTCTGCGAATTTGATCAGCAGACTGTTCACCCCTTCTTCCATGTCGTTAATGAAAAGATTAAACAGGATCGGCCCCAGGACAGAGCCCTGGGGGACCCCGCTTGTCACTGGCTGCCATCCCGAAGATTCCCCGCTAATGGTTACCTTCTGCTTTCTGTCAGTCAACCATGCCCTAATCCACCGGACAGTGCTTTGGTGTATCCCAAAACTCCTCAGTTTCTCCACCAGGATATCATGCGGCACTTTGTCAAAGGCCTTGCTGAAAGCACACCAGCGATGCCTGGTTCAGCCAAAGGGAAGCCTCGGAGCTGCATGGTTACTGGGGCAGAGGGGGTGACCAATGGACAGGGGGTCTGTTCCTTGGAGGGGACACACAGAGTCTGTGTGACTGGAGTATTCATGCTGCTGAAGGCACCATCCCACATTGCAGGGGTTCAACTGGAAAACCGCAGCTAATCCTGAGGTGTCATCTTCTGAGCACAACCAATTCCTTGCATGGAGGAATTAACTGACTAAACCAAATTCTCCCAAGCTGGAGAGTCAAACTGTGGCAGGGGAGGCCTGAAGGAGACGGGAGTGTCCTCTCAGAGGAAGGGTGGCCTGCTTGGTAGAGTGCTGAGTGGGAGATGTGAGAGTTCCTGGTTTCACTCCCTATTCATTTTTGAAACTCCCTGAGATGCTTGGCCAAGCACACCCTCTGTGCTCAACCTCCCTCGCAGTGCCATGGAAGTTGGAGGTATAAACAGGAGAGGAGGACAAACTTGGGAGCTTCATGGCTGCTTGGAAGTGGGGAAAAGGCAGAGAATAAATGCACCAAAACCAGAAAATGTCAAGCCCCAACTTCCTCCCTTCTCTGTTCAACCCACATGCTCCTTTTCCTCCCTGTGATAAGTTTGTGGGCTGGTGCAGCACTCTCCATGCAGGCTTTGAGGGGGAGGGAACACCCCTGGGGACATAGGCTCCCAGTCTGTAAAATCTGAAGGGATCATAGAAAGGGTGCATTGAGTTCGGCAGTCCAGTGGCCTCCCACATGGCCCAGGAAAAACTGGGAGGACATAAAACAGCAGTCCCCAGCCATCCAGCTGCTGTTCAGAAGGAGCCCAAGCTGGGGAAAGGCTGAAGTTGCTAATACAGGAAGAGTCTGGCCTGGACTTCTGCTCCAAAAAGGGCAAAACCAGCCTCAAAGTGGTGTCCCTGCTGACTCTGAATGAGCTAGCAGGGCTGGGAAAGGACTTCTTCAATTCTGTCTCATGTGAAGCAAGACATTCCCTCCTCCTGATCTTGTGGAGGAGTCTTGCAGACCTCCATGCAGTTCTGGCAGAATTCTGCTGCTGATGGACTTTTGCAGTCAAGGAAGCTTCTGAAGATGTCCCGGGGAGACAGCCCTGAGCAGGCTGGCAAGGGAAGGCATCCACAATGCTGGATGGAGCTTCAGCAGGGAACACCCCCAAGAACCCCACCCTGGAAAATGTGCTGGAGGGACTTCCAGGTTGCTTGACAATATTTTAATGCCAGCTTACTACAAAGTTTGGTGACACAGAAGGGACTTTTCACAGTGGTCCTTTCGTGGGGTGAAATGCAAAGATCAGTTTCTGCAGTCCTAAGCCCTTCCATGCACCTGGAAGGGTACCTGTGGACATGACTATCCATTAACAGCTGGATAGGGTCTGCAGCTGTGCAGAGAATTCTAGAAATAGAGCAAGTTCAATAGTGCTGAAAATGTGCACCATTCACTTTTTGCTCCAATTTACAGCTTAGTGCATCATGGAGTTCCAGAAAATTCTGGTCAAGCTTATTCAACAATGTCATGCATGCACGCTCTGATGAGATTCCCGGGCGTACATGAGAGACGGCCTGTCTTGATGGGACTAATAGCTAAGATTTAGAGGATGATCTGGGGATGGCTGAACCAGAAAAAGTCAGTGTGCTGTAGTGGTTAGGAGCATGGGACTGGGACTCAGATGATCTGGGTTCAAGTTCCTGCTCAACCAAGGAGCCAACTAGGTGACTTTGGGCCAGTCACAGACTCTCAGCCCAACCCACCTCACAAGGTTGTTGTTGTGGGGATAAGATGAAGGAGGAGATATATGCTTCCTTGAGCCCTTTGTAGGAAAAAGGCAGGATATAAATTAAAAAAAAGATAAATAAAAATTTTCTCTTTTGGGAAGAGTAGCTTTGGTTCTACTTGCATCATAAAAGAATGCAGGGCTGACTAAAACAGCCATCCATTGCAACAACAGTGCACTCCCTGCCAGAGACATTTCTGTCACTTTTCAGTCCACTGATGGTTTATTTCTTTCCTTTGACAAATGCTTGGTAGATGCAGTCTATTCAGAGCCTTCAAGCATCTCCGCTTCTGCGGATCACTTCCTTGCAAGGTGACCTACGCAGTCAGCACTATCAGGCCACCATGGGGCGGTGCAACACTTGGCAGGCCCTGCTACACACAATTGTCCCATTGTTGACAGGATGAGTGGAAACCTTTCTCCATCATAGGATTTTGTGAGTTTCTGGGATTTGGAGTATATATGGGCCATGAAGAAAATGTAATGGAGAGGTACCCATGCCTCCCCTGACTGGGGAACAAATCCATGGTATTTGAAGAAGTTTTACACTGAGCATGGCGAATTATGCCAATCAGAAACAGGTTCAAAAGAAAAACATTGCTAGTTACTTATTTTACTGTTCAGCATGAGGTGCTCCTTTGTATTCAGCTCAGGCCTGAGAACAATAATGTAGCACTTGGGGAGGAAGATGCAACCCAGCAGCAGTCTCCCCTGCCCACCACTGCTCCTGCACTCCTCCTCATCGTCTCCATTCCTCCAGAAAATTTTGCTCCCCTCACATGGGAGGCATGTTGTCAGTGCACCTTCTCCTTCCTCCACAGTACCTCGCATGGCAGACTGACATGTGAAACCAGCTAATTGTGCAGTCGTTCCCCACCACTTACACAGGAACCAACAGCACCCTCACAGCTCCCCTAAGGAGAACTGGGTGACTTGCAGAGAAGGAACATTCCTGAACCTTACTGCAGATAGGATGGAGGTGCTGCTGGCTGGGGAACCCTGTGTCCAGATGGCTGACATCACACCTATCCTGAATGAGGTCACAATGCCCCACAGGGATAGTATTTGTAATTTGGAGGTGCTCCTGGACCATGGATTATCAGTGGCATTCCAGGTGGATTTGGTGGCTAAGAGCACCTTTGATCTCCTGAGGCTGATCCACCAACTTTGTCTCTATCGGGACAGGCAGAATCTTTGAAGAGATTCATGCTCTGGTAACCTCTTGCAATGCTCCCAAAAGGGGCTACCTTTGAAGATGGTGTGGAGTGTCAATTGGTTCAGAATAGGGTTGCGAGGCTGTGGATGAGGACTGGCTGATAGATGCATGTAGAGCCTGCTCTCCAGAATCTTCTCTGATAGGAAACTGAAATCTGAGTCTATTTCCAAGTGTTGGTTTTAATCTATAAAGCCCTGAATGGCTTGTGACCCAATCATTCCATATGTGCCTACCTGAGCCCTACCTCACCAATAGAGGCCCTTTCCTGGGAACCTTCCCTGAAACAAAGAAGGAGGGTGGCTACAACAGAAAGTGTCTTCTTGGTTGTGGCACCTAACTCAGTTGAGCAGAGTCTCGGACAGATGACTGATAAAGCTTCAGGGAAAGGGGGCCTGGCTGGGAATTGTGGCTCTTTCTGGGCAAGAGGAGCAGGGACACTGCAGGACTCATTTTCTATCACAGGGGCACCTAGAAGGAACTTTCTCTAGAAAGTGAATTTGGATTTCCCCAACAACCTCCTCTGTGTCACTAGCCCTGCTAAGAGGCCAAGCAAATGAGTGAACCCGAATGAATCCTGCTCCATTCTTTCTCTATCTCACATGGCTGCTCCCATCCCCATGAGAGGTTGCCAGCCCACAGCTGAATTGATGTGAAGTGTGAGTCCTTGCGCTCACGGGGAAACCTGTTTGCTGAGAGATAGGAAGAGTAGGTATGACAAGTCAGCCAGTTGGAAATGCAGCAAAACCAGGAGTCCCAAGCCCCAAACCACCAGCCCTCCTCGTAAGTGCCTCAGTCCCCTCACCCCTCTTAGGCTGCAGAAAGTCCAGCACCAGCTGATCTTGGAAAGGCTCATAATAGAGAGAGATCTAGTGATGCTAGACAGGGAAGGGAGGCTGACAGCCGCAGAACACAGCTTCCGCAAAAACAGGTCCTGCCAGACAAAACTTGTGGAATTCTATGACAAGGTTTTGAGATGGCTAGATGGAGGGGATGCAGTGGACATGGTATACCTGGATTTCAGCAAGGCCTTTGACAAAGTGCCCCATGATATCCTGGTGAAGAAACTGAGGAGTTTTGGGATACAACAAAGCACTGTCCGGTGGATTAGGGCATGGTTGACTGACCGAAAGCTGAAGGTAACCATTAGCGGGGAATCATCAGGATGGCAGCCAGTGACAAGCAGGGTCCCCCAGGGCTCTGTCCTGGGGCCGAACCTGTTTAATCTTTTCATTAACGACATGGAAGAAGGGCTGAACAGTCTGCTGATCAAATTCGCAGATGACACTAAAACTGGGGTGGTGGCCACAACTGAGGAGCAGGTACTCCAGATCCAAAAGGATCTGGACAGACTATGGAAGTGGACAGGAGACAACAGGATGGCGTTCAATGTGGAGAAGTGCAAGGTCTTGCACTTGGGGCATAGGAATAGCTGTCATAAGTACAGGTTAGGGGACAAGTGGCTGGAGAGCAGCACTTGTGAAAGGGACCTTGGGGTACTGGTTGACTGCAGGCTAAACATGAGTCAGCAGTGTGATGTGGTTGTCAAGAGGGCGAATGCCAGCCTTGGTTGCATAGCCAGAAGTGTGGCTTCCAGATCAAGAGAGGTATTACTACCACTCTACACGACTCTGGTGCGCCCGCAACTGGACTATTGTGTTCAGTTTTGGGCCCCTCATTACAGAAAGGATATAGCCAAGTTGGAGTCAGTGCAGCATAGGGCCACAAGGATGGTGGCTGGTTTGCAGGGGATGCCGTATGAGGCAAGACTGAGGGAACTGGGTCTCTTCAGCTTGGAGAAGAGGAGACTCAGAGGGGATATGTTGGTGACATACAGGTATGTGAGGGGGTGTCACATGCAGATGGGTAGAGACCTGTTCTGCCGTGCAGAGGAAGGCAGGATGTGCTCCAACAGAGCAAAGCTCAGGGAACCCTGGTTCCATTTGGATGCCAGGAAGCACTTCCTGACAGTTAGAACCCCGAGGGCATGAAATGGGCTTCCATGAGAGGTCGTTGAGGCCCCATCGGTGAGGGTGTTCAAAGACAGGCTGGACATGCACATGGTGGACATGTTGTGAGTGGAACTGGCTGGTGCCGGAGGTCAGACTGGATGGACTGAGGCACCCCTTCTGATTTGCTCTGTTTCTATGTTTCTATCTTGCACCACCATTCCCGCTCTGTTCAGTGCTTAAACCATCTCCCTACCTCTCCTGATCCTCCTTTTCCCTACATCCTGTCCCCCATCTTTTCTGAGGCCTGGCTTCCTTGACACCCGAGGCCTCTTTCAGGCAGTGTAGCCTGAGAGTTTCATCCTCCTCTGAGCTCAGGCCCTCATGGTGATGAATATTCTGCCTGAGGCCATGATTCCTTCTGGTCATCCTGAACTATATCATGGGCTTCAGGATAAGATGAAGCAATTGTCTGGCACTTCTCAGTCCCCTGGCTTGCTTTTGGGGCAGTTCTTTGAGATTCAGTGGTCTGTACTGCACTCAGTCTTCACGACTTTGGATTGAAGCTTTATTCTGGCCTTGCCTCTCATAGTTTGCCTGGTTGTTTGAGTCTTTTATTTCTTGTGGTTGTAGCAAGGACTTAGGCGGGTCTCAGAAATGGATTCCAGTGGCCTCCCTCACTGTCACTGCAGTCCCTGGTACCCAAGTGTAGCACAAGGACGTGGTCTGGACCTTTCTCCCAGCAATGAAGGGAACATTCTCTGCTCTGAGATGTCTGTAAACGTGCTCAGTCTCTCAGCTGAAATTGATGGCACAGTTCTCCTGGGTTCTGGCTGAGTGTGGCTTCAAACAGCAGAAGGGCAACGACCTTTCACATGTCACAGGAGCTTGTGGTAGGCAGCAGATGGCTTCACCTGCTCTCAGGATAGTTTGAAAACTCACATAAATTGGGGAAGAAATTATTTAAAGGTGAGAAAGTGGAGGGAAATCTTTTGTCTTTTTAACTCTGTCCCAGCACAAGTCTCTTGAGCACAGCCTCAGTTGTATCAGTCCAGCCAACACAAAGTGGACACAATGTGACAAAGAATACCTGCTGCTTGTCATAGCCAAAGGACAATGTGTTCTCTGGTGGAGTCAATGGACAATGAGTATATGTGTCCCCCAGTTTCTTCTCTACACTGACAGTATTGGTCTGCAAACACAGCTTCAAAATGCCCCAGCTCATGGGGAAAAATTGCAAACCTGAACTAGCCAATGCTTGGGTTTTGGCATGCATAGAATGCCAATGCTCATGAAAAGAAATCTAGCAGGAGGTGCTTTGTCATTTTGTGTTTCAAAGTGCCCACATCCTTGGGATGACAAATGGGTTCACCCAAGTGCAAACATTTGCCAACTGTAAGGCAGTGGTTTGGGGGGGTTTTGTTTTGCTTTGTTTTTTGGCACCATCAATCAAGCTTGCCATTGCTATTTTGTGCCTTGCCATATCCCATGATATGCCTACAATTTTTGAAATGTTAGTGTACAACACACCATTTAAGCAGGAAACCATTATGCAATATATTGCATATACATCACATTCCTAAGAAATACATCCACATTTGTAAACGGTTTCTGAATAATTTTAGGTGCTGTGTGAGAACTTAAAATGGCACCACTGATTTTTTCACAATTGATAGCCATGTCAGACAGGGCTGCATGTAAGTCCCATGTTTATTTTAGGATCATTATGGATTATCCCATGAAAAAAACAATGAGGAACTCATACTCCAGCATCCCATGAGGCAATTGACTGACATGGATTTTGCTGGTGACATCACCCTACTTGCAAATACCACAGCACATTGGAGAGACATGACTTGGGTACTTGCAAAAGAGGCCCGGTAAGGGGGCTGATGAATTTGTGAAGATCAGACCAAGCTGGTACAAGTTGCCAGTCTAAAAGAAAGCACCCCAGTAGCAGCAGGAGGCCAGGTTCTGAACTTTCTGTAACAATTTGGTTCTCTTGCCAATATTATGGATGCAGCTGGGGGGACAGAAGCAGATGTGGAAGGCCAGATAGGGAAAGCAGCTACTGGGTTCCAACAAATGTGCTCGTTTCGAGCATGTCCACTTTAGATATTACAAGTGCAGATTAATTAATGCCATTGCTGTGCCGATTGTTAGTGAGCCCTGGATGTTTACAACAAAAATTACCCAGAAGAGAAGTGTCTTTCAGCAACATTGCCTTAGAAAGATATAACACATTGTATGTTGTGACCATATTTTGAATGAGGAAGTTTTGCAAGGGTGAGATAGCAGAAGACTCTCTAAGAGCAAGAATATATTTTGCTGGACATGTGCTCCCCATGAAAGAACATTGACCAGCTGGGATCGCGATTAACTGGATACCACTAGGTGGTTGGAGCAGGACAGGAAGACCAAAGAAGGCCTGGCATCAACCAGTCCAGAATGACCAATGAAGTCACAAACTTGAATGGAAGGATAATGAAATGGCTGCTGCAGATCATAGACTGTGGGAGACACTCATAGCCTGATGATCCCCATGCAGGAGGTCAAGGGAGAAAACACACCCTGCAGCCTCCAGGACTCTCCTTGTGAATTTTGGGGCTGAGCAGCAATATACAGTGATATTGCTAAAAAGGAACAGCCTTCTTGTCAACCCAAGGGGAAAAGGAGCCACGTATGGATTTGGGTAGGGAATCCCCACCACACACACAGACATGCACCCACCCACCTACCCACCCACAGTGTTCATCTATTCCTATCACACCATTGAGTTGTGGCTTTGCAGTGACAGGTTGGCAGACTCGGCATTCAGTACATGGGGTCTTAGAATCGGCTCAGAACCCACATGAGGAAGCAAAGAAAATCATCCAGGCTCTGGACAGAAAGAGAAGCTTGTCTCTTTCACTTCCTCCTCCTTGTCTGGTGGTTGACAGAATGGTTGGAGCATGTTCACCACATTTCATTCTGAAGGGTTCCCTTCCTTACACAAATGATTTCCTTTATCTCCTGTATAGGAGTGCTTAAAGGGTCTTTTGTTTTAAAACAATCCTTTTTCCACATAGATGTTCTCCAGGAGACAGTAAAAGTTTTGAACACTCAGAGATTTCCCCTCCATGTCCAAGAACTGCCTGGACTCTTTTGAACAACCTCTCTGTGTTTTAGGCACCCCAAGATTTACCTTGAGTGTCAGCTCAAGCCTGCCTCCACCTGTGACTGGAAGCAGAGGTGATCTAACCCCCCAAGGGGGTTTTTCTTTGCACATGCTCAGGGGCTCTGTGTGCACACTACCACACTCACAAAGCAATGATACCTTCCTGCCAGAGCAGCCAATTTTTCTTAGCTCTCTGGACTGGCCAAGGCCGCAGAGCCAAGAATCTGTACAAAGTGCCCCCTGACTTTCCCTGAGTCAGGCTGGCCGAACCAAACCCAGGAAAGTGCTGCAGGTGTTGCCTCACATCACTGGCTGCTCATAGCAACAAGGAAACCCCCATATTTAATTTCTGTTTTCCTTTTCAAAACTTCAGCAACTTCATTTCTTCCATTTCTTCCATTCTCTCTTTCAAGTGCACCAACTGCTCATCCTCACCTGTCAAACCTCCCAAAGTCTCTCACATGCCAAGCACCAGCAATCAGGGGGCATCCAGGACAATCCACCACCTCACACAATCTCCCTCGCACAGGACACACTCCCAGCACAAACAAACTACAATCCTCCATTGTACATACAGAGTGGGGTTTGTTTTGTTTTGTTTTCTTGTCATGTGCACAGGAGTGGAGATTGTGATGAGGGAAGAATAATATCAACAGATAATGTGTTCATGAGTAAAGACAGTCTGAGAAAGTGCAGACTGGACATAATGGTAGAGGAATTACAGGTGATTATAGACAGTTGGCATGGCAACAAGGAAAGGACATGAATCATAGCAAGTCCTGCATGTGAGATTGATTTTCCCAACACAGTGTCTTGCTTGCCTGGCCAGGTGGACTTCCAACAGCAGCCACTTGAGTGGGTAGGAAGGCAGCAGACTCGTGTCTAGGGCTGTTCTCGATTATTTAGGCTTCCCCCCTCCAGCTGCCACTGGGACCATCTAATGCCTTATGGTGCCAGTTTTTACCTTGCTGGCTGCAGGGCTATAATTTGAAGCCCATGTCTTCTAGTGATTGGATTTTTGTTTTGTATTGTTTCATTTTCTCACAGCAGCAAAGGGGGCACCACTCTGTCCTGGAGAATAGTGAGACACCTCTCCATTTCACATATTACTGGAAAGACCCTGGGAGCTTGAAGCACTGTCTGGAGAGCTGAGGCTGGGATGTGGGTTTCCTGCTTCCTGCCCAAGTGGGCAACCAGCTCTGGGAGCTGCTTGTTTCTGGTTGGCCACATTCTGTGTGCTGTGGCTCCTGCCCAAGCTTCCTTTCCTGTCCCTACCATCTTTGACCCCCATTTTATGCCTGGATGGCACAGAGCCACCCACCCCTATTTTTACCCCTTTAATACACTGTTTGTGTGTGTGGTGAGCTGATTTCAGAGCCTGGCCCTGGATTGACAGAACAGGGAAGTTCCAGCTGGGATATCTTTCAGTGGGTCAGGAAACAGGGCATTCCTGTCTTATCTCTTTTATGCTAACCAAGCAAAGAATGAAAGGATCTTTACCCCAGCAAAGTAGGAAATGCACCCCTTTGATCTTTTGCATGGCATCAGCAACCTATCACTTGTAGGGAGAAAATAAGGGATGAAACAAAATTCTTCCAAAGCTGGAGAGTTGAACTGTGGCAGGGAAGGACTGAAGAAGACTGGAATGTCTTCTGAGAGGAACAGGGGGACCCCACTGAGGATACAGACTCCTGACTTCCACAGATTGGGGGATCGTAGAAATGAAGCACTGAGTTCAGCACACAGGTTGCTCCCACATGTCCCAGGAAGTGCACTGCAGAAGCTGAAGTGGCAGTCCTCAGCAGGCCCCAGCCCTGTGGATGCTCTCCAGAAGGGCCTGAGCCGGGGCAAGGCCAATGGTGCTAATACAGGAGGAGTCCGGCTGGACTTCTGCTCCAGACAGGGAAACCTCCACCCTTGGAGCAGTGTCCCTGCTAACTTTCAGTGAAACCTGAGCTCTCAGTGCTGGGAAAAAGGCTTCTTCTGTAATCCTTCCTCATGTGGAACGAGACATTCTCTCCTCCTGGTTTTTCACTTCATGTTCTCAGGACTAGGCTTCGGAACTTATGCAGCAAAGCACGTTTGTGAACACATCCCAGGGAATCAGCCCTGAGGAGGCAGGCAAGGAAAAAGATCTCCATACCTGAAGCAACTTCATGAGGAAACCTCACACCCCACCAGAAACCCACTGTAGAAAATGTGCTGGATGGACTTCCGGGAGAATGGTGACTTGAAAATGTTTTTCAAAACAGAGAAGCTGTATTATTGCCACTATGCCATTTTCCAATCTACAAGGATTTGTCTCCTTGCATGTCAAAATGCAGCAGCAACTTTAAGACTGCAAAAAAAGAAGTTATAGTAGAAACAACAAAACAGGCAAGACACTAAGCTTAGATAACAGAATTAGCAATGGAAAATTTTCTGCATGCTGCTTCTCCAGGAATGAAATGAAGCTTTTATTGTAACCAAGCATTGAGCAGTGCAAAATAATTTTTTTCTCTGTTTCTTCATTTCCTTATTGTCCACATGCCCAAATGAATCTATGGGCTGTACACAAAAGTCAGATGCTTGAGCTCTTGAAAAACTCTAAAAACAGAATTTATGCTTTGCTTTTCATCATGAGATGCTCCTTGGTGTTCAGGTCAGGCCTCACTAGGATAATGTAGCACTTGGGGAGGAAAATGCAGCCTAGCAGCCCAGCGCTGGAGGCCAAGATGGAGAAGACCTGCACGGCTACCATGTACTTCCCCTTGGTGCTCAGGTAGGTGGGCATGAAGGATATCCAGACGCTGCAGAAGACCAGCATGCTGAAGGTGATGAGCTTGGCCTCGTTGAAGGCCCCAGGCAGCTTCCTGGCCAAGAAGGCCACCGTGAAGCAAATGGCAGCCAGGAAGCCCATGTATCCAAGGGCAGCATAGAACATGGCTACAGAGCCTTCATTGCACTGCAGGATGATCTGTCCAGTCTGGGAGTGCTTGTCCAATTCTGGGAAGGGTGGAGAGGTCCCCAGCCAGATTGTGGAGAGGACTACTTGGACACTGGAACTGCAGATGACAATGCAGTTGGCCAAACTCCTCCCCAACCAGTTCCTTGCCCTGTTGCCTGGCTTGGTGGCCAGGAAGGCCAGCACCACAGTGACAGTTTTGGCCAGGAGGGAAGAGATGGCCACTGAAAAGATGATGCTGAAGGCTGTTTGTCGAAGGAGGCAGGTGATTCTTCTTGGCTGGCCAATGAAGAGGAAAGAGCACAAAAAGCAAAGCAGGAGAGAAACAAGCAGAATGTAGGAGAGATCTCTGTTGTTGGCCTTGATAACTGGGGTTTCCTGGAATTTCCAGAAGATTCCCAATATGCTTCCTGTGGCTACTGAGAAGAGTAGGACCATGCCAGTGAGGACGATCCCCAAATATTCCTCATAGGACAGGAAAGTGATGACCTTCGGAATGCACTGATCATGGACTGTGTTTGGATGCTGATCTTCTGGACACTTCATGCAATGCTCTGCATCTGTTGAAAGCAGGAGAAAGAGCACCTGGCATCCCTTCCTGACTTTGGCCCATGCATTTTATTCTTTTTTCCTTATTAATAATAATATCAGTATTAACTATAGTGTTGCTTGTAGGGGCATAATTTTGATGCGAGAGGCAACACAGAGTGTAATCCAGGCAGTAATGGACTTGGTGGGCCCCTCTTTTTCCAGTCTGAACAAATTTGCTCAGATCAACTCTCTGAAGGTAATTTTGCAAATTGGACTAGGATGTGTGGCAATCATGAATCAACCCATACCCCAGAAAATACTCGACCGTGGCAGGGACTTCATTCCTGGGTGTCTAAGAGGAATGGGGAGAAAATGTCAGGATGAAATGTGGGGGACATGTCTGTGCCTGGATGTGTGGGAGGACCATGCAGTCTGGTGGGGCAAATCCCTGGAACATCCATTGCCTCATCACAAACCCACATTGTAGGGCAACATCCTCCAGGATGAGTGCTTAGACTCCAGTCCGAAATGATTGAGGAAAAGCTGAAATAAAGTTTCTGTAGAATATGTCTTGCTGGGCACAACCCCACTCTGATTGCTCAGTGGTCCATTATGCTTTTGGAATGACTCACAAACCCATCCCTGGCCTAGCCACGCAAGCTGCTTTCTTATGACAAACTCACTGAAATCTTGCTTGAGCAGAGGGAGATGATGCAAGGTTGCACCACTCTGCTGGGATTCCCCTAGTCCCAGCCCTAATCCCAGTTGTAACTCCAGCGCTTGAGCCACCCATTGAGAGTCACGTAACCTGCTGGAAGGGAAGATGCTCTCCCACGCAGTACTCATCCAAGCAGACTTCTGGGACCTTAAGATGCATTGATCTGGACCCTGGCTGAGCACCCATGTCCAGTGCACAGAAGTCACACCCAGGAGCAGGCATCAAGCTGTGCACCCTGGAAATGTCATCTCTGCTTCAACAGCTACCAGCCAGCCTATTTCCTGCCACTAGATCTCCAGCAAGGTACCTGCTGCCCTTTCTACTCTGCTCTGCTCAACAGAGTCCATCATCCCTCCATGGGTTGAGAAGAAGGAAAGTCTGGACAGACTGGGGGAATTGGGACTGGTCATTTGTTGAGCCATCCCCTTGAGTGATCCAGGTGACATGTGGATGGAGAAAGACCCTGAAGAGGATGCTGACACTTGGGCACTGCCAGCTGCTGATCTGCTTTTTCATCCCCTCCCTACTTAGTAGTTACATCAGCCTTCTCCACAGACATGCAGAGAAGCATCTCAGAACAAGATGGGCTGGAACCAAATGACAAGTTCCGTGTTCGGCTCCTTCTGAGTAGGTCACCTCATATTTGCAAAGTATTCTGGTAGGTTCTTTGAATTCTGAGATAGCTCTACTTCACAATGGTCATCAGGATGGGAGAGCAGAGGAAGTAATTTGGGGATTGGGGCTCTGAGTTGGGGGAGGGAATTGAGCTTGCCTAATGGGGTGCGGGAATTTCACAACTAGTAGCACCTGCCAGACTGGAGGACAGGATGGCGCAGTAGGAAGGTGATCCAGAGTCTAGTCCTGACTCAGGAATGGAGGTCATGTGGGGGAGGGGGGACTGTGGGCTATCCTCACATCACAGGGTGGATCTGAGGATAGCATTGAGAGGAGGAGTAAGAGACTTGCATACACCACATTGAGTTTTTCAAAAGAAATGCCTAGATATGAAGAATCTGAATGATGAAATATCGGATTACTTATGATAGGGTATTCCATGTTCAGAATACACACATTCATTTTAATATATTTCATGCCATTTTTTTACTGCTACTCATCTTCTACTCATCTTGGGCAGCAGGAAAGCACATCTGTCTGCATCCCATCTCAGAAGCAAAGGGGCAGCAAGAGGTACCAAAGGGAAAACCTGCTTGGAGTAGAGAGAAAGCCAAGGCGCCAAGCCAAGGAGAATGAGGCTGCAGAAAAGTGTGAATGGAGCATTCTAGGAAACAGAGAAAACCACACAGGACTTTGGCCATGCAATGCTTTCAGGACTGGAAGGAGGGGTTTGTAAAACCACTCTCAAGGAAGAAGATTTTCTGCTCTGATACTCAAGAAAAACTTGGTGATCCTAAATTCCTTGCAGGATGGTTAGCACCATTAAAAGCACCCCATACCATTGTTGGATCTTTGCCCCCTACCAGGCACTTCCTTTTCCTCTCTACTCACCCACCTTCCTGAGTGGAGATGGTCCCTTCAGCGCATGGAGTGCAGTCATAGCAGCAAAGGGGCTGTCCTTCCCGAGCCACCTTGAAGAACCCCGGGAGGCAGCTCTCCACGCACCTGGCCTGGGGCAGGGGCTGAGTGAGAGAGAGGGAGCATCAAGGGAGGAGGATTGGGGCTGGGAAAGCTGGGACTGGGAGACAGAGCAGAGGGGAGGAACTCCTGCATTTCAGCAGATACCATAAATGAACCCCACCCTGTGAAGCTGAAGCAGCTGGCTGCTCCCTCCAAGTGGAAAGCATCACCATTATTCCCTGCACCTTTTCCCTCTCATGCATTGTATTTATTTATTAATAAATTTATTTATTAAATGCCTTCCTGTCCCTTTAGGCAGAATGTTAGTGGATGGGAAATTAAAACATTGGAATGATGGGGATGGTTTTTCTCACCTGATCTTGCCATCTTGACCACACAATCGGATCTCGGTGAATGGTGAATTTGGGGCCAGGCTCACCCTGCCTTATAAGACCCCCAACTTTCACTCTGTCAACTGTTAAGTTTGGAAATCTCACCCAACTGACAAGGTCCAAGTTGGCTGCCAAGTTTCCATTCTCATCCAAATACACCCCATCAATAGAATGATTGTGGAACTGGGGGTCTCTCAGGAAAGGGTGGAGCTAGAACAGAGAAAGCACAAGCTTTTGAGAGGACAGATTTCATATCCTCTTCTTGCTAAGAGCTGGTCCCAGTTGAAAGTGGGTGATTTTGGACAGGATTCTTATTTCAGTGATGAATGCCCATTGTCTGTTTTAGGAATTTAGTACAGTGGGGATTGAAGCCTCATCACTGAAGGGGAAGGAAAGGCAGCTTCTCAGAGCAGTATTTCATGTGTCCTTAGAAACAGTAAATGAACATTTCAGCTCCAGAGCTTGTAATCCTTCAGAAGCTGATCTGAGAGTTCATTCTAGCATGCTTAATAGGAATTCTTCCTGAGGAGTCTTACAGGAATCCTACAACAGGGGATTTGGAAGAGGCCAGGAAGTGCTTCCTGTCACTTGATTCCTTTGTTCCAATCCTGCGTTCTGGAATGATCAATCAGAGATTGTGGCTTTGCTTTTCGTGACAACCTATCCAGTCCTTGCGGACTGCTGCGATACCTACTTTCAGTCCTTTTGTCTCCAGGTTATGCAAGCCTAGTTCATGCAAGCGCTCCTCATATGCCTTTGTTTTAGGTCCACACATCAGCCTTGTGGTGCTCCTCTGAAAGCTTTGCTGTTTATCCTTCTGAAATCTTGTAAATTTTATTTCTGGCTATGATGGTATTACATAGAAAACATGAGATCTGCAGTTCTGATCAACATTCCCTGCACTTCCTCATTCAAATCATCAAAGCAAATGGTGAAGAGCACCAGACCTTGTACAGAACCCTGAAGTACCCTCTGTGTTATTTCTCCATGGTCTGAGAAGGGGCCTTTGGTGAGCAGAGCTTGGCCCCGATTCTCTAGCCAAAGGAGCATCTGGCTGAGAGTTGCTGTATCTACCTGAGTTGGAGCTAGTTTGCTAATCATGATCTCATGGGGCACTTTGTTGAAAGATTTGCTGAAGTCCAGATAAAGATTTGCATTCTCACAGTCCACCAGGAAAGCTACCCAATCAAAAAGTGAGATCTAATTAGATAAAAGGATTTATTCCTGACAACTCCATACGGGTGTCTCAGCATCGTTGAATTGTGTCTTGAGATCACTAGGTTTACAATCTGTTCCAGAGTTTGCCAAGCACTTTGTCAGATGGGCTGTTCTGTCATTGCATGAGGCCTCCTGATTTCCCTTCCTAAAAGTGAGAACAAAATAAGGCCTTCTGCGACCATCTGGCACATCTCCAAGACAGTAAGATTGTGGTTCCTAGACATCTTCTGATAGCTTCTCGCTAACCCTTGGATGCAGTTCCTCAGGCCCTGGAGACTGACTCCTACCATGTGGGTAGAAGATAAATTACCCTTTTTCTGTCGCTTGTCCTTCCATTCTGCAAGGGACTTCTCATTCCTCCGATTTGACAGAGTCAAAGAAGGAACTGACAAATTTGGGCTTGCCCTGTCATTGTCAACTTTTTGCCCTCTGAACGGGAAACCCAAACCATGACACCTTCCATTTGCCTATTACACTGGATGTATCTGAGAAGTCCTTTGGTAGCTTTTCATGTCCCTCACCATCCTCCACTCCTTCTCCACTTTAGTCTTCTGGATGCCATTCATTCCACTCAGTGCTTCCTGACTGCACTTTCCTGTTTCAACTTGACCTTCCTTCCACTTCCTCAAGATGTCATTTTGGGTGGGGGGGGGTTGGTTTTCACATCACCATCAACCCATTTTTCCAAAAAACACGTTCACCAGATCTTCTCTTTAGTTTGCTTTTCTTTGAAAAAAAAAAAAGAATATAATTTTCCCCATAGAATTACCTTTTTCAAAAATCTCCACCCCATGAGGGCTGAAGTTTTTCTGCCCAGAGTCATTAGCCATAGAACTTGACATAGCATAATTTGGTGCATCTTAACATGGTCATTGATAAAAATTTGTGCAATCAGTTTCTCTACACTTGGCTTTGCCTTCTTTAAGGATTCAAATAAGGCATGGCCACATTGCCCCTGTGTTCCTTTAGCTGACCCTTTGTGCACCAGCTCTTCCCCATTTGGAAAATGCAGCCTGCAAGTCTGATTTCTAAGGTGCCGAAAGTGGTCACATGGTTGCACTGTTTTCAGTAATGCAGAGCATCTTCTAGTTCCTTTGCTCGTGGCTGCCCCCATTTTCCAGGGACTTCCCTCCTCATTCTCACTTCCCTCAGGATTCTCTTCCTCGGCCTCAGCTACCAGATCCTCCTGTGTCTCCCATACTACACGTGCTGTTGCCACTGAACTGTTCAACCTCACAATTCTCCTAGCCTTCAGGATGCCCACTTGCTGCTCCAGTGCTCTCATTTCTTCTCCCAAGATGGCTGCCAGCTTGCACTTGGTGCACGTGCCTGCCTCTCTGACCTTAGGCAGAAAAGCAAAGGTTGCAGGCAACTACCTTCGGGGAGGTTTCTTGGTCCATATTCTCTGACTTTGAACACTGCCTTTCTCTCCAGATTCCGACATTCTGGCCTTTCTTCTCCCCTCCATGAAGGTGATCAGTGGAGTCTTATATCCTCTCCCTCGATCTTCTTTTCCACTACACCTCCACTGTCAAACTCCAACTATCCATATCTGCTGATTTGTTTGAAAGGTCATCCCAGCACAGCTGGTACACCATTCCTTGCTCTTCGCAGGTAGGAAACTGAATGTATCCTGGGCCAGGAACACAGACACAATGGAATGCAGGTTGTGCTCAGTCAGTCAAAGCAGGTCAAACAGGGATTGCCTACAGTTCTGAACCCAGGCAAGCAGCAAGCCTGATTATTTGTAGGTTAAGGAATCTGAGCAAGGTCTATACAGTCCATGAATAGACTTGTACACACACTCATTGCTTCAGAATGACTTGAAGCAACTCTACAGGGCAGGAGCAGCTTGGATCATTCCTGGGAAGCCACTAGAGGGGACTAAAACAGGTACCAGACCGTAGAATGTTCCAGCTGCCCCTTCATGTGGAAAATCTACTCTATAATCTCACATTCTAAGTTTAATAGCAGAGAATTGGGGGAATACCTGCCATGGATGAATATAGTGCACATCTGGCCTGCCTCCAAAGTTCATGTCCTTCGTTCTGAATCTGGAGGAAATAGCCACATCCATGGCACGGGCCACAGCTTTCACTGTGTTGTAAGCGAAGAAGCTGTCCATGGACAATATTTGCTCCTTGTCCACTTCTGTCTGGCCATTTATGTACTGCTCCTCCCTGCATCTTCTCCACTCTTTCACTGACAGCACGTGCTTTGAATAGGAACACTTGAATGCTTTATTCATGAATTTATGCAGTATGTTATATAAATGTTCAAAACCATCATAGTTGAACCTCTTACTTGTTTGGGGAAAGAAGGAAAAATATGCATACACGTGCTTGAATACAATACTATCTGAATTAGCTAATTCGAATGTAAAGTCAGACAACGTTGATGTGATCCACACTTTTCCCTTAACAGGTTTAATAACCGTTTCAATAACTCTTCGAAGAATCTGTATTCCATAGAATATGAAAAGGAAGTCTTCAAAATAAATAAAAACATTGATTTCTGCCAACTCCTTCATTGACTGCACCTTGCGTGGTATAACTCCCGATTTAAGCTGGGAGATGCTGTGTGAAAAAATCATGCAAATGCCATTCCTGAGGAGCTCCGGTTTCAAAGTTCTCATGAACCTGTCTCCATTCTCAGTGTCCAATGAAAAGAGACCAACCATCCTCCATCCAAAGTGCAGCAGCAGCCTGATAATCCCTGGGTACTGGATGCCTTCTTCAGGGACCATCCTGTAGAAGGAAGGGGACTGGCTTTTTTCTCTCTGAACCTGAGCAGTGAAAGCATATGTGACCTGGGATAGAAAGGAAGAGAAAGACTGATGGACTGCTTCATATTAGCACCAAATCACAGTTCCTCATCTTCTGGGAATACAACACTTTAACCTTTCATGCATAAAACACAATGAGAAAGAAAAATTGCTACTAATTTTCTGAAAAATAAAGGTTTTATCATAGAAACATAGAAACAGAGCGAGTCAGAAGGGGCCTCCCGGGCCATCTAGTCTGACATCCGGCACCAGCCGGCTCCGCTCATAACATGCCTACCATGTGCATGTCCAGCCTGTCTTTGAACGCCCTCACCGATGGGGCCTCAAGGACCTCCCGTGGAAGCCCATTCCACACCCTCAGGGTCCTAACTGTCAGGAAGTGCTTCCTGGCATCCAAATTGAACCTTGGCTCCCTGAGCTTTGTTCCATTGGAGCGCGTCCTGCCTTCCTCTGCAGGGGAGAACAGGCCTCTCCCCATCTCCATGTGACAACCCCTCACATACCTGTATGTTGCCAAAATATCCCCTCTGAGTCTCCTCTTCTCAAAGCTGTAGAGACCCAGTTCCTTCAGTCTTGCTTCATATGGCATCCCCTGCAAACCAGCCACCATCCTTGTGGCCCAACGCTGCACTGACTCCAACCTGGCTATATCCTTTCTGTAATGAGGGGCCCAAAACTGAACACAATACTCCAGTTGCGGGCGCACCAGAGTCGTGTACAGTGGTAGTAATACCTCTCTTGATCTAGAAGCCACACTTCTGGATATGCAACCAAGGGTGGCATTTGCCCTCTTGACCACCCCATCACACTGCTGACTCATGTTTAGCCTGCGGTCAACCAGTACCCCAAGGTCCCTGTCACAAGTGCTGCTCTCCAGCCAGTTCTCACCAAACCTGTACTTATGACAGCTATTCTTATGCCCCAAGTGCAACACCTTGCCCTTATCCACATTGAATGCCATCCTGTTGTCTCCTGCCCACTTCCATAGTCTGTCCAGATCCTTTTGGATCTGGTGTATCTGCTCCTCAGTTGTGGCCACTGCTCCAGTTTTAGTGTCGTCTGCGAATTTGATCAGCAGACTGTTCACCCCTTCTTCCATGTCGTTAATGAAAAGATTAAACAGGTTCGGCCCCAGGACAGAGCCCTGGGGGACCCCACTTGTCACTGGCTGCCATACCAACGATTCCCCGCGAATGGTTACCTTCTGCTTTCGGTCAGTCAACCATGCCCTAATCCACCGGACAGTGCTTTGGTCTATCCCAAAACTCCTCAGTTTCTCCACCAGGATATCATGGGGCACTTTGTCAAAGGCCTTGCTAAAATCCAGGTATACCACATCCACTGCAGCCCCCCCATCTAGCCATCTTGAAACCTTGTCATATGATTCCACAAGGTTTGTCTGGCAGGACCTGTTTTTGCGGAAGCCGTGTTGTGTGGCTGTCAGCCTCCCTTCCCTATCTAGCATCACTAGATCTCTCTCAATTGTGAGCCTTTCCATTGTTTTTCCTACAATGGACGTAAGGCTAACCGGTCTATAATTCCCCATGTGCTTCCTACTACCCTTTTTGAACATTGGGACCACCGATGCCACCCTCCAGTCCTCTGGAACTTTACCCGTTCTCCACGAGGCCTCAAAAATGGAGGCCAGCGGGCGTGAGAGAACCCCTGCCAACTCTCTAAGTACTCTCGGGTGTAACCCGTCAGGGCCTGGCGTCTTTGTAATGTCCAATGCCCTGAGGAGCCCCTCGACTTCAAGGGGGGTGACTCTAATCTCTGCCCCTAAGTCCCCAGCCTCATCTAATCTCCTATACGGATATCCCCTGTCCTGCTTTGGGGAGAATACAGAGGCAAAATAGTCATTTAGCATCTGTGCCTGTTCCCTCATGTCCGTCACTGGATCACCTTCCTCCTTATTTAGTGGTCCCACCACTTGTCTCCCTTTCCTATTAACATGCTGAAAGAAGCCCTTTTTGTTGCTCTTGATATTCTTGGCAAGTCTCAGCTCATAATCAGCCTTAGCCTTGTGAAGAATCCTTCTGCAACGGGCCTCCTCCTCCCGGCATACCCTTTTGTGTATTTCTCCCAGTACCCATTTCCTATGGAGGCTCCTCTTTCATCTAATCCCCCTAACCACCTCCTTTCGCATCCATGGCAGCACTCTCCTCTGCCTCCCCACCTTACTGACTAGAGGTATCGTCAGGGCTTGCGCCTGCAAAACCTCCCTTTTGAGTGCCATCCACCCCTCCTCAACTCGCTTACCTTCCAGTAACCTATCCCAGGAGACTTTCCCCAGCCTGGCCTTCAGTTGGCCAAAGTTGGCCCTCTTGAAGTCCCATCTTCTAGTGCTCGCCCTGCTGCACAGCCCCAGTCCCCTGATCTCAAAGCAAAGGATGGAGTGATCGCTCGCATCCAGAGCTCCCCGAATCTGTACTTCATCTATCAGTTCCTCCCTATTGGTCAAGAACAAGTCCAGGATGTTTCCCCGCCTCGTCTCCTCTCGGACATTCTGTGTGAAAAACCCACCCTCTAGAGCTTCTAGGAAGCGACGTGACCTGGCTGTCACTGCCGAGTGAGTCTCCCAAGTAATATCCGGGAGATTGAAATCCCCCATAATTACTGTGTCTCTCCCCCGAGATATCCTTAGAATCTGGCCCGTCAGGACATCATCAAGGGTCTCAAGTTGACCTGGAGGGCGATAACATACCCCCACTGTCAGGTCTTTTTCCCTGTCAAAACCCCTAAATTTCACCAGACTGCCTCTACCGAATCCCCATCTGTGCTGCATTCTATCTCACTGCATCCTATCCCTTCCCTGACATATAAAGCCACGCCCCCACCTCTCTTTCCCTTCCTGTCCTTTCTAAAAAGGTGATACCCTTCTATGTTTACATTCCAGACTTGACGTTCATCCCACCAAGTTTCTGTGATTCCCACCAGATTTTATCCTCCTATTCCCAGGAGAGCTTCAAGCTCTTTCTGCTTATTACCCATGCTCCTAGCATTGGTGTACATGCACCTCAACTCCTTCCCACCACTTCCTTTCTTTGGAGTGCCCAGCATCCTCCTTCCTCCCATCCTCCCTGGTACCTGGCCCCTCTCTTTAGAAGTCCTGCCAGTCCCTGCAGTATCTCTAAAGCCCTGCTCCCAGAGCCCCGATCCTCACCGCACACTTGTCCAGTGCAGACACGTTACTGGGGGCCTGAATCCACCCCCACTGGCTCAGTTTAAAGTCTTCCGGATGAAGCTCGCTAGAGCATCTCCAAAGGACCTTTTCCCCATCCTCGTGATGTTTAACCCATCCCTTGCCAGAAGTCCATTGGCAAAAAAACGAGTGCCGTGGTCGAGGAACCCAAAGCGTTCCTTCTGGCACCACACCCTAAGCCAGTCGTTCACCTCAGAGGCCCTCCTGTCCCTTCCTGGCCCAAATCCCCGGACAGGTAAGATTGACGAGAAGGCCACTTGGGCCTTCAGCTCCCTGAGTTTCTTCCCCAAGGCCAAAAAGTCCCTGGTGATCCCAACCACACCCTGCCTGGCTACGTCGTTTGTGCCCACATGGATCACAAGGAGTGGCTGCTGACCCCTGGAGCGAACAAGACGCTCCACTCTGTCCTTCACGTGCCGGATGCGTGCGCCCGGCAGGCAGCAAACCTCCCTTGTCTCAAGGCTGGGGCGGCACACCGCCGCCTCAGTGCCCCTCAGCAGGGAGTCCTCAACAACAATCACCCGCCGCCGTACCTTCTCGGTGCTGGTGGGCAGCTGTGTCCTGGTCCTCGCCTCTCCTGCAGTGGCTCCCTTGCCTCCTGATGTCCCAGGCTGGGGTTCCTGCTGGTCCCCCGAGGCCTCCTCAGCCCCAGCCTCCCCAAGTGGAGAGAACATGTTTCCCAGCTCCAGATCGGTGCCAGGAGAAGGAGGAGGCCGTGCTGGCCTCCTCCTCCTGTGGGTGACATACCTCCATGTCTCCGCAGCTGCTCCTCCCGTGGTCTCTCCCTCAGCCCTCTGTCGAGAGGGGGGCTGCTCCGGGGGGGGCCCCGGAGAGCTCTCTCGGCCCTCAGGCACCTCACCCCCTCCTCTAGCAGGGTCACCATCTTGCACCAAGGGCAAGTGTATCCCTGCCTCTCCTTGGGGAGAAGGGCAAACATATCGCAGTTCTCGCAGTGGACAGCAACACCCGTGACTCCCGCCAAAGCCATCTCCTTGTCTGCCATTGGTAACCCTTCCGAGACCTTACCTTGGTCCCCTGCCTTGTTAGTCCTGCAGTTCCTCTCACTCGCCCAGTTCTCCCAGACAAAAACCCACTCGCACACACACACACAAGGATAAAGTAAACTTAAATTTAAATTGGAAGAAAAAACAAAGCACAACAAAGCAAAGCAAAGCTCAAACAAAACAAAACAAAAACACACCAACAGAAAAAGTTTATCAGAAAACATTTGCCCTGTAACTATCTGCATGAAACATGATTTGACAGCAAGCAATGCTTCTTCTTTTCTGTAAAGTGTTTTTGCATCCTAAGTTCAAAACAGTATCAATAGGAGCCAGGAGTAGCCTGAGCTCTTGAGCATCTCTAGATGTTCCATTCTTTTATGAATTCCCCAAGATGTCGTCCCACAAAAGGGATCAAAATGTTTTGTAGGGTTGGTCAAACACAGATGCTGTGGACATCTTTCCGGGCTCTCAGAATTTTCCTTGCCCTCTGCACTTGATGATGGGAAAGAAAAGGTAACTATCTTGGATGCCCATGACATGATTGACCCTGAAGTCCAGGATTGCACCACATCTTATCCCAATGAAGAAAACAGTTTTTTCCTTATCCCAAAATTGAAAAGCTCAATCATTTATGGTTCTATCAGAGAGACGTAAGACAGTGGAAGATAAAAGCCAGTGCCAAGAAGGTCAGAATGTGTAAAAGATCAGCTGGAGCCAGTTCATTTCACACCTGAAGCATAGCTTAAGATAACTGTGTACAAAAGTAACGAGCATCATGTTCACTCTTCCTCTAATCATTGCAAAAGCTGAACCTAAGTAAGCCCGGTGCATGCTGGCTGTGGCCGCTGCTCTTGACTGGAGATAGGCTCACTCTCCAATGCAGGTGTGCACCTACAATAAAGTGTCTTGTTATACAATTAATTGCTAAAATTTCCAGTCTATCTCATGGCAAAAAAGAAGAAGAAGAGGGACTTTCTGTTAATTTCTGGATACCTAATGGACCGCTTAAGCCCTTACATGCCCTCCCGCCCTCTAAGATCTGCAACAGCGGCCCTCCAACAGGAACCCTCGGTGAGGGAGATTAAGTGGGTGAGCACCCGGAGGAAGGCTTTTTCAGCAGTGGTGCCCCAACTATGGAATGCGCTCCCTGGAGAGGTTCGCCTGGCACCGTCATTATCTGTTTTTCAGTGCCATGCGAAGACCTTTTTATTTAAGTTGTATTTTAATTGTTAGTTTGTTTATTTGGTTTATGGTTTATGGTTCTGTATTTGAATTGGTTTATGGTTCTGTATTTTAATTGTTAGTTTGTTCATTTGGTTTATGGTTCTGTTTTGGATTTATGTGTTTATGTCTTGTTAGTTGATGATTTGTTTACTTAAAGTTAAATTATGTTTATTATTTTGCTGATTGGGTTATTGTTTAGGTTGGCCGAGATGCACTGGGGCGGGGGAGGTTAAATAGATAGGATTTTAATTGTTTTATTGTTTTTATATTGTTGTAAGCCGCCCCGAGGCTTTGTTGCGATGGGGTGGCATATAAAAGTTTTAATAAAATAAAAAACTAAATAACTAAATAAATCTTACCACTAACAGTACCGGATGAGTGCCTGGTGTGGAGCAGAGGGGCTTGAACCCTTTTCATCTAGGGATTCAGTAGGACTGTCTCTTGTCCTAGGAGGGTTACCATGCACACAAATGATTTGGAGAAGTTTTGCTTCTCTACATGAATCCTCCTATCACTTCTCTGAAGTCTCTCACCTGTGGAATTTTGAAGATGCCCAGCAGGTTGGAAAGCTGCATGGAGTTGTCAGAGTCAGCTGCTTCAAGGACGGCCAGCAGATGATCTCGCCTGCCACACTTGTAGTTAGGAACATGGGCTTGAGAGGTCGAGAGCAGGTCTATGGCTGCATCGGATGTCAGTCTGACATCATAAAGGTTGTCATAGATGCTGTAGCCGAGGGTGAGGTTGGGCAAGAGGCTGAGATTCTGGTTGACCTCCTGGATGGCAAAGAGGATGGAGAGGCTCTTCCAGTAATATGTGACACTCAACCTGAAAGAAAGAAATAGAATTTTTCATCCTGACCTCCCTGCCCATGAATCCTTCCACTGCCCTTTGAGATTGCATTCTGCTTCTGAGGCTTCCAAACGCTCAGTCTGGTCCCAGCCTAAAACAAGAGCCCAACAGCCGATTCCTGCAGAATTGGTGGTTGGATTCCAGTGGGTGGGCGGGCATATTTCCCGTCTGAGTCCAGATCCCTTCCCCGTTAAAGACACCTGCAGTAAAGGGGTTCATCCCAGGCTGGAGTCCAGCAAGTACAGCCATTCACACTGAAGGAGAAGCGAGAGCAGAGGAGTAGGGAGGAAAGAATTGTGGGGCATGTTCTAGGGCCTGGGCCCTTCCCATTGCCCTTGACTCCCTTGTGGGCTATGCATCGCATGAGTTCACTTGATGGGTGTTCATGAAGGTGCAGCCAGCTGGAAGGAATTTCTCTGACTTTTCATCCTTTTGTCAAACTGGCTACACAGCTGCCCATGGTGCTTTGTGTTATCAGGTCAAGCAGGACAGTGACTTACCAAATCTGTCTACTAGAGGCAGGTATATTGAAAGAGTGTGTTCCGAAGTGGCCTTTCCCTGCTGAGATGCTCGCACTGAAGACATAGTCTCCTGGTTGGTAATAATTGCGTGGCTGCAGCTCAGCCCTGTGCCAGCTCCAAGGGCATTTTGCCTCCAGCACCACACAGGAGGTCTCTGGCAGCAGCAGCAGGAAGAACAGTGCCTTTCTGCCAGTGCTTGGCATGGTCTCCATCCAGCCCCTTTCAACAAATAAGAGGAACAATTAGAAGAATGATTTGCTTTGGAAATTGAGATGATGCCGGCCCAGCCAAGACTCCAGTCAAAGGGAAGAAGAAATGTCCTCTACAGAGGCCTCCTTCTCTGCCTTCAACCGCTCCCAACCTCTGAAGGGGACAGGAGGGAAAGAGGTGTCTTCCTTTGAACATGGATGCAAGACACACTCCTGCAATGACACATTTGCATCAGTGGGTTCAGGATGGTCTTGGGGGAGGGGACCCCATGAGGTTTAGCAAGAAGACCAATAATGCATTACAATTTCTTTAATTATATGGCCACCTGGCTGGGGCACGTTTGTGGCTTCCAGAACACTTTCCTCAGTCCCAGGTTGAAACACCCAGCTGGGAGAAGCACACATCTGAGAACGTTCCCATGTGGCCTCATTGAGGCAACCTGTACCAAGGGACTCCTTCAGTCGTGTGTCTGTAATTGGCCTTGAAGTCATGACCCCCACCACCTCCCTCCCTGCATTGCTTCAGTAGAGATGGACTTTGGCCCTACAAAACACTGCCTCTCATTGCACCTGCCGATTTTTGGTGACCTCAGCTGGGTCCCTGGAGGTTATGTTCAGGGGATCTCTAGTTCAGAGGACTGCCAACTTCATGAGACAGAAGAATTGTCCCTTCTGCACCCAGTCTGAACTGCAGGGACAGGACAGGTTATGACTCTTTCAAACATTTTTCTCACACAGGTCAGCATGCGCAAAAGTCCCTGCTGGAGTAAGGATCCTGCCCGTCCTATCCCAGCTATCTCTAAAGGAGGAAAAGGCACCTTCACTTGGTCTTCTCCTCACCCCTCCTATTTCCTTTGGAAAACGCTTATCCTTTTGTACCAATGTTGCCCAATGACCGTTTCTGGCATCCTTTTCCCCTTGGGGTGTGTGTGCTGGGACTGCATGTTTCCCACTCATTTATATCCAGAATGCTGGCAGTGATTGCAAGAATATTAGGAGAAGTGCCCTGTCAGAAAAATTAATTGGAAGACACTTCAGTGAGTGCTCATGGATCAGGTAGGCAGTCAGGCAGCCAGGAAACTGCCTGCCCATTTTGGAGTATTAAGATTTCATGGCACATTCAAACAGCTGTGTAGGTAGATCTGGCTTGAGTCACAAGTTCTGTCAGCACTGGTGAGCACAAATACAACCATGAGTCCCTTGCAGCCACTCTGAGCTGACTGAAGAGAAGCCGGCACCCTGGATGCCCAGGGCGCCCACTCAGCAGTGTAGGACACAGACCCCAGAGGAGCTCCCAGCACGGCTGAGACGAAGCCACAGAGAAGCTCTGTGGCTCCTGGAACTCCTCAGCCCTCCTTGCCCTCCCGTTCCCCCCGTTGTTGTTGGGGTGCTTTCCCCAGGTTTCTTCTGGCTATTAACCAAGTTAACATACACTTTTGAAAAGCCAAAGTTCTTGCCTCTTTGAATGCTTTCAGTAGTTTGTGCACTAGGGTCACTGTGTGGATTCATGTGAGTGGCATGGATTGTGGGGGAGGCGGATTGCATCTGATCTGTCATCTTATTGGTCAAACTATATTTTGCATCATACTTTACTTTGTTAGTGTTACATTTTTACATTTGTAACCTGCCCAGAGAGATGTTTTAATTAATTTCAAAATGTAATGGCTGCTGTATGCCTTGCCCTTTTGCTTGCTTGCTTTGTTTCTGTTTTCTGTTGTGAACCACGCAGAGAGCGACAGTTACAGGTGACATAGAAATGTAATAAATACTACTACTGCTGATGATGAGAATTTGAAAAGAATCTGACATATGGAGCCACAGCTGAGGCACAAAATTCAAATCATTAAGGCTCCAGCACCCTTAATTTGCTCTTCTTCTACACTGTGATGTTTATCATCTGGCAGCATTGCAGAACTCGTCCATCCATTCAGTCTCAGGTGCCAGTTTGCATGGTCTTGGCTCCATGGGAGTACTTTGAAGACTTGCTGAATCCTGAGACTTATCAAGATGGAATGTTTGCTTTGTGTTGCTCCTTTTTAACATTTTAGTGAAGGGGGCATCCCTGGGTCCCTGTCTCTGGAGATTGACAGGACACCTTGCCATTTGTGTGTTGAAGGAAGGGTTTTGCAGATCCACTCCAGCTGCAGGTACCCAGAAAATGGGGGCCATTCAGGCAGAGTACTGCAGGGATATCTGATTCAGCCACTGAAAAGCCTCGGAGCTGCATGGCTGGCAGGGAGAGCAGGGGTCTGACATGCCAGGCGACAGTTCCTTGGAAGAAACACATGGAGTCTGCTCGGCTAGAGCATCCATTCCATGGAAATATCCATCCCTCACTGTCATTTGCAACAGGAAACCAGCACCATCTACCGCAGGGTGGGATACACCCCCTAAGAAATGCTTTCAGCGAGGTGGGGGAAAGTGGCCACAATCATTGAAGGTTGGAACACTGTTGCCTAGTGGTAATATTGTTTTTCCTGTCCGAGAAAGACTAAACGAACTACTTACAGACTTGTACAAATAAACACACAAGTACACACAATTTCTACACTGGGATTGTGCCCATCTTTTGATTCTGAGCATATCAGAACTGTCATATAATGTGATATTATCTAATGCTTTGCTTTACATTAATAAAGTGTAATATATTGCATGTAATATAATGATGCAGTTGGGCAGTCTCCAAGGATCAGGGACCATCCAGTAGATTTAAGGGAATTGAATTTTCTCAATCAGAGCCTTAGAAACAAAACCATAACTGAGTGTCAGGTGACCCAGCTTGGGGGCTCCAGACAGCTAGGGAAGGGTTAACTTTGAAGCCAGGAAAAGACTGCAGATAAGGGCCAGTCCAGCAGGGATCTGGCCTAAAGCCTAGGAATTGCCTCCTCCCTTTTCATGTGAACTGCCTGAAATTAGGGCCCTAGGACATGATTGGGAACAACTGTGGCCTGGGCACCAGGAGAAAATGCCTGGCCCCAAGCCTGGGAGAGGAGCCAGCATCCAATGGCTCAGTGGACCTTGCCTGGGGTGGGTAAAGCCTGGAGGGATGGAGGCTCTTTGCTGCTCCCCTGGGAGGTTCCAGTGGGCTGATTCCTGGTTGCAGGTTGCTGTGCTGCCTAAGTATCCTGATTTATGGAAGGTGGTACCTCTGTCTGTAGAGCTGAGGCTGGGATATGGGTCTCTTGCTTCCCTTCTGAGTGAACCAACCAGCCCTGGAAGTTGTGTGTTCCTGGCTGGCTGCATGCTGTAGCAGTTGCTGCCCGACCTCCGCTTCCCTGTCCCTTTGCCTCTTTTTCCCTTCTTTCTCCTTTCAGCCTGGATGCTTCAGAACCCCCATCCCTATTCTTGTCCTTTCAATGCTCTATTTTCTTCTCCAAGCTTGGGTGTGTCATGTGCTTAATACAGAGGCCGGTTCTGGACTGAGCAAACATGGAAACCCAGGAGGGATTTTTCCCAGTTGGCCAGGAAAGAGAATCCCTGGCACCTTCCAACACACTGACCAGGGAAGAAATGAAAGGGATAACTATCCTCACCCCAGTGAGGTAGCAAATGCATCTCTTCCTTTTTTTGCATGTCAGCAGCAACTTGCCATATTGTTTGCTCTATAAGACGCACCTGACCATAAGACGCACCTAGTTTTTAGAGGAGGAAAACAAGAAAAAAAAATATTCTGAATCAAATGGGCACATAATCACAGGCACATTCCCCATCACTTCCCCATGGGCTGCACATCTGACAGACTTACTGCACACACATATTCGCTCTATAAGACGCACAGACATTTCCCCTTACTTTTGAGGGGGGAAAAAGTGAGTCTTATAGATAAAAAAATATGGTATTTCTTGCAGGGAGAAAATAATTGACAACAAATTAACCCAAGCTGAATGGTCAAACTGTGGCAGGTAAGCCTGAAGGAGTAAGGGGTGTCTCTGAGAGGCAGGATGGCCTGATGGGTTTGGTGCTGAGCGGGAGACCAGAGGGTCCCAGCTCCACTGCACAGCTATTGCCTTGAACCTCCCTGAAGGGCAGGTAGGAGCTGAACCCCCAGTCCCAGCAGACCCCAGCCTTGCCACTGCTCTTGGGCTACAGGGGCTTCAGGGAGGTTGGTGACCTGAACACATTTCCAAATGCTTTGAAGCTACACTCCTGTAGCCTTGCCAAGTGCCGGTCAATGAGATTCTTCAGCTGACACTTCAAAGTAGAGCATGAAAACCTCAAAGACTGAAAACAAAAACTATCATTTGGACAATTAAACCCCCCCCCCCAAAAGCAAAGCTGAAGAGACTGAGAGGGGAAAGTTTGTGGGGCAGTTCTTTTATCCAAAGTACTGAACTGTGCAAAAGCACTTTTCCCCATTTCTTTCGTTTCTATACTCTCCATATATCCAAAATGGATCTTTGTGCTCTGAGAATCTTGAGCTGCAGACGAACAAGGCAAACATACTTTATGCTGTTCTTTTCATCATGAGGTTCTCCTTGGTATTAAGGTCCGGTCTCACTAGAATAACGTAGCACTTGGGAGGAAGATGCAGCACAGCAGCCCAGCACTGGAAGCCAAGATGGAGAAGACCTGCACGGCCACCATGTACTTGCCCTTGGTGCTCAGGTAGGTGGGCACAAAAGACACCCAGACGCTGCAGAAGAGCAGCATGCTGAAAGTGATCAGTTTGGTCTCATTAAAGGCACCGGGCAGCTTCCTGGCCAGGAAGGCCGCCTTGAAGCAGACAGCAGACAGGAAGCCCATGTAGTTGAGGGCAGCATAGAACATGGCCACAGAGCCTTCGTTGCACTGCAGGATGATCTGTCCAGGCTGGGAGAGCTTGTCAGAGTCAGGGAAAGGTGGGGACATGCCCAGCCAGATGATGGAGAGGACTACTTGGGCACTGGAACAGGAAATGATAATGGAGTAGGCTGAAGTCCTCCCCAACCACTTCCTTGCCCTGTGTCCTGGCTTGGTGGCAAGGAAGGCCAGCACCACAGTGACAGTTTTGGCCAGGAGGGAAGAGACAGCCACTGAGAAGATGATGCTGAAAGCTGCTTGTCGGAGGAGGCAGGTGATTCTTCTTGGCTGGCCAATGAAGAGGAAAGAGCATGCAAAGCAAAGCAGGAGGGAGACAAGAAGAACATAGGAGAGGTCTCGGTTGTTGGCCTTGACTACTGGGGTTTCCTGGAATTTTCTGAAGATTCCTAATATGCCGCATGTGGATATGGACAAGAGTAGGGCCATGCAAGTAAGGAATGTCCCCAAATATTCTTCATAGGACAGGAAGGTGATGACCTTGGGAATGCACTGATTGTGGGCCAAGTTTGGATGCTGATCCTCTGGACACTTCAGGCAATGCTGTGCATCTGTTGAAAGCAAGGGAAACAGCACATTGACTTCTGTTCCCAGTTCTACTCTTTATATTTTATTCATTATTCTTGTTTTTCTTATTACTAGTACTGTTATTCCTTTTAGCAGTACTGGTAGGGGCATGATTCAGGTCTGACAGGCGGTACAGATTGCTTTCTTGCCAAAAGGGGCTTCCTGGGCTTCTTCATTCTCCCAGGTCATCAAAGTTTCTTAGATACACTACCAAGTGAGCCAACAACCTGGAAGGCACATTGGCGAGTGGACTATGATGTGTCGCTGTATATTTTTCCTTGCAATCATGAATTAAGTCATGCACCTGAAAATGTTTGACCCTGGCAGGAACTCCATCCATTGCAGAACTCAATGGTGCAGGTTGAACATCCCATGATGAAACATGGGGGACGTGTCTCTGGCTGGAATTTTAGAAAGTCTGTGTATTCTGGTGGGGACGATCCCTTAACCATCCACTGCCTCACCACAAACTCATATTGAAGGTGCTCTCTTCCATCATTGGTTCTTAGAGTTTCATTTGCAAACATTAGGAGTGGTTGAAATAAATCCTCTGCAGAGAGTGCCTCAATTTTCATGGTCCTTCTCAGACTGTTGTGCTGCCCACCATTGTTGGCGCATTCCACTGAGCCCCTGTCCCAGCTTTCTGAAGCTGCAGATTTGCTATTGCAAGCATGCTCAGGGCAAGTGTACTGTGCAGTCAAGGGGATCAAGACAGCCCTCAACAAGCATTCCCAGGTGAGGTCATGCAAGCAGCGTTCTCATGACAAGCTCACTGCGATCCTGCTTGAGTGGAGGGTTTTGATCAAAGGTTCAACTTCTGTCATGGGGGGGGCAAAGGCCCAATCACTTTGGTTGCAACACTTGGAAGAGCAATAAAACTAAATCTATTTATCTACAAGATTTACGACTCTACTGTAGAACTACTTAATGAAAGTCTTTAGTTAATAGATGTTCACCTCTGAATGGCAATCTCTTCTCTCTGTTACATCATATCCTCTCCCCAAAGGCCGTGCCTCCCGCCTTTGTTTTTCTCTTTGTATTTTCATTTGAGAAGACCTTATCAATCTTCATTGAGAGGCATTTTTGCTGTCCACATATCCCATCATTCCCTCTGCTTCTGGACCTGTCAGTTCTGCTTAAGAAGAGGAGTATCTGTCATGTTTCTTTTTATCGTCTCTCCATTTCTCACAGTCAGGTTGATTTAAAGGGCCAGGCATCTGGGGAGAGGTTTGTGGACTAGAGATGCTCTTAGACACAGGCTGATTTGTATCTATATCCAGCTGGGGTGGATTCTCCTGGACTCTGGTTATTAAGGTCAGGTCCTCCTCATGAGTATTAGCCCCTGTCGTGACCTCCTGCTGACAACTTCTCTACTGGGGTTCCTCAGTCCCATTACTAATTCCAGCTCTAACTCCACTGCTTTAGCCTCCCATCGAGTCAGGGAAGAAACTGGAAGGAGTGCTGCTCTCCCACCCAGGACTCATCCAGCTTGAACTCCAGTGCCTCAAGATATATTGAGCCTGCCACTGGGTGAGAACCCACAATGAGTGCATGTAAGCCACACTGCAGTCCATCCTGACACAGTTTCTAAGGTTCCATCTGTGCACCTTGGGAATTCCAGCAATGAGTCCCCAGCTCCCATCCAGCTAATCCTCTGCCACAAGCTCTCTAACAAGGCACTTTGCCAGCACCAGCAGACCTTCCTACTTCCCTCTGCTCAATGGAGACCATCACCCCTCCATGAGTTGAGCAGAGGGACAATGTGGACACACTGAGGAAATGAGTACCATCTTTTGTTCAACCATCCCTTTCACTGACCCAGGTGAGATGTGGATGGAGGAGGACCAAAAGTGGGCACTGACCCAGGTGCAATGCCAGCCCCCAATATTCTGTTTTGTCCTTCCTACTTAGTAGTTGCATCAGCCTTATCCACAGGCATACACAAAACCATTTGACATCATCCTGATCTGTCTTCTATGCAGCTCCCTTCTAAGTATTTGAATAAACCCCCTCCACAGCCATGAATAGAACCATTTCAGAATCAAAGGGGCTGTGACTGAATGACACATTCTGCCTTTGGCTCCTTCTGCCCAGGAAAACCTTAGGAGTGGGTCATCTCTTATTTGCAAAGTATGCCATGAAGGTTCTGTGAGTTTTGAACTACCTCCACTACACAGATATCATCAGAGTACAAAAGGAGAGGAGGAAGACTGGGGTTAGGGGTTCCGAGTTGGGAGAGGGAGTTCTGCTCCCCCAGTGGGTAATTACACTCTTGGGAGCACCTTCCTGACTGGGAGCCAACATGGTTTAGTAGAAAGGGGGTCCAGAAGTTAGTTTGGACTCAGCCACAGAGTTCATTGGGTGACTGTTGGCCACACTTAGACTCTCAGCCCAGCCTCCCTCACAGGGTTCTTGTGAGGAAAGTATTGAGAGGAGGAGGAGAGTTACATAAATCACCAAGAGTTTCTTGAAAGAAAATTACTGGATATAGGGAAAGTGAATAAAAATATGGAATTCCAGCTTCAGCACACATAAAAACCACATTCATTTTAATACCTTTTATGACCTGCTTTCTAGAATTAGAAAAAAAATAGAACATAACTGGAACCCTCCAGTCATCTTGAATTCCATGAAAGCACACCAGTCCCTCGTTGATGTCAAAATATGCTGCAGCCCACCATGCACAGCTGAAGATCTGACTCACATGTCCTCCCTCCCTACAATCCCATAAATATTGGAATCCTCCATGCCCCAAAGAACACAGGAACCATTCCTTGCGTAATTCTCTGGGCCCATCAACCCTTCCCAGCATCCTCCCTGATGACAAGCCCTGCTGGGTAAGCAAGAGGAGGAGTCCTCTTTCAGCTCTTCAGATGAGTCAAGAGAAGCTCCAAAAGTTCAAGAATGTTCCTTCTCTGCAAGCCACCCAGTTCTCCTCGGGGAGCCGCACAAGGCGGAACTCGGCTCCTTTGTACAGTGAGGGCAATGACTGCACAATAGGTTTGACTTCACACGCCAAGATGCAAGGAGGAGCATTTTGGATGGACAGGAAGATTTGCTAAAAAACACCACCGACAACAATGGAGCGAAATTTTTCTGGAGAGATGGAGAAGACAAGGAAAAATGCAAGGTACTATCAGGTTTGGTTCTTTCAGGGCAGTGCCTTTTCCTATGCACTCACCCACCTTCCCAAGTGGAGATGGTCCCCTCAGCACATGGAGCACAGTCATAGCAGCACATGGGCTGTCCTTCCCGAGCCACCTTGAAGAATCCCAGGCGGCAGCTCTCCACGCACCTGGCCTGTGGCAGCGGCTGAATGAGAGAGAATGAACATGAAGGGAGAATGGTTGGGCTGAGGAAGCTGGGACTGGTGAGACCATGCTGGAAAGTTTGGAGAGGAGGTCCAGGATTTCAGCATGCTCCATCAATGAACCCCACCCTGTGAAGCTGAAGTATCCTGGACATTCCTTCCAATGGAATGTCACCTTTTACATCTCATGCTTTGTATTCATTTCTTAAATGTCTGAACATCTGATTAGGCAGAATATTAGTAAAGGGAAGGGAAATTTTAAAAAATGGAACAATGGGGATGGTTGTCTTCACCTGATCCTTCCATTGGGGCCACACAATGGGGTCTTGCTCAATGGTGAATTTGGGGCCAGGCAAGCCCCGTCTTTCTAGACTCCCAACTTTTACTCTTGCAACTGTCCAGTTGGGAAACCTCACCCAACTGACAAGGTCCAAGTTGACTGCCAAGTCTCCGTTCTCATCCAAATACACCCCCTCAATGGAATGGTTGTGAAACTGGGGGTCTCTCAGGAAAGGGTGGAGCTGGAACAAAAGAGAAAGAAGCAGCATTTGAGAAGGCACATTTCATACCCACATTTCATACGATCAGCAGCAGATGCCCTTCTCCGGGAGCCCTCCCTGAAGGATATTAGGAAGGTGAGAACTCGGAGGAGGGCCTTATATTTGGTGGTGCCCCACCTATGGAATGTGCTCCCCAGAGAGGTCCGCCTGGCACTGTCATTATTTAAAAGTTATTTTAATTGTTTTTAGTAATTGTATGTATAGTATTTTAACTTGTTATTCGAGATGGGCCAGTTTTAATTTTTTTTTAATTGTTTAAATTGTTTTAAATTGTTGAAGTTTTGGCAACAATTTTTTGTATTTGATATGCTGTGAGCTGCCCCAAGGCTTTATTGCAATGGGGGCGGCATACAAATGTTTTAAATAAATAAATAGATAAATACCCCAGTTTTTGCTAAGAGATGGTCTCAGTTTAATATTGCTCCATGTCACTCTTATTATGGTGATGTTTCTGATTTAGTTTCTGGATACCCATCATCTAATCAGAAGCCTAAGGAAGATTGACTAGCAGCATTGTCACTGAAGGAAAAGTGAAGACAGCTTCTCTGAAGGCAATAGTGCAGGAGTTCTCAGAAGCAGCAAGAGGACGTTTCTGATCCAGGACCTGCAGCCCTTTTGAAGATGATCTGGGAGTTCTTTTCAGGATGCTCAATAGGATATCTTTCTGAGGAGTCTCACAGGAATCCTACAATAGGGGATTTGGAAGGGGTGACAAAGTGCCTCCTTTCACTTGAGGCCTTAATTCCATTTCTGCACCCTGGAATGATCAATCAGAGATTGCAGCCTTCTGCTTTGTGAAAACCCATCCAGTCCTTGAAGAGTAGTATAATAACTTCCTTCAGTCCTTTAATCTCCAGGGCAACCTTTCTCAGGTCATTCAGTCTCTCCTCATATGCCGTACTTTCAGGTGCACACATCATCCTTGCAGTCCCCTTCTGAATGCTTTCCTGTTTCTTCTTCTGAGATCCAGCACATTTATTTTCTGTCTATGATGGTGCTGTGAAGAACACATGAGATGTGCAGAACTGATCAACACTCCCCGCACTTCCTCATTCCAATTATCAATGCAAATGTTGAAGAGCACCAGACCTTGGACAGAATCCTTAAGTACCCTCTGTGTTACTTCTTCTGGGTCTAGAAGTGGCCATTGGTGAGCACATCTTGGGTCCGATTCTCCAGCCAAATGAGCCTCCATCTGAGTGTTGCTGTATCTACCTTAATTGGAGCTAGTTTGCTAATCATGATATCATGGGGCACTTTGTCCAAAGCTTTGCTAAAGACCAGATAGATGATATACACAGCATTCCCAGAGTCCACCAGGAAAGTTACCCAATCGAAAAGTGCAATCTGATTGGATGAAAGGATTTATTCCTGACACATCCATCCAGGTTTCTCAGCAGCATTGCAATGCATTGCAATGTGTCGTGAGATCTCTAGGTTTATAATCAGATTTTCTCAAGCACTGTAGTCAGATGGACTGTTCTGTCATTCCAAGAGGCCTCCAGCTTTCCTTTCTTCATGGTGAGGACAAAATTAGGCCTTCTATAGCCATCTAGACTTCTTCTGCCAGATCCTTTCTACTGTTTGGATGCAGTTCATCAGGCCCTGGAGACTGACTCCTTCATTGTGGGTAGAAGATCATTTACCTTTTCCGATCAGTCTTGATCTCCCACCATGCTCCTTCCGCTTGTCCTTCCCTTCTGCAGGGTGCTTTTTATTCCTCCTCTTTGGCAGAGTCAAAGACAGAACTGACAAGTTTGGGCTTGCCTTGTCCTTTGTCATCATTTTGACCTTTGAAGGGACAACCCAAACCATGACATCTTCCTTTTGTCTTTTACCCTGGATATATCTGAGAAGTCTTTTGGTTGCTTTTCATATTCCTCACCAAGCTCCACTCCTTCTCCACTTTAGTATTCCTGATGCCATCCCACTCAGTGCTGCCTGCCTGCATTCCTCTGGTTTAGCTTGGTCAGCCTTCCACTTCCTCAAGATGCCCTTTTGGGTGGGGAGGGTTGGTTTTCAGATCATCATCAGACCCATTTTTCCTAAAAGCACATTCAGCAGAGCTTTGCTGTTGTTTTCTATTCTTTGAAAGAAAAGGATGTAATTGTGCCCATAGAATTGCCATTTTAAAATATCTCCACCCAATGAGGACTGGCGGTTTGTCTCCCTGGGGTCATTTGCCATGGGACCTGACTTAGGATTGTGTGGAGCATCTTAACATGAGGTTTCCTGAAATGTGTGCAGTCAGTTTCACTACATTTGGATTTGCCTTCTGTAAGGATTGAAGTAAGGCATGGCTGTCTTGTCCCTGAGCTGCCTCTTTGTGTACCAGGTCTTCCCCAGTGAGAACAAGAAGGCTGCGAGTCTGATTTCTGAGGTGCTGAAAGTGACCATAAAGTTACACTGCTTCCAGTAGTGAAGAGCATCTTCTAGTTCCTTTGCTCATAATGTTCCCCCCTTTACCAGGAACGTTCCTCCTCACTGTCAGTTCCCTCAGGATTCTCTTCCTCGGCCTCAGTTACCAGATTCTCTTCTGTCTCCCCTTCTACACACACCGTTTCCATTGTAGTGTTTGACCGCAGAATTGTCCTTGCCTTGAGGGTGCCCACTGACTTCTCAGGTGCTCTCATGTTTTCTTTCAAGATTGCCACCAGGTTGCACTGATCACATGTACCTACCTCTCTGGTGTTTGGCAGAACACCAGACATGGCATGGAAGTTCCATGTCAGTACAATGTGGAAGGATTCCAGGCCCATATTAGCTGACTTTGGATTCTACCTTTCTCTCCAGGTTGTGACATTCTGGCCTTACTTCTCTTTTCCCTGAAGGTGATCAGTGGAGTCTTGGATCCCTGCCTCGATCTCCTCTCCCACTACACCTCCAGTGCCAAACTCCAACTGGCTCTCCATGTCAGATCACTCGCTGGAACGTTTCTTGCATGTATAGATCCTCCCAGACTAACTGGGGCACCATTCCTTGCTCTTCCCAGCTAGGAATCTGAATGTATCCTGGGGTGAGGAGTGCACACACAACTAAGGGCAAATTGTGTTCAGCTGGGCATCCCAGGTCTAATACAGATTGCCTTGATTCTGAACCCAGGCAAGATAAAAAGCCCTATTATTCATAGGTCAAGGAATCTGAGCAAGGACCTGTACACTCCTTGTCTAGACTTGCATACACATCCATTGATTCAGAATTACTCGGAAGAACTCTACAGGGCAGGAACAGCTGGACTCAATACCAGGAAGTCAGCAGAGGGGGGCAAAAGGAGGACCAGAATCTCCATTCTAACATTTTAACTTTAACAGGTAGGAAGATTTTGATTTGGGAGAATACCTGCCATGGATGAATCTGGGGTAAATCTGGCCAGCCTCCACGTTCCATGTTGTTCCTCCTGGATCTGACGGAAATGGCCACATCCACAGCACGGGCCACAGCCTGGACTGTGTTGTAAGAGAAGAAGTTGTCCAGAGAGAGTGTTTGCATCTTGTCCACTTGGGGCAGGCGCTCTGGTTCCTCCTTCTCTCTGCATCTTGCCCACTCTTTCACTGAAAGAACATGCTTTGAATACGAACACTTGAAAGCTGTCTCCAGAAATGCATACATACTTTCATGCAAATTCTCAGAACCTTCATAGTTGATCCGTTTACTTTTTGGGGGAAGGAAGGAAAAGTATGCATAAACGTGCGGGAATATTCTATTATTTGCATACACTAAATTCAAGATAAAGTCACACATAGTTGTGGTGATCCAGATTTTTCCATTAACTGGTTGCATAAACATTTCAATAGCAAATTCAACAATTGCTATTCCATAGTAGTTGAAAATGAACTCTTCAAAATAAATGAAGACATTGATTTCTACCAAAATCTTCTCTGACTGCCACCAGACTGGTATACGACCCGATTTCATTTGTGAGATGCTGCGTGAAAAAATCACGCAAATGCCATTCCTGAGCAGCTCTGGTTTCAAGGTTCTCATGAACTTGTCTCCATTCTCAGTGTCCAGTGCAAAGAGACCCACCATTGTCCACCTGAAATGCACCAGCAGCCTGACAATCCATGAGTACTGGATGCCTTCTTTGGGGAGCATCCTGTAGAAGGAAGGGGACTGACTATTTTCTCTCCAAGCCTGAGCAGTGAAAGCATAAGTGACCTGGGAAAGAGAGGAAGAGGGAGACTGATGGATTGGTTCATTCCAACACCAAATCAAAATTCCTCAACTTAAGGAAATAAACCACTTAAATTTCATTTATCTCCATAAAATATGATTTGAAAGAAAATAATGCTTATAGTGTTCTGAACAATAAAGTGTTTGTCATAAAGCCTTTACCCTTTAGCTGTCTGCATGAAACATGATCTGAGAGGAACCAATGCTTATTATTTTCTGAAAAATGAAGTGTTTTAGGATTCTAAGTTTACAACTGTGGCAAAAGGAAGCAGTGAGTAGCCAGAACTCTTGAGCGTCTCCAGATGTTCCATCCTTATATGAATTCCCCAAAACTTCATCCCATAAAAGGGAGGGATTTTTTTGTAGGGTTGATCATAAACAGATGCCGTGGACACCTTCCTGGGCTCTCAGAGTTACCCTTGTCCATATGCATTAGAGGATGGGAAAGAAAAGGAAACTATCTTGGATGTCCATGATATGATTGACCCTGAAGTGCAGAATTACTTGCTCTGTACCCCATCCAAATTAAGAAAAGAATTTTTACTGATGACAAAACTGCAAGGATCAAGTATTTAGGGGACAGAGAGACATAAGAAACTGCAAGATAGTAGCCTCTGTCAATGATGTCAGAATATATAAAAGAACATTTTACGTATGATCAGCAATATCAGCTTGTTTTGATTTGAGAAGTGTAGCTTAAGTTAACAATGTCCAAAAGTAATAATTTTGATGTCCCCTCTACATTTAATCATTGCAAAAAGCTGAACATATAGAAGCCCTGCACATGATGACTGTGGCAGCAGGTCTAAAGATGAGATGGACTCACTTACGATTAGAAGCATATTAACCTTGGTACAAGGGGAGTGAGAAGGACCCCTGGCTCCAGATTGCTCTGCTACAGTAATCCTCCACATGTGATTATTGGTTGTGCACCTACAGTCAAGAGTCTTTTTCATACTGTTACTTGCTGGTGCTGCCATCTCTCTCACGGTCAGACAAGGAACAAGAAGGAACTTTTGATTAATCCTCAACACTAAGAGTACTGGATGGGTGCCTGGTGGGGGGACCAAGGGGGTTTCACCCTTTTCATCTTGGGACTGTGAATGATGGTCTGTTGTGCAGGGACAGAGATCATACTTGCAAATTATTTGGAGAATTTTTCTTTCTCTACATAGCAACTCATATTGCTTCTCTGAAGCCTCCCACCTGTGGGATTTTGAAGATGCCCAGCATGTTGGAAAGCTGCATGGAGTTGTCAGAGTCTGATGCTTCAAGAACGGCCAGCAGATGATTTCTCCTGCCACACTTGTAGTTGGGCACGTGGGCCTGAGAGGTTGAGAGCAGGTCTATGGCTGCGTCGGATGTCAGTCTAACATCATGAAGGCTGTCATACATGCTGTAGCCCAGGGTGATGTTGGGCAAGAGGGTGGGATTCTGGTTCACCTCTTGGATTGCAAACAGGAAGCAGTGGATCTTCCAGACATCTGGTGATGTGATCCTGAAACAAGAAAGAAAGTTTCACACTGCCAACCCTGCTCATGAATCCTTCCAGTGCCCTTTCAGGCTCCATCCTGATTCTCAGGCTTCTACGTGCTCAGCCTGGTCCAAACTGAAAGCAAGAGTCCCACTGCTGCTTCCTGCAGAATTCCTGCTGGATTCCAGTGGGTGGGCAGGCCTATTTCCCATCTTAATCCAGGTCCATCCCCCAAGACAAGACACCTGCAGCCAATTTGCCCATCCCAGGCATGGGCCCAGCCAGTGCAGTCATTACCCCTGAAGGAGAAAGGAAGGCAGAGGAGTGCAGACACAAGGAATGCGAGGCATGATCTCAGGCCTGGAGCCTCCCATGGACCTAGACTCCCTGCTGACCTTTCTGCCCATGAGTTCATCAGCTGCGTCTTCATGAAGGAGGAGCCAGATGCAAGAAATTGCCCTGGGTTTGTATGTTACTGAAGTACTGACCATCTTCCCACAGTGCTTCGTGGTATTATATAAAGCAGGCCAAGGACTTACTCAATCTCTTTATTAGAGGCAGGTTTATTGAAAGTGTGTGGCTCAAAATGGCCTTGTGCTGCAGAGATGCTGGCACTGAGGACATAGTCTCCTGGCCGATAAAAATTCTGTGGCTGCAGCTCTGCCCTGTGCCACCTCCAGGGGCATTTGGCCTCCACCACCCCACAGCAGGCCACAGAAAGCAGGAGCAGCAGCAGGAAGAAGAGTGCCTTTCTGCTGGATCGTCCCAAGTCCTGCATACTGTCCTTTTCAACCAAGGAGAGGAACAATTAGGAGAATGAATTGCTTCCCTAATGGAGGTGATGCTGAGCCAGCCAAGGCTTTAGCTAAAGGGAAGGAGAAGATGGGCTTTGCGTGGAGGCCTCCGCCCCTGCCCTCAGCCTCTCCCGAGCTCTGAGAAGAACTGCAAGGAATGAAGTGACTTCCCTTTTGGACCTGGATGGAAGACACACTTGTGCAATCTCAGGTGTGCATCAGGGGTTCAGGATGGTCTTCAGGGAGGAGACCTAATGAGATTTAGCAAGTAATGCATCATGATTTATATAATTATTCAGCCACACCACAAAGGCGCCTGTGCGGCTTCTTGAATTCCTTCCTCAATCCTCTGTAGCAGACAAGAATGTTCTGAGATTTTCTTGATGCAGCCCCTTGGAGGCAAGGAGGATCACAGGATACCTTCTGTCGTTTGGCATGTAATTGGCCTCAAAGGGATGATCTCCTCAATCACATAGTAGCAATTTCCCCCTCTACACCCCCCCCCCCATTATGGCCTCTTTAGTGAGGGAGTTTGATCCTGCAAATCTGTGCTTCCTTTCCCATTTTTCCCTTCCCATTTGTGGCGAGGTCTCCTGTGTCCCTGGAGATCCTTCTTGGGGCTCAGGGAGAGGAACATCAGCATCAGGAACAGCATGTCAAAAACTTAGCAGTTCTTTGGTGTGATCCTACAGGAAATGACCCTCTGCACTGAAACCTACAGTAGTGCTACCAGGTAGAAGCGCACAAACCAACTGCAAGATTCCAAAGCATACACAGAGTGTTTTATTTATTTATTTGCTTAAAACTTTTTTATGCTGTCCCGTACGTAGACATTTTGGGACAGTTTGCACCCAATTAATCCTAAAAATAGACATAAGAATAACAGTTGCTCAACATCCAATGTTAAAATATAACTTTACTATAGAAAACAAGTTAACAATTAACATACTTGGAGAATACAAAGGTTTTCTCCTGACACTGAAAGCAAAGAAGTGTTGGTGCCAGGCGGACCTCTCTAGGGAGCATATTCCAGACTTGAGGTGCCTCACACAGAGAAGGCCCTTCTCCAGGTAGTCACCCTCTTGATCTCTTTCAAGGACAGCTCCTGGAAGAGAGCCTCTGACTCTGATCTCTCTGAGCTGTGGGGCACATGGAGGGAAGACACTCCTTCAGGTATCCAGGACCTAAGACATGTAGGACTTTATAAGTCATCACCCAGCACCTTAAATTGGGCCCTGACTTCAATTGGCAGCCAGTGGAAGTGGAAAAGGACCAGTGTTATATGTGAACACCTGCCAGTCACCGTTAATATCCTTGCAGCTCTTTTCTGAACCAATTGAACTAGCCAGACCATCTTGATGGGCAGTCCCATGTAGAGTGTGTTATAGTAATCCAGTTGGGTAGTTACCAGAGCATGGGTCACTGTTGCAAGGCATCAGTCATCCAGGCAACTTTGCATTTGGTAGACCAGTCAAAGCTTGAGAAGAGCATTCTTCACCACCACGGTCACCTGGGATTCCAGGGTCAGCTCTGTAGCGAGGAGCACTCCCAAACTGTGCATCCTGTTCTTTTGGGGAAAGCAACCCCATCCAGAACATGGCCGTTATCACTCACCTATAGGGCTGAACCACATACCAACAGGACCTCTGTCTCATCTGAGTTGCGCCTGAGTTTATTGGCCCACAGCCAATGTATTAGCTGGATGACTTTGAGCCACTCCAGCCTTCTTGGTCCAGCCTACTGCAAAGGGTTGTTGTTGAGGGGACAACACTGAGATCAGCATGAGGAGAGAAGCAAGTCACACGGAGTGTGTTAGATGAAATATGCAGTGCAGACCTGCAATAAAAGGAATAAACAAAGAACAGAACAATGGCAGAAAGCCATCAGATTCCCTGATCTCAGCCTTCTGGACAACAGTCTGATTTGCAAGGGAATGACCTCAGTTCTGTATCTGCTTGCAAGGGGCTGAGGCCCACAGGCTTCACAGGCAGTACCCCCTTCTTTGCCCAGCCACCTTTCTTTGAGCAGCTCCACCTGACTCAGAAGCATGCCAGTTGCACACCCACAAGCATCTGCAGGCATCCTTTTGCTTGGCTGACCTCACAGGAAAGGAAGGAAGGAAGGAGGCCAACAGATGCTCAAGGGGTGGGCTCCGATTCGTTCCATCCCACCAATGTTCTTAGTATGTATGAAACCCCAAAGAATGTCCATGTATTTTCTGAAGCTCTGCAGTTCAGAGGATTGGTAAGTAGATTTTAATTGTTGAGCGAGAAGGTTCCTGTGAAAGAGTTCCATACAAATTACACATTTAGTTTGCCTTTGACCATCAGGTGCCCCTTGGTATTCAGGTCAGGCCTTGCTAGAATAATGTGGCACTTGGGGAGGAAGATGCAGCACAGCAGCCCAGTGCTGGAGGCCAAATTGGAGAAGACTTGCACTGCCACCATGTACTTGCCCTTGGTGCTGAGATAGGTGGGCACCAAGGACAGCCAGACTCTGCAGAAGATCAGCATGCTGAAGGTGCTCAGCTTGACCTTGTTGAAGGCCCCAGACAGCTTCCTGGACAGGAAGGCCACCATGAAGCAGACGGCAGCCAGGAAGCCCGTGGAGCTGAGGGCAGTGTAGAACATGGCCACAGAGCCTTCTTTACACTGCAGGACTATCTGCTCCATCTGGGAGTGCTTGTCAGGGTCAGAGTAAGGGGGAGAGGTCCCCAGCCAGATGATGGAGAGAACTACTTGGACACTGGAACAGGAGATGACAATGGAGTTGGCCAAAACTCCTCCCCAACCGGTTCCTTGCACTGTTGCCTGGCTCGGTGGCCAGGAAGGCCAGCACCACAAGGACAGTTTTAGCAAAGAGGAAAGAGACAGCCACTGAGAAGATGATGCTGAAGGCTGCTTGTAGGAAGAGGAAGATTACTTTCCTTTGTCGGCCAATGAACAGGAAGGGAGATAAGAAGGAGAGCATGAGGGAGATAAGCAGAAGGAAGGAGAGCTCCTGGTTGTTGGCTTTCACAATTGGAGTGTTTTGGAAGGGAGTGAAGATTGCCAACACCAAGCCTGTGCTCACAGACAAGAAGTTGGCAAGAGAAACCAGGGTGGTCCCCAAGGGTTCTGCATAAGACAGGAAGATGATGATATTGTGCACACATTGATCTTGTTCCTTGTTTGGGTGCTGATCTTCAGGACACTTGGTTCAGAGGGCTGCATCTGCCAAGATCAAAGGAAATGTCTCCCTTATATCTACTGTCAGTCTCTCTTCTTTTACCTTCAAGATGGAGAACTGATGCTTTCCAAGAGGCAGAAAAGAAGGTGGGAAGACAAGTCGAAGTGGAAGTACATGGTGGCTGTGCACGTCTTCTCCATCTTGGCCTCCAGGGCTGGGCTGCATCTTTCTCCCAAGTGCTTCATTATTGTAGTCAAGTCTGGACTGAACTCATGCTGAATAGTAAAACAGCTAGAAATTAATTTCTTATGTATTTGTTTCTCCATGGCATAATTCAGCAAGCTCAGTGTAAAGCCTCTTCAAATGATATGTGAGTATCCCCTGTCAGGGGAGGGGCACCTGCATTTAGTTGATAGGATGTATTTAATCCCAACCTCAAAACCTCCCACATTCTTGCACTGGATTCAACCTTTGCTGCTGGTTCTGCCCTACCCTTGGTGGCCTTTTGGCCTTGTGTCCTCCACCCTCTATTTCAGCCTCCACCTCTCCCTGCACACCAGTATCCAGTCCTCACCTGGGGAAGGCATTCCTTCCTCTGTCTCCATCACACCTGGCCTCAGTTTGTGCATTGAGGACTCCTGATGATTAATTGAGGCATCAATCCACATTTCTGATGAAGCCAAGTCAACAGGTCTATGGCACTGGCCCCGAGGCCTGGAACATGGTGGCATGGCATCATCCATGTGGAAGAACTGGCAGAGTTCACCTTTACATGCTTGTGCTTCTGCTCTTCCTTTCCTGCCAGATGCATTTTCTTCCATTCTTTCCTGAGAGTGCTTTGAAGGGCGAAGGACAGCAGGATAGCTTATCTCCTTGGCTCTGCCATCTCCACCAGTCTGCAATCACTAGCCAAGTCCCCTTCTTTGAGGTTGCGCTCCTGAGCTTGTGAAGCAGCCCACGTCATTCTTTCCATAGCAGCTGCATGCAGCAACAGGTGTTGGTCAGAGCTCAGATTCCCAGTTCCAGGTGGGACTGAAGCCTCTGAACACCGACCTGGGATTCTAAACTAACCTTCAGCTCCTTGTGCACTCTGCACAGTGTGAGATTGCTCCTTTAGTTGTCAAAAATGCCAAGAGGAGTTGTAGGTGACAGAAAAATGGCTTCCCCTTCTTCACCCCCACTGATAGGTTATAGTCAGAGGATGTCTCTGGATTGTCATCCATTTCATAACATCCTGTTCTGCAGATCAGTGGACACTGATGTTCTAGGTTTTTGGACTTCTTCAAGTTCCACCGGGTGCTCAGTCTGCCCTCCTCTTTTTCCTGCCTTTGAACCTTTGTAGTTGTCATTCTTGTTCTTTGAATGATAAATTGTGCATTCAGGAATGCAGTGTTGAAGGCACCAAACCAAATGTGCCTTAAATGTCCTTTCCCTGCATTGAAGTGAAGAGCCGGTCATGTCTCTGCATGGATTCTAAAGCAATATTTTTCTGGTAGTTTAGTCAGATGCTATGGAGAAACAATAACATCAAAATTCACCACAAACCCAGGGATTGAGCGTCATGTGGGAAAAGGATTCTGAGGAAGGATCCTGAGGAATTGTCCCAGTTTGCTGCATTTCACCACAATGCTGTTATAAATAAGTGAATAGGGGAAGGACCCATGCACGGACCCATGGTTGGACTCATGGTCCATCTAATCCAGTGTTGTGTTCACACAGCAGCCACCCAGTTGCCCACCATGAGATTCCACAAGCAGGGCCTGGGCATCCCAGTAACAGGTGTGCTCAGGGATCTTGCTTCTGATCCAGAGGTAGCCCTTAGCCAACAAGGCTAGTAGCCAGTGATACTCTCCTTTTTCTCCTCCTCCTCCATGAATCTCTCCAACCCCCTTTGAAAGCTGTCCAAAGTGGTGGCCATCACCACTTCCTGTGGAAGGACATTCCACAGTTTAGCTATGCAGCATGTGAAGAAATCCTCTTTTATCTGTACTGAATCGCCCCCACATAGTTTCTACTATTATAGGAGAGGGAGAAAAAATGTCTTCCTCCCCACTTCTTCCCCACCAAGCACAATTTTGATTATTTCTGCCTCGTATCCTTTTAATTCCTTTTGTACTTTCCCTGTGTGGAAATGCACCAGATTCCCCAGGCTCCACTTCCTGGACTTGGCTCCATCTTGCAGTGGCCCAGATCCCAAGTTCCTGGCAAACACACCCAGTACAGTGGTAGCATGATTCACGAACTTAATTCGTTCCACAATTCTGGTCTGAACCACATGTAGTTTTTTTAACCACAAAAATATGAAGCAAAATACAGTGCAGTATGAAGAGAGAGAACACTGACCTTGCTTGAGGTGACTTCTGGAGTGGAGGACAGGAAGCTGGGTGAGGAGGAGGTTATTTTTTGGAGGGAGCGTCTGCGACTGCGATCTCAAGTAGAGGAACCCAAGACCATGTGTCAGAGTGGGGAAGATGGCCGCATTCATGTTAGTCACGGAATGAGTTCACGCATGGAAGCAAAGTTTTGCCAAACTTTCTGTTTGCGAACCCAATAGTTTGCGCGCAGAAGCATTCACAAAACAAGGTATGATTGCATTCAGATTAGCTACATAGAAAACAAGCATATCAGAGGGGGCCCCTGGGCCATCAAGTCCTTGCTCATGTAATTCCCATCATGCGGTTGTCCAATCTTTCGTTGGACACCCTCTCTGGCAGGGCCTCAACCACCTCCCTTGGAAGCCCATTCCATATCCTAGCAGTCCTGACTGTCAGGATGTGTTTCCTGGCAACCAGACTGAAACCTTGAGCACTTTTCCACTGGACCACATCCTTCCCTCGACCAAAGGAGAGAAAAGGTCAAGGCCCTTTCCACGTGACACCCATTCACATACCTAGATGTTGCTATATGATCCCCTCTGAATCTTCTCCAGGTTACGAAAAAGGAAGGGTTGCACCTCCTCTTTTCCTGAAGCGTTCTAGGGCATTTGGCAAGTGCATAATGTACATCTATTAATGGGTATGGCCCAGGAGTCCCATCAGATGGAAGCACAGAGCATAGAGCATGCTCTTCTTCAATGAAATCCACTCTATACATGCTCAGTGGAATCCACCATAGAGTTGGAAAATCATGGCAGGTTGACTGGGTTGCAAGCCCATGTTTACTGAGGAGGACCGTCCCCTCATATGCCCATGACAGTACTGAAAGATCCCCACTCTCCTTGAAACTTCCTGGCCACACCACTGTGTGACAACCATGTTGTGGATGGGCTGACCTCTTCCATGCTTTAGAGGGCTCCAACAGAATTCTCTGTTTCCTCCTACTAGGAAATCAGAGCAACCTCACCTGTGTTTTAGCAGCTTCCTCCAGAAGCCTGATTCCTGAATCCCGTACATGTGGTTCATTTCCTCCACACCCTCCTCAGCTGTAAAGACTTCAGTGTGCCCTGCACCCCCATCACTAGGTCTCCAAGAGAAGTAATGCAAGAGAAAGAACAGCGAATTGCTTCCCTGAGTATGGGAGAATCCCCTGGGTGAGGCTGTGGGCATAACCCATAAATTCCAAGCTTCCCATTTTTCATATGTAAAGGATTGATCTGCAACCTTCACAGAACCCCAGAGAAGGACCCCAACCTTTGCAGGGCCTTTTCTGCTCAGCTGCTTTGTAAGTCTGAATTTCCATGCAGTCACCCAGAAACCTGGCTTGCCAGTTTGAATTAATGGTTTAATGGATGCCAGTTTTATTTAATTGTTTCGATTTATCTGGTGGAATCGGGACAACAGCATTTTGCATGTGCAGTCTCCAACTGGCCCAACTGGAGAGTCCTCTCTGATGCCTGAACTTGAATACTGTGGGTTACACATCTGTTAAACATAGAAACATAGAAACAGAGTGAGCCAGAAGGGTCCTCCTGGGCCATCTAGTCTGACCTCCGGCACCAGCCGGCTCCGCTCATGACATGCCCACCATGCGCATGTCCAGCCTATCTTTGAACACCCTCACCGATGGGGACTCAACGACCTCCCATGGAAGCCCATTCCACGCGTTCGGGGTCCTAACTGTCAGGAAGTGCTTTCTGGCATGAAAATTGAACCTTGGCTCCCTGAGCTTTGCTCCATTGGAGCGTGTCCTGCCTTCCTCTGCAGGGGAGAACAGGCCTCTCCCCATCTCCATGTGACACCCCCTCACATACCTGTATGTTTCCAAAATATCCCCTCTGAGTCTCCTCTTCTCCAAGCTGAAGAGACCCAGTTCCCTCAGTCTTGCCTCATATGGCATCCCCTGAAAACCAGCCACCATCCTTGTGGCCCTACGCTGCACTGAATCCAACCTGGCTATATCCTTTCTTTAATGAGGGGCCCAAAACTGAACACAATACTCCAGTTGCGGGCACACCAGAGTCATGTAGAGTGGAAGTAATACCTCTCTTGATCTAGAAGCCACACTTCTGGCTAAGCAACCAAGGGTGGCATTTGCCCTCTTGACCACCGCATCACACTGCTGACTCATGTTTAGCCTGCGGTCAACCAGTACCCCAAGGTCCCTTTCACAAGTGCTGCTCTCCAGCCAGTTCTCACCAAACCTGTACTTATGACAGCTATTCTTATGCCCCAAGTGCAACACCTTGCCCTTATCCACATTGAATGCCATCCTGTTGTCTCCTGCCCACTTCCATAGTCTGTCCAGATCCTTTTGGATCTGGTGTATCTGCTCCTCAGTTGTGGCCACTGCTCCAGTTTTAGTGTCGTCTGCGAATTTGATCAGCAGACTGTTCACCCCTTCTTCCATGTCGTTAATGAAAAGATTAAACAGGTTCGGCCCCAGGACAGAGCCCTGGGGGATCCCGCTTGTCACTGGCTGCCATCCCGACGATTCCCCGCGAATGGTTACCTTCTGCTTTCGGTCAGTCAACCATGCCCTAATCCACCGGACAGTGCTTTGGTCTATCCCAAAACTCCTCAGTTTCTCCACCAGGATATCATGGGGCACTTTGTCAAAGGCCTTGCTGAAATCCAGGTATACCACATCCACTGCATCCCCCCCATCTAGCCATCTTGAAACCTTGTCATAGAATTCCACAAGCTTTGTCTGGCAGGACCTGTTTTTGCGGAAGCTGTGTTGTGTGGCTGTCAGCCTCCCTTCCCTGTCTAGCATCACTAGATCTCTCTCTATTATGAGCCTTTCCATTGTTTTTCCTACAATGGACGTAAGGCTAACCGGTCTATAATTCCCCATGTCCTTCCTACTACCCTTTTTGAACATTGGGACCACCGATGCCACCCTCCAGTCCTCTGGAACTTCACCTTTTCTCCACGAGGCCTCAAAAATGGAGGCCAGCGGGCGTGAAAGAACCGCTGCCAACTCTCTAAGTACTCTCGGGTGTAACCCGTCAGGGCCTGGCGCCTTTGCAATGTCCAATGCCTTGAGGAGCCCCTCGACTTCAAGGGGGGTGACTCTAATCTCTGCCCCTAAGTCCCCAGCCTCATCTAATCTCCTATATGGATATCCCCTGTCCTGCTAATCAGCCTTAGCCTTGCGAAGAATCCTTCTGCAACGGGCCTCCTCCTCCCGGTATACCCTTTTGTCTATTTCCCCCAGTACCCATTAACTATGGAGGCTTCTCTTTCGTCGAATCCCCCTAACCACCTCCTTTCGCATCCAGGGCGGCACTCTCCTCCGCCTCCCCACCTTACTGACTAGAGGTATTGTCAGGGTTTGCGCCTGCAAAACCTCCATTTTGAGTGCCATCCACCCCTCCTCAACTCGCTTACCTTCCAGTAACCTATCCCAGGAGACTTTCCCCAGCCTGGCCTTCAGTTGGCCAAAGTTGGCCCTCTTGAAGTCCCAGCTTCTAGTGCTCGCCCTGCTGCACGGCCCCAGTCCCCTGATCTCAAAGCAAAGGATGGAGTGATCACTCGCATCCAGAGCAACCCTAATCTGTACTTCATCTATCAGCTCCTCCCTATTGGTCAAGACCAAGCCAAGGATGTTTCCTCCCCTCGTCACCTCTCGGACCCTCTGTGTAAAAAACCCACCCTCTAGAGCTTCTAGGAAGCGACGTGACCTGGCTGCCACCGCCGAGTGAGTCTCCCAAGTAATATCCGGGAGATTGAAATCCCCCATAATTACTGTGTCTCTCCCCCGAGATATCCTTAGAATCTGGCCTGTCAGGACATCATCCAGGGTCTCAAGTTGACCTGGAGGGCGATAACATACCCCCACTGTCAGGTCTCTTTCCCTGTCAAAACCCCTAAGTTTCACCCAGACTGCCTCTACCGAATCCCCATCTGTGCTGCATTCTATCTCACTGCATCCTATCCCTTCCTTGACATATGAAGCCACACCCCCACCTCTCATTCCCTTCCTGTCCTTTCTAAAAAGGTGATACCCTTCTATGTTCACATTCCAGACTTGCCTTTCATCCCACCAAGTTTCTGTGATTCTCACCAGATCATATCCTCCTATTCCCAGGAGAGATTCAAGCTCTTCCTGCTTATTACCCATGCTCCTAGCATTGGTGTTAATGCACCTCAACTCCTTCCCACCGCTTCCTTTCTTTGGAGTGCCCAGCATCCTCCTTCCTCCCATCCTCCCTGGTACCTGGCCCCTCTCTGTAGAAGTCCTTTCAGTCCTTTCAGTATCTCTAAAGCCCTGCTCCCAGAGCCCCGATCCTCACCGCACACTTGTCCAGTGCAGACACGTTACTGGGGGGCCTGAACCCACCCCCCACTGGCTCAGTTTAAAGTCTTCCAGATGAAGTTCGCTAGAGCATCTCCAAAGGACCTTTTCCCCATCCTCATGAGGTGTAACCCATCCCTTGTCAGAAGTCCATTGGCAAGAAAACGAGTGCCGTGGTCGAGGAACCCGAAGCGTTCCTTCTGGCAAAACACCCTAAGCCAGTCGTTCACCTCAGAGGCCCTCCTGTCCCTTGCTGGCCCAAATCCCCAGACAGGTAAGATTGACGAGAAGGCCACTTGGGCCTTCAGCTCCCTGAGTTTCTTCCCCAAGGCCTCAAAGTCCCTGGTGATCCCGACCACCCCCTGCCTGGCCACGTCGTTTGTGCCCACATGGATCACCAGGAGCGGCTGGTGACCCCCGGAGCGAACAAGACGCTCCACTCTGTCCTTCACGTGCCGGATGTGTGCGCCCGGCAGGCAGCAAACCTCCCTTTTCTCAAGGCTGGGGTGCCACACTGCCGCCTCAGTGCCCCTCAGCAGGGAGTCCCCAACAACTATCACCCGCCGCCGTACCTTCTTGGTGCTGGTGGGCAGCCGTGCCCTGGTCCTCGCCTCTCCTGCAGTGGCTCCCTTGCCTCCTGATGTCCCAGGCTGGGGGTCCTGCTGGTCCCCCGAGGCCTCCTCAGCCCCAGCCTCCCCAAGTGGAGAGAACCTGTTTCTCAGCTCCAGATTGGTGCCAGGAGAAGGAGGAGGCCGTGCTGGCCTCCTCCTCCTGTGGGTGACATACCTCCATGTCTCCGCAGCTGCTCCTCCCGTGGTCTCTCCCTCAGCCCTCTGTCGAGAGGGGGGCTGCTGCGGGGGGGGGGCTGAAGAGCTCTCTCGGCCCTCAGGCACCTCACCTCCTCCTCTAGCAGGGTCACCATCTTGCACCGAGGGCAAGTGTATCCCTGCCTCTCCTGGGGGAGAAGGGCGAACATGTGGCAGCTCTCACAGCGGACAGCAACACCCGTGACTCCCGCCAAGGCCATCTCCTGGTCTGCCATCTGTAACCCTTCCGAGACCTTACCTTGGTCCCCTGTCTTGTTAGTCCTGCAGTTCCTCTCATTTGTCCAGTTCTCCCAGGCAAAAACCCCACTTGCACACACACACACGGAGAAAATAAACTTAAATTTAAATTGGAAGATAAAAAACAAAGCACAACAAAGCAAAGCAAAGTGCAAACAAAACAAAACAAAACAAAAACACACAAACAAACAAAAAACCAAACAAACAATCAAACAAGCAACCTCTGTGTCTCAGGGAAGGGAGTCCCTGGACCGTCGGACCGCAGCTCAGGGATGCAGACAAGGGACGACGCCCGAGCTGGGCCTCCACATTCCCTCAGGCTAGTGGCCCTCACCCCTGCTTCCTCCTGGCTGCTCTAGCTCTCTGGCCCACCCCCTCCCTCTCTGCTGCTCCTGGACCTCTGCTCCCACCTGCCCAGCTCCTACCTTGCCTGTGCCAGTCCCCTGGCCACTCAGCGCTCTCTCCCAGCCTGTGCCTCTACTGCTCTGCCACTCTGCCAAGAGGCCAGAGCCAAAAGGGCTTGCAGTGGCTGAGCTTAGCCTTATCAGTCCCTCAGGCCAGTGGCCCTGCCCCCTGCTTCCCCCTGGCTGCTCTAGCTCTCTGGCCCTGCCCCCTCCCTCTCTGCTGCTCCTGGACCTCTGCTCCCACCTGCCCAGCTCCTACCTTGCCTGTGCCAGTCCCCTGGCCACTCAGCACTCTCTCCCAGCCTGTGCCTCTGCTGCTCTGCTGCTCTCCCAAGAGGCCAGAGCCAAAAGCCCCCACAGCCAACCAACATTTTTTATTTATTTGATTTATATCCCACTTCTTATGAACTCAAAATTGCATTTACCATTCTCCTTCTCCTGCTCTCAGTCTTACCCCACAACACCAACCCTGCCAGGTAGGTTAGGATGAGAGTCCAGTCCTCCATAGCCTCATGTGGACTTGAACCCAGGTGACCTGAGCCCCCGTCCCATGCTCTTAACCACGACACCTCTCTGGCTCTTTCATGAATTGCCACGTCAACAGTTATACCCTATTCAGATGCTGTGAAGCAACCCCTCATCTAGCCAACCTCAAGCGAAAAAGTATTGGAGCACAAACCAATGGAAATCTTGGATTAATTGACCTATGGTTTGCTCCTCTTCCATGAGAATGCATCCAGGATACGGAGTCAGAAATCTCATGGCCTCACTAGAATAATGTCGCACCTGGGGAGGAAGATGCAGCCCAGCAGCCCAGCGCCAGTGGCCAACATGGAGAAGACCTGCACAGCCACCATGTACTTGCCCCTGGTGCTCAGGTAGGTGGGCACAAAGGGCACCCAGATGCTGCAGAAGACCAGCATGCTGAAGGGGATCAACTTGTCCTCGTTGAAGGCCCCAGGCAGCTTCCTCGCCAGGAAGGCCATCGTGAAGCTGACGGCAGACAGGAGGCCCATATAGCCAAGGGCCGTGTAGAACCTGGCCACAGAGTCTTCATTGCACTGCAGGACGATCTGCCCAGGCTGGGAGTGCTTGTCAGAGTCAGGGAATCGGGGAGAAGTCCCCAGCCAGATGGTGGAGAGGACTACTTGGATGCTGGAACAGGAGATGACAGTGGAGTTGGCCAAACTTCTTCCCAACCAGTTTCTTGCCCTGTTGCCTGGCTTGGTGGCCAGGAAGGCCAGCACTACTGTGACTGTTTTGGCAAGGAGGGAAGAGATGGCCACTGAGAAGATGATGCTGAAGGCTGCTTGTCGGAGGATGCAGGTGATGCTTCTTGGCTGGCCAATGAAGAGGAAAGAGCATGCAAAGCAGAGCAGTAGGGAGATAAGTAGAATGTAGGAGAGGTCTCGGTTGTTGGCCTTGACTACTGGTGTTTCTTGAAATTTTCTGAAGATTCCCAAAATGCTTCCTGTGGCTACAGAGAAGAGTAGGGCCATGCAAGTGAGGAAGATCCCCAAATATTCCTCATAGGAGAGGAAGGTGATGATCTTGGGGATGCACTGATTCCGGGATGTGTTTGGATGCTTATCTTCTGGACACTTCAGGCAATGCTCTGCATCTGTTGAAAGCAAGAGAAACAGCACCTGACATCCCTTCCTGATTTTGCTTCATGCATGTTATTCATTTTTTCTTTATTAATAATAATATCGGTATTAACTGTAGTGGTGCTTGTAGGGGCATAATTTTGATGTGAGGGACTACACAGAGTGCTATCCAGGCAAGAATGGACTTGGTGGGCCCCTCTTTTTCCAGTCTCAACAAATTTGCTCAGATCAACTCCCTGAAGGTAACTTTTCAAAATGGACTAGGATGCGTGGAAATCATGAATCAACCCATACCCCAGAAAATGCTCTACCATGGCAGGGACTTCTTCCCTGGGTGCCTCAGAGGAATGGGGAGAAAATGTCAGGATGAAATGTGGGGGACATGTCTGTGCCTGGATGTGTGGGAGGACCATGCAGTCGGGTGGGGCAGATCCCTGGAGCATCCATTGCCTCATCACTAACCCACGTTGTAGGGCAACATCCTCCAGGATCAGTGCTTAGACTCCAGTCTGAAATGATTGAGGAAAAGCTGAAATAAAGTTTCTGTAGACAATGTCTTGATGGGCACAACCTCACTCTGACTGCTCAGTGGTGCATTATGGTTTTTGAATGACTCACAAGCCCATCCCTGGTGTAGCCAGGCAAACTGCTTTCTTATGACAAAGTCACTGAAATCTTGCTTGAGTGAAGGGAGATGATGCAAGGTTGCACCACTCTGATGGAATTCCCATAGTCCCAGCCCTAATCCTAGCTCTAACTCCAGCACTTGAGCCACCCACTGAGAGTCACGTAACCTGCTGGAAGGGAAGATGCTCTCCCATGCAGGACTCATCGAAGTAGACTTCTGTGACCTCAAGATGCATTGATCCGGACCCTGGCTGAGCACCCATGTCCAGTGCACAGAAGTCACACCCGGGACCAGGCATCAAGCTGTGCACCCTGGAAATGTCATCTCTGCTTCAACAGCTACCAGCCAGCCCATTTCCTGCCACTAGATCTCCAGCAAGATACCTGCTGCCCTTTCTCCTCCGCTCTGCTCAACAAAGTCCATCACCCCTCCATGGGTTGAGAAGAAGGAAAGTTTGGATAGACTGGGGGAATTGGGACTGGTCATTTGTTGAGCCATCCCCTTGAGTGACCCAGGTGACATGTGGATGGAGAAAGACCCTGAAGAGGATGCTGACACTTGGGCACTGCCAGCTGCTGATCTGCTTTTTCATCCCCTCCCTACTTAGTAGTTACATCAACCTTCTCCACAGACATGCAGAGAACCATCTCAGAAACAGATAGGCTAGGAACAAATGACAAGTTCCACATTTGGCTCCTTCTGAATAGGTCACCTCATATTTGCAAAGTATTCTGGTAGGTTCTTTGAATTCTGAGATAGCTCTACTTCACAATCGTCATCAGGATGGGAGAGCAGAGGAAGTAATCTGGGGATCGTGGCTCTGAGTTAGGGGAGGAAATTGAGCTTGCCTACTGGGGTGTGGGAATTCCACAATTAGTAGCACCTGCCAGACTGGAAGACAGGATGGCTCAGTAGGAAGGTGATCCAGAGTCTAGTCCTGACTCAGAAATGGAGGTCATGAAGGGGTGGGAGGACTGTGGGCTATCCTCACATCACAGGGTTGATCTAAGGATAGCATTGAGAGGAGGAGTAGGAGACTTGCATACACCACATTGAGTTTTTCAAAAGAAATGCCTGGATATAAAGAATCTGAATGATGAAATATCGGATTACTTATGATATGGTATTCCATGATACACACATTCATTTTAATATATTTCATGCCATTTTTTTACTGCTACTCATCCTCTACTCATCTTGGGCACCAGCAAAGCACATCTGTCTGCATCCCATCTCAGAAGCAAAGAGGCAGCAAGAGGTACAAAAGGGAAAAACTGCTTGCAGTCGAGAGAAAGCCAAGGTGCCAAGCCAAGGAGAATGAGGCTGCTGCAGAAAAGTGTGAATAAGGCATTCTGGGAAACAGAGAAAACCACACAGGACTTTGGCCATGCAATGCTTTCAGGACTGGAAGGAGAGGTTGGTGAAACCAATCTCAAGGAAGATTTTCTGCTCTGATACTCAAGAAAAACTTGGCGATCCTAAATTCCTTGCAGAATGGTTAGCACCACTAAAAGCACCCCATACCATTGTTGGATCTTTGCCCGCTACCAGGCACTTCCTTTTCCTCTCTACTCACCCACCTTCCTGAGTGGAGATGGTCCCTTCAGCACATGGAGTGCAGTCATAGCAGCAAAGGGGCTGTCCTTCCCAAGCCACCTTGAAGAATCCAGGGTGGCAGCTCTCCTCACACCTGGCCTGTGACAGGAGCTGAGTGAGAGAGAGGCAGCATCAAGGGAGGAGGATTGGGGCTGGGAAAACTGGGACTGGGAGACAGAGCAGAGGGGAGGAACTCCTGCATTTCAGCAGATTCCATAAATGAACCCCACTTTGTGAAGCTGAAGCAGCTGGCCGCTCCCTCCAAGTGGTAAGCATCACCATTATTCCCTGCACCTTTTCCCTCTCATGCATTGTATTTATTTATTAATAAACTTATTTATTAAATGCCTTCCTGTCCCTTTAGGCAGAATGTTAGTGGATGGGAAATTAAAACATTGGAATTATGGGGATGGTTTTCCTCACCTAATCTTGCCATCTTGACCACACAATAACACACAATTAAGGTAACCATAAGGTAACCACACAATTAAGGTAACCATTAGCGGGGAATAAGGTAACCATTAGCGGGGAATCGTCGGGATGGCAACCAGTGACAAGCGGGGTCCCCCAGGGCTCTGTCCTGGGGCTGATCCTGTTTAATCTTTTCATTAACTACATGGAAGAAGGGGTGAACAGTCTGCTGATCAAATTCGCAGACGACACTAAAACTGGAGCAGTGGCCACAACTGAGAAGCAGGTACTCCAGATCCAAAAGGATCTGGACAGACTATGGAAGTGGGCAGGAGACAACAGGATGGCGTTCAATGTGGAGAAGTGCAAGGTCTTGCACTTGGGGCATAGGAATAGCTGTCATAAGTACAGGTTAGGGGACAAGTGGCTGGAGAGCAGCACTTGTGAAAGGGACCTCGGGGTACTGGTTGACCGCAGGCTAAACATGAGTCAGCAGTGTGATGCGGTGGTCAAGAGGGCGAATGCCACCCTTGGTTGCATAGCCAGAAGTGTGGCTTCTAGATCAAGAGAGGTATTACTTCCACTCTACACGACTCTGGTGCGCCCGCAACTGGAGTATTGTGTTCAGTTTTGGGCCCCTCATTACAGAAAGGATATAGCCAGGTTGGAGTCAGTGCAGCGTAGGGCCACAAGGATGGTGGCTGGTTTGCAGGGGATGGGGTATGAGGCGAGACTGAGGGAACTGGGTCTCTTCAGCCTGGAGAAGAGGAGACTCAGAGGGGATATGTTGGCAACATACAGGTATGTGAGGGGGTGTCACATGGAGATGGGGAGAGGCCTGTTCTCCCCTGCAGAGGAAGGCAGGACACGCTCCAATGGAGCAAAGCTCAGGGAGCCAAGGTTCAATTTGGATGCCAGGAAGCACTTCCTGACAGTTAGGACCCCGAGGGCGTGGAATGGGCTTCCACGGGAGGTCGTTGAGGCCCCATCGGTGAGGGTGTTCAAAGATAGGCTGGACATGCACATGGTGGGCATGTCATGAGCGGAGCCGGCTGGTGCCGGAGGTCAGACTAGATGGCCCAGTAGGCCCCTTCTGACTCGCTCTGTTTCTATGTTTCTATGTTTCTACAATCGGATCTCGGTGAATGGTGAATTTGGGGGCCAGGCTCACCTGCCTTATAAGACCACCAACTTTCACTCTGTCAACTGTTAAGTTTGGAAATCTCACCCAACTGACAAGGGCCAAGTTGGCTGCCAAGTTTCCATTCTCATCCAAATACACCTCATCAATAGAATGATTGTGAAACTGGGGGTCTCTCAGGAAAGGATGGAGCTGGAACAGAGAAAGCACTAGCTTTTGAGAAGACAGATTTCATATCCTTTTCTTGCTAAGAGCTGGTCCCAGTTGAAAGTGGGTGATTTTGGACAGGATCCTGATTTCAGTGGTGAATGTCCATTGTCTGTTTTAGGAATTTAGTAAAGTGGGGATTGAAGCTTCATCACTGAAGGGGAAGGAAGGGCAGCTTCTCAGAGCAATATTCTAATGTATCCTTAGAAACAGTAAATGAACATTTCAGCTCCAGAGCTTGTAATCCTTCAGAAGATGATCTGAGAGTTCATTCTAGCATGCTTAATAGGAATTCTTTCTGAGGAGTCTTACAGGAATCCTACAACAGGGGATTTGGAAGAGGCCAGGAAGTGCTTCCTGTCACTTGATTCCTTTGTTCCAATCCTGCGTTCTGGAATGATCAATCAGAGATTGTGGCCTTGTTTTTCGTGACAACCTATCCAGTCCTTGCGGACTGCTGCGATACCTCCTTTCAGTCCTTTCATCTCCAGGTTATGCAAGCCCAGTTCATCCAAGCTCTCCTCATATTTCGTACTTTCAGGTCCACACATCAGCCTTGTGGTGCTCCTCTGAAAGCTTTGCTGTTTATCCTTCTGAGATCTTGTAAATTTTATTTCTTTCTATAATGGTATTACATAGAAAACATGAGATCTGCAGTTCTGATCAACATTCCCTGCACTTCCTCATTAAATCATCAAAGCAAATGGTGAAGAGCACCAGACCTTGTACAGAACCCTGAAGTACCCTCTGTGTTATTTCTCCATGGTCTGAGAAGGGGCCATTGGTGAGCACAGCTTGGGTCCGATTCTCTAGCCAAAGGAGCATCTGGCTGAGAGTTGCTGTATCTACCTTAGTTGGAGCTAGTTTGCTAATCATGATCTCATGGGGCACTTTGTTGAAAGATTTGCTGAAGTCCAGATAAAGATTTGCATTCTCACAGTCCACCAAGAAAGCTACCCAATCAAAAAGTGAGATCTAATTAGATAAAAGGATTTATTCCTGACAACTCCATACAGGTGTCTCAGCATCGTTGCAACGTGTCTTGAGATCAATAGGTTTACAATCTGTTCCAGAGTTTGCCAAGCACTTTGTCAGATGGGCTGTTCTGTCATTACATGAGGCCTGCTGATTTCCCTTCCTCAAGGTGAGAACAAAATTAGGCCTTCTGCAGCCATCTGGCACATCTCAAAGACAGTAAGATTGTGGTTCCTAGACACCTTCTGATAGCTTCTCGCTAACCCTTGAATGCAGTTCCTCAGGCCCTGGAGACTGACTCCTACCATGTGGGTAGAAGATAAATTACCCTTTTTCTGTCGCTTGTCCTTCCATTCTGCAAGGGACTTCTCATTCCTCCGATTTGACAGAGTCAAAGAAGGAACTGACAAATTTGGGCTTGCCCTGTCATTGTCAACTTTTTGCCCTCTGAACGGACAACCCAAACCATGACACCTTCCATTTGCCTATTACACTGGATGTATCTGAGAAGTTCTTTGGTTGCTTTTCATGTCCCTCACCATCCTCCACTCCTTCTCCACTTTAGTCTTCTGGATGCCATTCATTCCACTCAGTGCTTCCTGACTGCACTTTCCTGTTTCAACTTGACCTTCCTTCCACTTCCTCAAGATGTCATTTTGGGTGGGGAGGGTTGGTTTTCACATCGCCATCAACCCATTTTTCCAAAAAACACGTTCACCAGATCTTCTCTGTAGTTTTCTTTTCTTTGAAAAAAAAAAAAAGAATACAATTTTCCCCATAGAATTACCTGTTTCAAAAATCTCCACACCATGAGGGCTGGCAGTTTTTCTCCCCAGAGTCATTTGCCATGGAACTCGACATAGCATAATTTGGTGCATCTTAACATGGGCATTCATAAAATTTGTCCAATCAGTTTCTCTACACTTGGCTTTGCCTTCTTTAAGGATTCAAATAAGGCATGGCCACATTGCCCCTGAGTTCCTTTAGCTGACCCTTTGTGTACCAGCTCTTCCCCATTTGGAAAATGCAGCCTGCAAGTCTGATTTCCGAGGTGCTGAAAGTGGTCACATGGTTGCACTGCTTTAGTAATGCAGAGCATCTTCTAGTTCCTTTGCTCGTGGCTGCCCCCATTTTCCAGGGACTTCCCACCTCATTCTCACTTCCCTCAGGATTCTCCTGCTCGGCCTCAGCTACCAGATTCTCCTGTGTCTCCCATACTAGAAGTGCTGTTGCCACTGAACTGTTCAACCTCGCAATTCTCCTAGCCTTCAGGGTGCCCACTTGCTGCTCCAGTGCTCTCACTTCTTCTTCCAAGATGGCTGCCAGCTTGCACTTGGTGCACGTGCCTGCCTCTCTGACCTTAGGCAGCAAAGCAAAGGTTGCAGGCAACTACCTTCAGGGAGCTTTCTTGGTCCATATTCTCTGACTTTGAACACTGCCTTTCTCTCCAGATTCCAACATTCCGGCCTTTCTTCTCCCCCCCCATGAGGGTGATCAGTGGAGTCTTGTATCCTCTCCCTCGATCTTCTTTTCCACTACACCTCCACTGTCAAACTCCAACTAACTCTCCATGTCTGCTGACTTGTTTGAAATGTCATCCCAGCACAGCTGGTACACCATTCCTTGCTCTTCGCAGGTAGGAAACTGAATGTATCCTGGGCCAGGAATGCATACCCAATGGAATGCAAGTTGTGCTCAGTCAGTCAAAGCAGGTCAAACAGGGATTTCCTACAGTTCTGAACCCAGGCAAGCAGCAAGCCTTAGTATTTGTAGGTCAAAGTATCTGAGCAAGGTCTATACAGTCCATGTACAGACTTGTATACACACTCATTGCTTCAGAATGACTCGAAGCAACTCTACAGGGCAGGAGCAGCTTGGATCATTCCTGGGAAGCCACAAGAGGGGACTAAAACAGGTACCAGACCATAGAATGTTCCAGCTGCCCCTTCATGTGGAAAATCTACTCTCTAATCTCACATTTTAAGTTTAATAGCAGAGAATTGGGGGAATACCTGCCATGGATGAATACGGTACACATCTGGCCAGCCTCCAAATTTCATGTCCTTCCTTCTGGATCTGGACGAAATAGCCACATCCATGGCACGGGCCACAGCCTTCACTGTGTTGTAAGCGAAGAAGCTGTCCATAGACAATATCTGCTCCTTGTCCACTTCTGTCAGGCCATTTATGTACTGCTTCTCCCTGCATCTTCTCCACTCTTTCACTGACAGCACATGCTTTGAATAGGAACACTTGAATGCTTTCTCCATGAATTTATGCAGTATGTTATATAAATGTTCAAAACCATCATAGTTGAACCACTTTCTTGTTTGGGGAAAGAAGGAAAAATATGCATACACGTGCTTGAATACAATACTATCTGAATAAGCTAATTCGAATGTAAAGTCAGACAAAGTTGATGTGGTCCACACTTTTCCCTTAACAGGTTTAATAACCGTTTCAATAACTCTTCCAAGAATCTGTATTCCATAGAACATGAAAAGGAAGTCTTCAAAATAAAGAAAAACATTGATTTCTGCCAACTCCTTCAGTGACCGCACCTTGCGTGGTATAACTCCCGATTTAAGCTGGGAGATGCTGTGTGAAAAAATCACGCAAATGCCATTTCTGAGGAGCTCTGGTTTCAAAGTTCTCATGAACCTGTCTCTATTCTCAGTGTCTAATGAAAAGAGACCGACCATCCTCCATCCAAAGTGCAGCAGCAGCCTGATAATCCCTGGGTACTGGATGCCTTCTTCAGGGACCATCCTGTAGAAGGAAGGGGACTGGCTTTTTTCTCTCTGAACCTGAGCAGTGAAAGCATATGTGACCTGGGATAGAAAGGAAGAGAAAGACTGATGGGCTGCTTCATATCAGCACCAAATCAAAGTTCCTCATCTTCTGGGAATACAACACTTTAAACTTTCATGCAAAAAACACAATGGGAAAGAAAAATTGCTACTAATTTTCTGAAAAATTAAGGTTTTATAAGAAAACATTTGCCCTGTAACTATCTGCATGAAACATGATTTGACAGCAAGCAATGCTTCTTCTTTTCTGAAAAGTGTTTTTGCATCCTAAGTTCAAAAAAGTGTCAATAGGAAGCCAGGAGTAGCCTGAGCTCTTGAGCATCTCTAGATGTTCCATCCTTTTATGAATTCCCCAAGATGTCGTCCCACAAAAGGGATCAAAATGTTTTGTAGGTTTAGTCAAACACAGATGCTGCGGACAGCTTTCAAGGTTCTCAGAGTCATCGTTGCCCTTCTGTATTTGATGATGGGAAAAAATAGGAAACTATCTTGGATGCCCAAGGTATGATTGACCCTGAAGTCCAGGATTGCACCACATCTTATCCCAATGAAGAAAACAGTTTTTTCCTTATCCCAAAATTGAAAAGCTCAATCATTTATGGTTCTATCAGAGAGACGTAAGACAGGGGAAGAGAAAAGCCAGTGCCAAGAAGGTCAGAATGTGTAAAAGATCAGCTGGAGCCAGTTCATTTGACAGCTGAAGCATAGCTTAGGATAACTGTATACAAAAGTAACCAGCATCATGTTCACTCTTCCTCTAATCATTGCAAAAGCTGAACCTAAGAAAGCCCGGTGCATGCTGGCTGTGGCCGCTGCTCTTGACTGGAGATAGGCTCACTCTCCAATGCAGGTGTGCACCTACAATAAAGTGTCTTGTTATACAATTAATTGCTAAAATTTCCCGTCTATCTCATGGCAAAAAAAGAAAAAGAAACTGGCTACCCATCATTTTGTCAAACTGGCTACCCAGCTGCCCATGGTGCTTTGTGGTATCAGGTGAAGCAGGACAGTGACTTACCAAATCTGTCTACTAGAGGCAGGTATATTGAAAGAGTGTGTTCCAAAGTGGCCTTTCCCTGCTGAGATGCTGGCACTGAAGACATAGTCTCCTGGTTGGTAATAATTGCGTGGCTGCAGCTCAGCCCTGTGCCAGCTCCAAGGGCATTTTGCCTCCAGCACCACACAGAAGGTCTCTGGCAGCAGCAGCAGGAAGAACAGTGCCTTTCTGCCAGTGCCTGGCACGGTCTCCATCCTGCCCCTTTCAACAAATAAGAGGAAAAATTAGAAGAATGATTTGCTTTGGAAATTGAGATGATGCCAGCCCAGCCAAGAGTCCAGTCAAAGGGAAGAAGAAATGTCCTGTACAGAGGCTTACATCTCTGTCCTCAACCTCTCCCAAGCTCTGAACGGGACAGCAGGGAATGAGGCGCCTTCTTTTGAATATGGATGCAAGACACACTCCTGCAATGTCACATTTGCATCAGTGGGTTCAGGATGGTCTTGGGGGAGGGGACCCCATGAGGTTTAGCAAGAAGACCAATAATGCATTACAATTTCTTTAATTATATGGCCACCTGGCTGGGGCACGTTTGTGGCTTCCAGAACACTTTCCTCAGTCCCATGATGAAACACCCAGCTGGGAGACGGACACATCGGAGAATTTTCCCATGTGGCCTCATTGAGGCAACCTGTACCAAGGGACTCCTTTAGTCGTGTGCTCTGCAATTGGCCTTGAAGTCATGACCCCCACCACCTCCCTCCCTGCATTGCTTCAGTAGGGATGGACTTTGGCCCTACAAAACACTGCCTCTCATTGCCCCTGCCGATTTTTGGTGACCTCAGCTGGGTCTCTGGAGGTTATGCTCAGGGGATCTCTAGTTCAGAGGACTGCCAACTTCATGAGACAGAAGAATTGTACCTTCCGCACCCAGTCTGAACTGCAGGGTTAGGACAAGTTATGACTCTTTCTACTTTTTTTCTCCAGCAGGTCAGCTGGAGTCCCTGCTGGAGTAAGGATCCTGTCCATCCTATCCCAGCTATCTCTAAAGGAGGAAAAGACACCTTCACTTGGTCTTCTCCTCTCCCCTCCTATTTCCCTTGGAAAACGCTTCTCTTTTTGTACCAATGTTGCCCAATGCCCGTTTCTGGCATCCTTTTCCCCTTGGGGTGTGTGTGCTGGGACTGCATGTTTCCCACTCATTTATATCCAGAATGCTGGCAGTGATTGCAAGAATATTAGGAGAGGTGCCCTATCAGAAAAATTAATTGGAAGACACCTTCAGTGAGTTCTCATGGATCAGGTAGGCAGTCAGGCAGCCAGGAAACTGCCTGCCCATTTAGAAGAATTAAGGTTTCATGGCACATTGAAACAGCTGTGTAGGTAGATCTGGCTTGAGTCACAAGTTCTGTCAGCACTGGTGAGCACAAATGCAACCATGAGTCCCTTGCAGCCACTCTGAGCTGACTGAAGAGAAGCCGGCACCCTGCATGCCCAGGGAGCCCACTCAGCGGTGCAGGACACAGACCCCAGAGGAGCTCCCAGCACGGCTGAGACAAAGCCACAGAGAAGCTCTGTGGCTCCTGGAACTCCTCAGCCCTCCTTGTCCCTCCTGCTCCCCTACTTGTTGTTGGTGTGCTTTCCCCAGGTTTCTTCTGGCTATTAACCAAGTTACCATACACTTTTGAAAAGCCAAAGTTCTTGTCTCTTTGAATGCTTTCAGTAGTTTGTGAACTGGGGTCACTGTGTGGATTCATGTGAATGGCATGAATTGTGGGGGAGGCGGATTGCATCTGATCTGTGATCTTATTGGTCAAACTATATTTTGCATCATACTTTACTTTGTTAGTGTTACATTATTACATTTGTAACCTGCCCAGAGAGATGTTTTAATTAATTTCAAAATGTAATGGCTGCTGTATGCCTTGCCCTTTTGCTTGCTTGCTTTGTTTCTGTTTTCTGTTGAGAACCACGCAGAGAGCGACAGTTACAGGTGACATAGAAATGTAATAAATACTACTACTGCTGATGATGAGAATTTGAAAAGAATCTGACATATGGAGCCACAGCTGAGGCACAAAATTCAAATCATTAAGGCTCCAGCACCCTTAATTTGCTCTTCTTCTACACTGTGATGTTTATCATCTGGCAGCATTGCAGAACTCGTCCATCCATTCAGTCTCAGGTGCCAGTTTGCATGGTCTTGGCTCCATGGGAGTACTTTGAAGACTTGCTGAATCCTGAGACTTATCAAGATGGAATGTTTGCTTTGTGTTGCTCCTTTTTAACATTTTAGTGAAGGGGGCATCCCTGGGTCCCTGTCTCTGGAGATTGACAGGACACCTTGCCATTTGTGTGTTGCAGGAAGGGTTTTGCAGATCCACTCCAGCTGCAGGTACCCAGAAAATGGGGGCCATTCAGGCAAATCACTGCAGGGATGCTTGGTTCAGCCACTGGAATGCCTTGGAGCTGCATGGCTGGCAGGGAGAGCAGGGGGTCTGACGTGCCAGGTGATAGTTCCTTGGAAGAAACACATGGAGTCTGCTCGGCTGGAGCATCCATTCCATGGAAATATCCATCCCTCACTGTCATTTGCAACAGGAAACCAGCACCATCCACCGCAGGGTGGGATACACCCCCTGAGAAATGCTTTCAGCGAGGTGGGGGAAAGTGGCCACAATCATTGAAGGTTGGAACACTGTTGCCTAGTGGTAATATTGTTTTTCCTGTCCGAGAAAGACTAAATGAACTACTTACAGACTTGTACAAATAAACACACAAGTACACACAATTTCTACACTGGGATTGTGCCCATCTTTTGATTCTGAGCATATCAGAACTGTCATATAATGTGATATTATCTAATGCTTTGCTTTACATTAATAAAGTGTAATATATTGCATGTAATATAATGATGCAGTTGGGCAGTCTCCAAGGATCAGGGACCATCCAGTAGATTTAAGGGAATTGAATTTTCTCAATCAGAGCCTTAGAAACAAAACCATAACTGAGTATCAGGTGACCCAGCCTGGGGGCTCCAGACAGCTAGGGAAGGGTTAACTTTGAAGCCAGGAAAAGACTGCAGATAAGGGCCAGTCCAGCAGGGATCTGGCCTAAGGCCTAGGAATTGCCTCCTCCCTTTTCAAGTGAACTGCCTGAAATTAGGGCCCTAGGACACGATTGGGAACAACTGTGGCCTGGGCACCTGGAGAAAATGCCTGGCCCCAAGCCTGGGAGAGGAGCCAGCATCCAATGGCTCAGTGGACCTTGCCTGGGGCAGGTAAAGCCCGGAGGGAGGGAGGCTCTTTGCTGCTCTCCTGGGAGGTTCCGGTGGGCTGATTCCCGGTTGCAGGTTGCTGTGCTGCCAAAGTATCCTGATTTGTGGAAGGTGGTACCTCTGTCTGTAGAGCTGAGGCTGGGATATGGGTCTCTTGCTTCCCTTCTGAGTGAACCAACCAGCCCTGGAAGTTGTGTGTTCCTCGCTGGCTGCATGCTGTAGCAGTTGCTGCCCGACCTCCGCTTCCCTGTCCCTTTGCCTCTTTTTCCCTTCTTTCTCCTTTCAGCCTGGATGCTTCAGAACCCCCATCCCTATTCTTGTCCTTTCAATGCTCTATTTCCTTCCCCAAGATTGGGTGTGTCATGTGCTTAATACAGAGGCCAGTTCTGGACTGAGCAAACATGGAAATCCAGGAGGGATTTTTCCCAGTTGGTTATGAAAAGAGAATCCCTGGCAGCTTCCAACACACGGACCAGGGATGAAATGAAGAAATGTCAGTGGCAGATGGCAGAAGAATATGGTAGCCCCTGAGAAAGGGAAGGACAAGCAGTAGGAGCATGATGGGAAAACAAGTTTGACAGCAGAAGTGTAAATCAACTTGTACACACAATGAAGGAGCTGGTCTCCTGGACGTGATTAACTTCATCCAATTGTTAGAAAGGACTTGATAGAAGGAGTTTCACAAAAACATTCTTATGCTCCTTTAGTAATAAAGGAAGAAATGTCAGCAGCAACTTACCATATTATTTGCTCTATAAGACGCACCTGACCATAAGATGCACCAAGTTTTTAGAGCAGGAAAACAAGAAAAAAAATTCTGAATCAAATGGGCACATAATCACAGGGACATTCCCCAACATTTCCCATGGGCTGCACATCTGACAGACTTACTGCACACACATATTCGCTCTATAAGACACACAGACATTTCCCCTTACTTTTGAGGAGGGAAAAAGTGAGTCTTATAGATAAAAAAATATGGTATTTCTTGCAGGGAGAAAATAATTGACAACAAATTAACCCAAGCTGAATGGTCAAACTGTGGCAGGTAAGCCTGAAGGAGTAAGGGGTGTCTGAGAGGCAGGGTGGCCTGATGGGTTTGGTGCTGAGCGGGAGACCGGAGGGTCCCAACTCCACTGCACAGCCATTGCCCTGAACCTCCCTGAAGGGCAGGTAGGAGCTGAACCCCCAGTCCCAGCAGACCCCAGCCTTGCCACTGCTCTTGGGCTATAGGGGCTTCAGGGAGGTTGGTGACCTGAACACGTTTCCAAATGCTTTGAAGCTACACTCCTGTAGCCTTGTCAAGTGCCGGTCAATGAGATTCTTCAGCTGACACTTCAAAGTAGAGCATGAAAACCCCAAAAGACTGAAAACAAAACTATCATTTGGACAATAAAAAAAAAAAAAAAACCCAAAAAGCAAAGCTGCAGAGACTGAAAGGGCAAAGTTTGTGAGGCACTTCTTTTTTCCAAAGTACTGAAATGTGCAAACGCACTTTTCCTCATTTCTTTCGTTTCTATAATCTCCATATACCCAAAATGGATCTTTGTGCTCTGAGAATCTTGAGCTGCAGGCGAACAAGGCAAAACATTTTATGCTGTTCTTTTCATCATGAGGTTCTCCTTGGTATTCAGGTCCGGTCTCACTAGAATAACGTAGCACTTGGGGAGGAAGATGCAGCACAGCAGCCCAGCGCTGGAGGCCAAGATGGAGAAGACCTGCACGGCCACCATGTACTTGCCCTTGGTGCTCAGGTAGGTGGGCACAAAAGACACCCAGATGCTGCAGAAGAGCAGCATGCTGAAGGTGATCAGTTTGGTCTCATTAAAGGCCCCGGGCAGCTTCCTGGCCAGGAAGGCCGCCGTGAAGCAGACAGCAGACAGGAAGCCCATGTAGTTGAGGGCAGCATAGAACATGGTCACAGAGCCTTCGTTGCACTGCAGGATGATCTGTCCAGGCTGGGAGAGCTTGTCAGAGTCAGGGAAAGGGGGGGACATGCCTAGCCAGATGATGGAGAGGACTACTTGGGCACTGGAACAGGAGATGACAATGGAGTAGGCCAAAGTCCTCCCCAACCACTTCCTTGCCCTGTGTCCTGGCTTGGTGGCCAGAAAGGCCAGCACCACAGTGACAGTTTTGGCCAGGAGGGAAGAGACAGCCACTGAGAAGATGATGCTGAAAGCTGCTTGTCGGAGGAGGCAGGTGATTCTTCTTGGCTGGCCAATGAAGAGGAAAGAGCATGCAAAGCAAAGCAGGAGGGAGACAAGAAGAACATAGGAGAGGTCTCGGTTGTTGGCCTTGACTACTGGGGTTTCCTGGAATTTCTGAAGATTCCTAATATGCCGCATGTGGATATGGACAAGAGTAGGGCCATGCAAGTAAGGAATGTCCCCAAATATTCTTCATAGGACAGGAAGGTGATGACCTTGGGAATGCACTGATTGTGGGCCAAGTTTGGATGCTGATCCTCTGCACACTTCAGGCAATGCTGTGCATCTGTTGAAAGCAAGGGAAACAGCACATTGACTTCTGTTCCAGGTTCTGCTCTTTATATTTTATTCAATATTCTTGTTTTTCTTATTACTAGCACTGTTATTCCTTTAGCAGTACTGATAGGGGCATGTTCAGGTGTCAGAGGCAATACAGAGTGCTTTCTTGCCAAAAGGGGCTTCCTGGGCCTCTTCATTCTCCCAGGTCATCAAAGTTTCTCAGATACACTACCAAGTGAGCCAACAACCTGGAAGGCACATTCGTGAGTGGACTATGATGTGTGGCTGTATATTTTTCCTTGCAATCATGAATTAAGTCATCCCCTGAAAATGTTTGACCCTGGCAGGAACTCCATCCATTGCAGATCTCAATGGAGCAGGGTGAACATCCCATGATGAAACATGGGGGATGTGTCTCTGGCTGGAATTTCAGAAAGGCTGTGCAGTCTGGTGGGGACAATCCCTGAACCATCCACTGCCTCACCACAAACTCATATTGAAGGTGCTCTCTTCCATCATTGGTTCTTAGAGTTTCATTTGCAAAGATTAGGAGTGGTTGAAATAAATTCTCTACAGAGTGTGCCTCAATTTTCATGGTCCCTCTCAGACTGCTGTGCTGTCCCTCATGGTTGGTGCATTCCACTGAGCCCCTGTCCCAGCTTTCTGAAGCTGCAGATTTGCTATTGCAAGCATGCTCAGGGCAAGTGTACTGTGCTGTCAAGGAGATCAAGACAGCCCTCAACAAGCATTCCCAGGTGAGGTCATGCAAGCAGCGTTCTCATGACATGCTCACTGCAATCCTGCTTGAGTGGAGGGTTTTGATCCAAGGTTCCACTTCTGTCATGGGGGGCCAAAGCCCAATCACTTTGGTTGCAACACTTGCAAGAGCAATAAAACTGAGTCTATTATTACTAGTTATCTACAAGATTCACGACTCTACTGTAGAACTACTTAATGAAAGTCTTTAGTTCATAGATGTTCGCATCTGAATGGCGATCTCTTCTCTCTGTTACTCATATCCTCTCCCTCAGCCGTGCCTCCTGCCTTTGTTTTTCTCTTGTATTTTCATTTGATAAGACCTTCTCAATCTTCGTGAGAGGAATTTTTGCAGTCCACATATCCCATCATTCCCTCTGCTTTTGGACCTGTCAGTTCTGCTTCAGAATTGGAGAGCTGTCATGTTTCTTTCATCTTCTCTCCATATCTCAGAGTCAGGTTGATTTAAAGGGCCAGGCATCTGGGTAGAGGTTTGTGGGCTAGAGATGCTCTTAGACACAAGCTGATTTGTATCTATATCCAGCTGGGGTGGATTCTCCTGGACTCCTGTTATTAAGGTCAGGTCCTCCTCATGAGTATTAGCCCCTGTCGTGACCTCCTGCATGGCAACTTCTCTGCTGGGGTTCCTCAGTCCATTACTAATCCCAGCTCTAACTCCACTGCTTTAGCCTCCCTTCGAGAGTCAGGGAAGAAACTGGAAGGAATGCTGCTCTCCCACCCAGGACTCATCCAGCTTGAACTCCAGTGCCTCAAGATACGTTGAGCCTGCCACTGGGTGAGAACCCACCACGAGTACATGTAAGCCACACTGCAGTCCATCCTGACACAGTTTCTGAGGTTCCAGCTGTGCACCTTGGGCATTCCAGCAATGAGTCCTCAGCTCCCATCCAGCTCATCCTCTGCCACAAACTCTCCAACAAGCACTTTGCCAGCACCAGCAGACTTTCCTACTTCTCTGCTCACTGGAGACCATCAGCCCTCCATGAGTTGAGCAGAGCACAATGTGGAAACACTGAGGAAATGAGTACCATCATTTGTTCAACATCCCTTTCACTGGCCCAGGTGAGATGTGGAGGAGGAGGACCAAAAGTGGGCACTGACCCAGGGTAATGCCAGCCCCCAATATTCTGTTTTGTCCTTCCTAATTAGTAGTTGCATCAGCCTTATCCGCAGCCATACACAAAACCATCTCGACATCATCCTGATCTGTCTTCTATGCACCTCCTTCTGAGTATTTGAATAGGCCTCCTCCACAGCCATGAATAGAACCATTTCAGATTCAAAGGGGCTGCCCGAGAATAACACATTCTGCCTTTGGCTCCTTCTGCCCAGGAAAACCTTAGGAGTGGGTCATCTCTTATTTGCAAAGTATGCCATGAAGGTTCTGCGAGTTTTGAACTACCTCCAATACACAGAGATCATCAGAGTACAAAAGGAGAGGAGGAAGACTGGGGTTAGGGGTTCCGAGTTAGGAGAGGGAGTTCTGCTCCACCAGTGGGTAATTACACTCTTGGGAGCACCTTCCTGACTGGGAGCCAACATGGTTAGTAGAAAGGGGGTCCAGAAGTTAGTTTCGACTCAGCCACAGAGTTCATTGGGTGACTGTTGGCCACACTTAGCCTCCAGCCCAGCCTCCCTCACAGGGTTCTTGTGAGGAAAGTATTGAAGGAGGAGGGGAGTTACAGAAATCACCAAGAGCTTCTTGAAAAAAAATTACGGGATATAAGGAAAGTGAATAAAAATATGGAATTCCAGCTTCAGCACACATAAAAACCACATTCCATTTTAACCTTTTATGACCTGCGTTTTAGAATTAGAAAAATATTGAACATAACTGGAACCCTCCAGTTATCTGAATTCCATGAAAGCACACCAGTTCCTTGTCGATGTCAAAATATGCTGCAACCCACCATGCACAGCTGAAGATCTGACTCACATGTCCTCCCTCCCTACAATCCCATAAATATTGGAATCCTCCATGCCCCAAAGAACTCAGGAACCATTCCTGCGTAATTCTCTGGGCCATCAACCCTTCCCAGCATCCTCCCTGATGACAAGCCCTGCTGGGTCAGCAAGAGGAGGAGTCCTCTTTCAGCTCTTCAAAGAGTCATGAGAAGCTCCAAAAGTTCAAGAATGTTCCTTTTCTGCAAGCCACCCAGTTCTCCTCGGGGATCGCAGAAGGCGGAGCTTCGCTCCTTTGCATGATGAGGGCAATGACTGCACAATAGGTTTGACTTCACATGCCAAGATGCAAGGAGGGGCTTTTGGAAGGACAGGAAGATTTGCTAAAAAACACCA
>JAIXND010000733.1:0-169453 GCA_023646645.1 Varanus salvator macromaculatus | reverse complement strand
GGCAGCGGGCTCCTAGGAAGTAGCCCAGAGGCTTGTATCGGGAGGGGGCCGCACCTCTGGGGTGCGGCAGGGGGCGGAGAGGCTGGCTTCCCATGAAGGCAGCAGCTCCAAACTATTTTTCTCGCTTTGAGGAGGAAAGTGAGCTGACCATTGCGACTCTTCAGAGGGCGAGTCTGTCCGTCTGTCCATGGGGGCTTTTCTGGTAGCCACGCCCTGGAGCAGCTGTGTCCACCTCCTCCTGGAGGCCTTCCCGGGGTGGCCCTGGGGAGAAGTGGCCGGGCTGGGCTTCTCACCCACCATGGCACTGATGTGAGCAGCGCCCTTCCGGCACGCAGGCGTGAGGCCTGGAGCCTCGGGGAGGGGGGGAGGCCACGCGGCCACGTGTGCCGCCGGACCTGGCACACCGTCAGGAACGTTGCACTGCGTCATGGGGAAGAGCCGGCCCCGCAGAGGTCACGCCCGTGTCGCTTGCACCGTTCCTGAGCCAGGGTGACCACGTCTCCTCTTTTGCATGAACACTCCTCTCTTTGAAGGGGTTCTCTGCCCAATTCCTGTGTTTGAAGAAACGAATGTAGTGGTAGAACAGTTGCCTGCCCACCTGGACAACACCTGAGTGTGCAGGGACACGGCTCACCTGGCCGCAGCCTTCCCCACCTGTGCGAGGGGGCTGCCTACATGGTAAACGTGATTTCCAAAGTTGAATCATGACAGGCACGATCCAAAGGGGGGGGGGCGGATTGGTGAAGGAAGAGGGCAGCAAGTGCCTTATCTCTTAGCAGCCGAAGAGCACCTGGAGAGATTCAGGTGCATCACCCCGATTAGGACAGTAGCGGGGAAGAGCAGGGCAGCAACCGAACCAGGACAGGCAAACCTGGCTGTGGCGACATTGCAGCTCCCCCCCCCCCCCCGCATCTACACCTGGCCTGGCCTGCAGGACTGTACCACCTGTGTCACTCCCGCAACCACATTGCTGCTTGTTCCCCTCTCTGCCCTGTTGTCCCTCCTCTTTTCCATTGAAATGTTCACGGCAGTGCTATTGCGTCTTTTCTTCGATGGTGAACTGTCATAGGATGGCCTTCGAGATCGCACCACGTGAGCCAAGAGCCGTGCACTCCTCCATGGGCTCTCGCCTTTTGGTGGCGGGAGCAGGGGAAGGGGGTGCCCCACTGGGGATCGGCGAACCAGGCCGAATCTCTGGAGGATCCTGCCTCCCGCAGGCCACCCCCAAAACAAGAGCACACAGAGATGAGGGAGTCTAGAAGCCCCTTCCCTTCCCACCCCCTCTTGACACGTCCTGAAAGAATGGCCGGCCTCAGCCTGAACGGAGGCAGGGAAGGCTGGCCAAAGGCTCGGCCAGGTGGAGGAGGCCGAGGGCTTCACAGCAGCTCCGTGGGGTGGCTTAAACCGCGCGCTGCAGCCAGTTCTTTGCTGGGCGCGAGGGTTGCTTTTCTTGCTCCGGGTTCTGGCATGGCTTGCAGGTGCCGACAGCTCAGGAAAAGGATCCCACAATCAATCTTTGCAACCGGTGCTCAAAAGCACTCTAATCTCTGCACAGATACGGAGTTGCCACAGCAAACGGCAACATCAGCCTGACCGTGACGGACGCTGCGGGTGCTTGGCGGGGCCTGTGTGCTCTTGCAGATGGCCCTGCGCGCCACCTTTCCATTTAACTTGACGCCGAGCGCTTCAACACCATCCGCGGCTCATGCCCTGCTTAACCTCATCAGCACAAGGCCGGTGACGCTTGTGCTGGAAATGGGAATGGAAAGCTGCGGGAGAGGTGGGGAAGGCAGGGGCGCTGCTTGAGGTGAAAGTCTGTGTCTCAGATGCGCACCCATCTGGGACCAGCGTCCATCAGGCGGGAGGGCCTCATGTGCACGATCTGTGCGGAAGAGCGAGAGACGTGCCAGACCAGTCCCTCAGCACCCGAGCTGCGGAGTCATCCCTGTAACATCACAGGCCGGCCCGAGCGCAGCTCAGTCAAGCCGGCCCCGTGAAGGCTGCCTTGCTTCCATTCCCAGGATCCCAGCATTGTTTTCCTTGCACCAAGAGGCCTTCCTTACTTGTCCAGATGCTGCAGCAGCCTGAGGGTCGTGGCTGCATCCAGCACGGAGGGGTGGCATTCAGTAGTTCCTTCCCAAACAATGTGATGTGGCTGGATTTGCACGACACGGGTTCCTACCGTGTTGTGCTGTGGTGTCGTGTAAACCCAGAGAGGTTGTCCAGGTGGGTAAGAAACCGCCTGAGACCCCATGGGCTATTGTAGGGTTGTTGTACCCACAAGAGACAGTCCTGCTGTCTGAACCCAGAGACTGACTCGTCGTGGGCCCAGGGAATCCACTGCTGAGCCCCTTGGCAGGAGCAGTAAAGCCTCTTGACCCCTCGCCAAGAGGCTCCAGCCGCCCAAAGAAGCAGAGCTTCCCTTAACTCCAGTCTCAGCTTTCTCTGCGGCTTCGCTCTCATGCATCGGACTGGGGGCTTACAGGGTTTCGGCCTGCATGCAACCTTCCTACCGCAGCTGCCATCATCCTTGAAAACTTCCCTTACAGGGGAATTAAGCTAAGAAATCTGTTATCACCAGCCAGGGACACTAAGGGCTCTAGGAACAGTCCTGAGCACTAGTGCCCTGTCAGACCCGGTCTAGCATAGTTGCTGCAACATGCATTCAGCAAACCTTTGGGTATGGGCAAATGTTGTGCTGTTTTTGATTTGCATTGCATTTGTAATGTGCCCACAGCCAGCACTTGCACCCTTTGTAACAGCTATAGGTGGAATGCTGAACGTGACATTGTTAAGCAACTTCGGGAGGGGGTGATGAAGAGGACATTAATCTTAGACGCGACTATCAGCAAAGTTCTCCTGGGCGGCCCTGCCTCCCATCTCTCCAGTTTGCAATGAGTAGCAGACATGCGGAGGAGAGGACCGCTCAGGCTGAGCAGCCGGGGAGCTACTTTCCCCAGCACATTCCCTCCTTCTGAAAAACGTGCGCTGGCTCCTTGCCTCTCTAGAGGAGGCTGCAACGAGCCCACTGAGGGAGCCCAAGGGCGGTGCATCGAATGCTCCACCGGGGTACCCCTGAACTGCCACCTGAAAAGGCCCCCTCACTCTCCCGATGGCACGGCCCAACCCGGGGTGAGAGCAGTCCTCCAGCAAGCCCTCTTTCCAAGGCCTGCCGAGCAGAGCTCCCATTTTCCATTCCAGACACGACACAGGATCATTGCCTCTGGGTTGCCACTGCAGAGTAGAGGGACAGATATGGCAAGGAGGAGTAGTTCCCCTCTACCCCTCACTAATCAGACCTCACCTGGAATACCGTGTCCAGTTCTGGGCACCAAGATTTAAGAACGATGCAGGTAAATTAGGAAGGCTCCAGCAGAGGGTGACAAAAATGACCCGGGGTGTGGAAATGCCCCTCAAAAGGAGAGACTGAGGGAACTGGGCATGTGCAGCCTTGAGAAGAGAAGACTGAGGAGGGACGTGGTGTCCCTCTAGAAGTACCCCAAAGGCTGCCACAAAGAGGGAGGTCAAGATCTCTTCCTGGTGATGCCCGAGTGCAGGGCAGGGAATAGTCAGTTCAAGCTGCAACAACCCAGATCCAGGCTGGACAACAGGAAAAGCTTCCTCACTCTCAGAGGGATACAACAGTGGGACCGGCTGCCCAGAGAGGTGGGAATTCTCCCACACCGGTGACATTCAAGGGGAAACTGGGCAGCCCTCTGAGTGGGAGGGTATGACTGGGTGTCCTGCAAGAGCAGAGGGTGGACCGGATGGCCTTCTTGGCCCCTTCCAACTCTGCTATTCTGTGATTCTAGGAATCATGGTGTTCTTGAATGTGTGCGCGCAGGTCCGTCGGTCTTTCTTTTACGGAAGTAGTGCATCCGTGAATACAGATGAAGCAAGTTTATAAGCCGTGCGGTGCTGCTTTGTTTCCCAGTGAAGCCCTGTGGCCCGAGGTCATCTGCCCCGTTCATCCCACGAGCAGAGCTGCTCACGAAATGCCGCTGGAAGGAAGCGCTGCAGTTTCCCATGTGTCTGAACCAGATGCTTAAATTATGACACTCCCTTGAGCCAATGCTTTTTGAGAAGCTCGTCTGCTTCCCGTGCCAAACATGCCAGGGCGACAGAGTTTTGTGGCATGTGACTGATGCACCAGCCTGTCATGGGCCAGCCTGGCCAATGCGCAAAGTGGCACCTTTTGCGGCCTTGCCAAAATCCACCTTGGGATGGGACCAGTTTTGGGATCTGACAGCGTGATGCGGTGAAAGCACAACAAATGCAAGCAGGGAGGTGTGCTGGAAATCTCCCGCTTTCCTTCTTGGTGTTTTTTAAAGGCGTCATCTTGTTAAGACAGCCTAGTGTTGCAGTGCAATTGTTGTCGTTGCTTCGTTGTGAAGTCACGTCCGACCCTCTGCGACCCCACGGACAACATTCCTCCAGGCCCTCCTGCCCTCCACCGTCCCCCGGAGTCCACCCAAGCCCACCCCCACCGTCCCAGTGGCCCCATCCAGCTGCCTCGGCCTCTGCTGCCCCCGTCTCCTTGTACCTTCCATCGTCCCCAGTGTCGGGGGCTTCTCCAGCAACAGTGGTGCAATAGGAACTAGTAAAAGCTGGGAAAGGTCTTCATGGAGCGATTTTGTGTTCAGAGGCCGGCCTCTGTTGGCATCTTTTTGTGTTAGTCTCGCTGACCACTGGCGCCCTCGTGATGCCAACCGGTTTGCACAATGGGCTGGCAAGAACAGGCTGCCTCTGGAGCTCCCAGAAACGAGCTGCGCTTCCCTTTCTCTCTCTCAAAAGATTTTTGCAGATAGGAAAAAGAGTAGAAGAAAGGGAGGGCAACATTACCAGTGGAAGAGGTCAAGATCTGGACCCCCCTCCCCCATAAAACTCCACAAATGAGGCAGGGCGATGCTTGGAAAATACCTTGAGTCTGCTAAGCGGCGATGGATCTCCAAAGCAGGCGGTTTGCCTTCGAGCCTGGCAATAGTAGGAAGATCCTCCTTTCATAGATAGATAGTTAGGTTTTAATATACTGTTGTATTTTAAATGTTGTAAGCCGCCCCGAGGCTTTGTTGCGATGGAGCGGCATATAAGTGTTTTAATAAATAAATAAAGCATGTCCCTTTAAAGCCCTGAACGGCTTGGGACCTGGTTACCTAAGGAGCGCCTGCGACCATATATGCCCTCCCGCCCCTTACGATCGGCAGCAGAGGCCCTTCTCCGGGAACCCTCCATGAGGGAGATAAGGAGGGTGAGTACCCGGAGGAGGGCCTTCTCGGCGGTGGCACCCAATGTATGGAATGCGCTCCCCAGAGAGGTCCACCTGGCGCCGTCGTTATTTGCTTTTTGGCGCCAGGCGAAGACCTTTTTATTTAAAAGTTATTTTAATTGTTAATTATAAATTGTATTTGCATTTTAACTTGTTTATTTGAGATGGGCCAGTTTTAAATAGTTTTAAATTATTTTTGTGTTTGCTGTGTTGTGAGCCGCCCCGAGGCTTTGTTGCAATGGGGGCGGCATACAAATGTTATAAACAAACAAACACACAAACAAACGTCCAGAAATACCTTTGCTCTCTCCCACAGGCTTCATTCCGACCAAAAAAATGGCTCTTTTCCCATCCATCTAAGCATGGAGACATATTCACTCTTCTGAGTTTTCCCTTACCAGAGTCTCTTAACCCCATCCCCCAGTCTCATTTCCTTTTAACAAATTGAAGGGTTAACAGCTAGTGGCAGGTGTCAAGGAGGCCTGCATTCCAGGAACAGTAAGGGCCAGAAACCGACCCTTTCCCGGTGAAAGGGCTTCCAGTTTGGATGGTTGCTGTAAGAACATCTAATGAAATGCTCAACCGTGCACCAGCGTTCCAGCTCTCAACCATTGATGTCTGAGCATGTGGGTCACTGTCAGAGGCGCCAGAAATCTGCAATTCACCGAAATGTATGCAAACGCAGTCTTCCAAAGTGATATTCTTGGTCTAATGAGGAAATCTTTTGCTTCCGTGGTTTTTCTTCCTAGCTGGTTTGTCTGCAAGCATTGCTCTCTCGGCCAGCAAGAGCACCAAAGATGAGGGGTCCTGCAGTTGAGGTAAAGGTGTATTCTTAGGTTTGTATCTTCAAGCATGGTTAAGGACTGGGCAGTAGCATCACTATAGGAGACGTGTGTGCCAGGGAAGGTTGGACTAACTCCAGAGGGAAGAGCAAGCCTATCAGAGTGGCTTCCAGGAATTAGTTGTGGGCCAGGAAGTTCTAAACAGGTTTTAGCCATTTAATTATGTCATCCATAGCAGGTGTGTGCAAACCTTCTGGACGATGGGCGCATCCCAGTTCAGCTGTCGGGGACTCCCACCCCTGCCCCTGCCCAGCCGCTCTTCACAAGCCGCGCTGTGCGATTCCCGCTCTGGGGCAGTTTTCCCTCCATTCTAAAAGGGCGAGATGCCTCTCCTATGTAAGGCAAGAGAGCAAAAGTTTGGAGCTGAGCTATGGTGGATCGTCTGGGCTGGGAACCCTGTCCGTTTTGCTTGGATGCAGGCCCCCAAATCCTGCAAGCAGGATGTGGTCCCTGGTCTGAAAGGGAGTCTGAACGGAAGTCGCTGCAGAAGCTGATGGGCCCTCCTGAATCCAGTGGGTTCCCAACACACTCAGCTGGGGTAGGGGGTCCCGACCTCGTGCAGTAGATTCCTCCACACCTGCTTCTGCCCCGGCTCCATTCTGAAGGCCCCGCTCCTCTCCCACCCAGCTGAGACAGCCAACTCACGGGCGAGCAGAGGAACTGCGCTCAAGTGGCTGCCAAGGCCAGCTTGCCCTTCGGACGAGCCCTTGGGAGACCCATGGTGCTTGGCCGAATTTCCTCTCCTGCTACCAACCTGTTCTCCTGTTCATTTCTGGTGGAGTATTTAGTTGGCTCAGAATAGAGCTGCCAGGTTGTTAACGGTGACCGGCAGGTATGAACTCATAACACTGGTCCTTTGCCATCTACACTGGGTGCCAGTTGGAGTCTGGGACCAATTTAAGGTGCTGGTGGTGACCTATGAAGCCCTAAACAGCTTGGGTCCAGGATACCTGAAGGAGCGCCTCCTTCCATACGTGCCGCCCGCCCCTTGCGATCTGGGGCAGAGGCCCTTCCCTGGGAGCCCTCCTTGAAGGAGATTAGGAGGGTGGCTACCCGGAGAAGGGCCTTCTCTGCGGTGGCCCCCCAATTGTGGAATTCGCTCCCCAGAGAGGTCCGCCTGCCATCACTTTATTCTTTTTGGCGCCAGGTGAAAGTCTTTTTATCTGCCCAATGTTTTAAGACTTCATTGTTTTAATAAGGGGTTTTGTTGTTGAATGGTAAGATTTTGTCTAGGATGCTGTGTTTTATTCTATTTGTTTTATTGTTAAACTGTCCTGAGAACACAGTAAGGGATGGTCTAAAAAAGTTTTAAATGAATAAATATGTAGGGGTATTGTGCCAGGCCTGGGGGCCACTCAGCCTGGCTGCCTTGCCTCCATTGCCCTGCGCCATTGGGCTCTCCGGCCCAGGGCTGCCCCCGGGACAGGGCGCTTCTCCCTCTCGCGTGCATTGACTGGATGGGAGTCTTTGGACTGGAGCTGTGGCCGCCATCTTGGATGCCCACCCTTGCCTGGCATGGAGTTGACTGGGGCAGAGGCAGGGGCGACAGGGCGGCCCTGGACCGCGTGGCCGCGTGGCATGTCCCCTGGTGGTGGAGCCACAGCTGGCAGCCTGCCCCCCAAAGGGCTCTGTCTGTCCCGCCCTGCAGGGCCCAGCTCGGCACAGAATTTGCGTGGCCCCCTGGCAGGGGGCGTTGGTCCAGCCAGAGGAATTCTGGGGGCAGGTCTTGGGGATGGTGCACCGGGCAGAGGCCACTCGTCCAGAAAGGGTTGGAATGTGGTGGTGGCGGCTTGCACCACCTCCGTAGCCAGAAATGGCCGAGGGCCCGTGCGCTCGAGATCCCCTCTGGACTGGCTCCCAGCCCGGCACAAGAGTTGCCATGTATGTCAGGCTGCATTGTACTACATCCAGAGAGAGAGAGAGAGATTATATTATATTATATATGATATGATATGATAATATAATATATTTGCCAACAAATAATATATTTACAAAGAAAATGACCCAGAAAGTCCACAGCACTTTTTCAGCTATCGCTATTGGCCGGCCAAGGCGTCTGTGCACAGGGGTTATCCGAGTGTACTTGACACAAATGCACAAAAATAAAATGTTTTGGATTCTCCACTATATTACAAGACAAGAGTCAATAAATAGGTCAATAAATAGATGCCGGCACGGATACAGGAGAGGCTGGTCTGTGCGAGCCTCGTCCACGTCTTTCGCACGGATCCCTTGCCTGTTCTCTCAAAGACAAGTCTGTTATCTCGTTCAGGAAGACGGCCTTGCCTTAAAAGCGTAAAACGGAGGCAGGGGACAGGGCAGGGCACGGGAGGCAGCGTCAGCTACACTTTCCAAAGAATCTGACCAATTTCCAGCTTAGTATAAATAAAGCATCAGGCTATTGTTCCGCAGCTCCGACACCTTCTTATCGCAACAATTTGTTGGAGAAGAGTGGTGGAAACATGACATGTGACTGAAGTGGCGAGCAGGGCAAAAATGGTCTTGTGAATTGACAGCTGCACGAAGGAAGCATCCCTCCTGCTTCTGGGGGAATTCCCTCTTGCTCTGGAGTAACATTTCCCCCTGGAATTTCAGCGGACATGCTCAGGGAAACGTTTGGTCTCGGAGGGCCAAATGCGTCCTTGCTGATCTTCTGTCGGCTGGAATGGCGCACGGTCGCCAGAACCACACCTCCAAAGCGGGAAGAAATCAGAAATATCCCTCGGTGCACATGGTTTCTGAGTAGGCTTTCCAATGGGCTCCATCCAGCCTTCGCTTGGGTTGGGGAAGGCTGGTGCCACAGATGCGTAAGCCCTTCCAGACTCACCTTGAAATGGCGAGGGGAACAGGCGAACTCTCGTAGCGGCGCGAACTGAGGATCCTTCCTCACCTGCACATGACCAGCTGCACTTGCAAAATCCTCTCTTCCCCAAATATATTTCGGCTCTGCTTGAAGCGGCAGGAGGTCAGGTGGGAGCTGCAGCTTTGTGAGCCTAAAACTACACACCTGGACAATGCCTCTGGAGACAGACCATATCCCAAAGAGCCGAATCCTGCTAAGCCTCTGTGCACATGGTTTCTGAGTAGGTTTTCCAACGGGCTCCATCCAGCCTTCCCTTGGGTTGGGGACCCAGCTAGTCGGGCATTTGTTTCCCAACCCCTCAGGGAGATGCCACCTTTAACTGTTCTGGAGCGCAACACCCTGTAGCTCCCCGCGGCAGTGAAGGCTTACAGATAAACAATGGGCACTGGAGCTGATGGGCCTGGCCAAAAAGGCAGATGGGTCTCCGGGGGAGCCTTTGCCTCTGGCAGCCTAGGAGGCTTCTCTTAAGCTTCCCAGAGTTGGCCTTCTCCAGATACGTTTGACTACAACTCCCATCTCTCCCACTGGGCGTGCTGGCTGGAATAGGATGGTAGTCCAGCACTTCTGGATGGTGCTGCGCTGGGGAAGGCTGGTGCCGTGGAGAAACGGGTGCAAACAGGTTGGTTCCTCGTGGCTCAACACGCATCTGTCTTCTACCCGTTACAGAGTGAAGGCACACAGCTCGTTTCAACGCCTTGTGCGTCAGCCGACGTGTGTGTTCACGAGTACATGAATGGATGGGGGTGGACCAGCATCCGGACCTGCATGCCCAGGTGTCAGCCGGGCTGCATCCTTTTCCTCCAAACATACCACATCCTGAGGCACCGATGTCCTTTATTCTCCGTGGTATCGTGACAAAGGATGTCTTCCTGCCAGTTCTCTTTCGGAAGAGCATCGTCAAGGGTGGAAACTCAACTCTCAGCCGTCCAGCCAGTCACCAGGAGCAAGTGCTCAAGCGCTTCCTGGACCGCATCGCAGGAGTGGCGGTCTGGGTTTTTGGGATTCCTCCTGCCTACGGATCTGTGTGTGCAGGGCTGAATCCTTTGCGTGGGGCAGCTCTCCGTGGGCAAGGTGGTTTGTTTTATGGGGTGGCTGAGCAGAGACGTTCCCATGGGGATCCACCCATCATACCTCTGGCTCCCTCTGCACCCCCACCCCGTGCCTCCCACATCCTGCACCTCGGCACGTCTGTTCACACCCCATAAGCTCATCACACCTGTACAAATCGGCACTGTACACATTTACAGAGAGACGATTAAATACTCAAACCCCAAAGGTGGCAAGCAGCTCCCTCTACTATCTGCACCCACATTCGGACACCAGCATCTCCTCATAGTTTAGCTTGAAGGTGACAACCCCCTTCTCCAGGTAGAGCAAAGAGATGGGGCCAGCTTGGTGGGTACACAGCACGCCGAGAAGCCTTCTGGGGGTCGTTCAGGTGCAGCAAGGTCCGTGCCATGGCGTTGGTGGTCGTCAGGTGGTCATCCAGGGGGAAGTTGCAGGCTCCTTTACACTGGAAGGCATCATACCCTGGTGGCGCAATGATCCAGGAATCCCAGCCAATTTCCTTGAAATCCACATGGAGCGACGTCTTCTTGCAGCTGCTCCCCTTGGCATTCCTCCGTGTCCGGGAAGTTGAGTCGTAGATAATGTTGGATCTCATCTGCAGCAGCTTCTCCTCGCTGAGGCTGGGGTGGACGTCATTCGCGTTCTGGAGAGCCTGCATCTGCTCGTGCTCCATCATCTCGTTCAGTTCACTCTTCCCCTCCTTCTTGTGGTGGCTTTGGTCATCTGAAAACACGATCAAGAGAGGCTTGTGCTTGTTCTCTGACGTGATGTCTATGTCTACCTTCCCTCCTGCGCTGGGGTCCGAGCCCCCTCTGTTCTCCATCTGCACCACCAGCCGGTGAGTCACACTCTCAGACCCATGGTGCCTCCTGATAGCTTCCGTGACCTCAAATGTTTTCCACTCATTGTCCGTGCTGTAAATGTGCCTGGATGCCAGCACCTTCATCTCCCACTCTTCTCCTCCTCTCCCTCCTCCATGACTCTCCAGCACTTCAAAAATGGTGACTTTTCTATCAAGTCCCTCGTAGAGCATTTTGTCCTCTTCCACCAGGGTGTACAGCCTCAGCTCAGCCATGGTTATCTTCTCATGGTAAGGGATGGTCACATTGAAAAGGAGAGGGTACCGCCGTATCCCATTGACGTGCCTGGGCTGCAGAAAATGTTCTGAAAATTTCAGAAAAAGGAAAAAGTGTTACACGTCTGTTCTTTATAGAAAACTAGGCAGGTGCTCCCAGGAAGCAAAACTCTCTGGGTAGAGAACACATTTAAACCAGATTGACTTTAGCTTGTCTTTCCTCTAAGAATCTTATTTACTTATTTACTTATTTCTTCGATTTCCGTCCTGCCTTCCTACAAAGGGCTCGAGACAGCTTCCATCTCCTCCTCCATCTCATCCCCAGCCCGGGTGGAACTGGTTCTGCGCTTAATCAGGTTTTCTGCAGCCTGCGCTGATGGCTCCTTATGCAGAATGCACGGAGCAGTTGTTTGCCAGTTGGCAAATCCCAGAGCCAGTGCGGTTTGGAGGGGAGCGTTGGACTGGGACCAGGGAAAGCCAGATTCTAAGCTCCCACTCAGCCTAAGTTTCCTCGTAGGATCGTTGTGAGGATAAAATGAAAGGGGGAGGCTCATTCAAGTCACCTTAAGTTCCTTGCAAAAGGCATACATGCGATAATGACAGCCACAACAATAACAATTCAGCTTTCAAAAAAGGCTCCCAGGAAAAGGAACGACCATACGCACTTGGGGTGACATTCACGCCTCACTTTCCAGGCGGGTGGGTGTCATGCAGGGGGATTGTAAACATTTAACTGGGAGAGCCTCGCCACTGGGTGCAGTGAATCCCGAACTGTGTTGCCAGCGGAGGCTGCTTGGCAGACCTGCTCAGGTGCAGAGCACTGAAAACTGTTGGTGCTTCAATGCGGGATCTTGCTTTAGCAGGACAGGGCGTGCTGTGATCCCCTCGCCAGTGGAGTGGCTGGGTCACGCTGCTCCAGTAGAGCAACTCCAGCACCGAAGACTATCAACTGGCGTGGGTGTAAGTTCTTGTGAACCACGCCATCTCTGGTTGTTCGAGTGCCCCAAATGCATCTGTGAGGAAGTGGCTCAGTTCACGGACTCTGATGCCATGAGAAAAGTGCTCATTTTCTTGTCACAGCAAAGGTAGTCCCTGTCACTCGGCTGCTGCACAGAAAACCTAATGCAAGACCAATCCACCATCTAGTTGGGATGGGTCAAGTTAGTGAGGGCACGTGATGAGCAGCACAAGCCTGCGCATTTCTGCTCAGAAGCGGCGCTTTCTTCTCTAAGGCAGGGATGGGCTTGCGGCCTGAGTCAGCTCCCTATCCAAGAGGCCCTTGGATTGAGTGGCTGAGCGGTCTTTTTTTTTTTTTTTAATTTATATCCTGCCTTTTCCTGCAAAGGGCTCAAGGCAGCTTACATCATTCCCTCCTCCATCTTATCCCACAACAACAACCCTGTGAGGTAGGTTGGGCTGAGAGTCTGTGACTGGCCCAGAGTCACCCAGTTGGCTCCATGGCCGAGCGGGGACTCGAACCCCGATCGCCTGAGTCCCAGTCCCATGCTCTTCACCATTACACCACACTGGCTCTCATAAGAACCGCTCGCTCAAAGCAGGATACACCCCTCCAGGGTTCCCCACGATGGTTTCCGGGTTCCGAGTTGTCCGACTGATGTGCTCAGAGGCATTTACACTCAGTCGTGTGGAATGAGGTTGCACCTTGGTAAGATTAGTGAAGCCCTGTGCAAGTTGCAATCACAATCAGAAAGAGAACATCTCTGGTTTCCAAGTTAAGAGCCTTCATCACAAACCAATCGAAGCACAAGCATTGCAACTGAATCAGGGCTTGTCAGAATCACCCACACCTAAAGGCTTGCATGGAAAGTCCTCCCACATCAGCATTAAACATAAACTCAAAGAAGGCATCAAACTTCACTGCATGCACATCTCTAGAATCTCAGCATAACATGCTCATTAGATATGGGGAAAGAAAAAAGGACTGATTTATTTAAAAAAAACTATGCTGGAAAAGTGATGATTAGACATGTGAATCTTCTGTTTTCACACAACTCCACTTGCAAAAACTTTCCCCTGTTTCTAGGGGTAGCTTTAGAGATGCATAATAGTCTGCTAGATGGAAAGAAATGTTTCCACTGCATTGAGGTTTGGGGAAAATTAGATATCTAAAGAGGAAAGGAAGATCTTCAAAGTTTATCTAGCTTGGCACATTCATGAGATTGGCTGAAGTGGCTTGGAGATCATGTTGCCCCTTTAAGTATCAATGCCATGTCATCCACATGCCATTGATCCACTCATCTGTATATGCTTACATATAGAACTACATGGTTTCTCGTGCAAGATGTTGGTGATCTGGGCAATACACAACAATGCACATCCACTTGGAAAAGCTTCACCGTGATATCCACTGGGGTGAATGGGAGTTGCGTGAGATCCCAGCTGCTCCCATTGGCTTCACAAACGACAACCACAACGGATTTCTCCCATTGTTTCTCCTTCCAAAGAACCTCAAGTAGGACTGTCCCATACAGACATTTGAAGTTAAAGAGCTTTTTTCTAAAAGTTGCCCATTTAGATTCCAAATGATTAGTCAGATGTTCAGACCTTGAAGAGAGATCGGTATTTTAAAATCAAACGATACACGGCACAGCCAGATGCATCCCATGAACTTGCAAAGTTCAGCATGCAGCTCAAATGGCTGGCTGTGTGAAAGTCAACAAGCTGGACAGATAAGATGCACCGTCTATCAAACCCTAATTAAGCCAACTCAACACGTGCTAACTGGCCGCTTTGCTAATATGTTGTCTCTTCGTCGTCTCCTCTGCTGGATTTCCCCCTTTCCTCTCATACGGCCTCCACCGCCCATTTTAACCCGCCATGTTTCCTTTGCCTAGATAATGCATCACACGGGATCTGTGCAAGTCCACGTCGATGACTCCAGGACTTACCTTCATTTTTGAAGCTTCTAACGATGTTGCCAGATGCCATGGAGAACTTATCGGTGGCAAACTTGTTATAGAGTTCTAACATGTATTCCGGAGGGTCCACCTTGGCAGCCTCTTGCTGAGGGATGCTGGAGATGTTCAGCACCTTCAGCAACTCAGTCTGCAGATTCTGAAGCAGGGCGTCCTGTTCATCAAAGAAGGGAACTTCTTCGTCCAGACGAGGCATGTCAAGATTCATGATGGGGCTACAGTTTGCCAGTTGGACCAGAAGAGAGAGGGCTGCCCAAGCCAGAAGGGCTGCGGATTCCATGACTTCGTCCACGCCGGGCACAGCACTCTCCCAAGACTCCCTCTGGCACTGTCCGAGTGGCTAGTTCATCCCACTGCTGGGGACATATGCAGCTTGCGTCACCGACGGTTGACAAGTTTGGAAGCGCTTTGCTTGGGACTTGCGATCTGCCTCTCCCTCTGGGCTCCCCCACCCCTGCATCCAGGTTTCAGTAATTGGATGTAGCTTCTTGCGTCTCCTGCAGTAGCTTTCACTCGCTTATCTCCTCGAGTATAAGCTGTTCACCAGATTTCTGTAGTTATCTCACAAGCCTCCTTCCTCTTAATGAGCGTTTTGTAAACATTCCACATCGGGATGCTATGAATTAGAGCAATTTTTCCCCGCAGGAGGCCTGATTTCCCTCCCCCAGGGCTCATTTCTTTTGGCTCGGTTGACCATTTCTAGCCCTCAGCCTCTGATTTCAGCTCAGTATGTGTAAGGCCCATGCAAAGGGTCGCTTGCGCATCACCCAAGGAAGTGCAAGCAGGTCGCTCAGAAGGCCAACCAGAGCGGACACGGAACTTCATGGAATTGGTAGCTGCCCATTTCTGTGCGTGGACACACATTTAGAAAAAATTTCCACCATTTAAGCAGAAATATAACACATCTCTCCCTAGTACAGAAGACTCTAACCGGCGAGCCGGTACCTGTTCAGCTGAAGGGCAATTTCAAGGCTCTCCTTTTGTGCCCCTTGAGCTGTTTTAGTCTTTAATCCAGACAGCAGTTCCATCACCCTTCAGAGGGTGTCTCTGAAAAGAAGACCGCCCTCCGTAAGACAGAACCCATCTGTGATCCCTGCTAAATCCAGGTTTCTGCTAGCCCAGGCTGCACTCATGAGTAGCAGAAGCAAGCAGGTCTCCGACAGTGTTTGGATAAAACTCACTCATCTGCTCCCTGGGTTGAGAGCGAACACGATTGTTGTCTTGGGATCACGGGCCACCTGGCATTGCACTATTCTTGGTCGAAAGGCACCGCTCACATCAAGTCCATGAGGATGATGAATATCTGGGGCAAGGGGTGGGTTGGGGGACCGCAGAGGCCACGTTGCTACATCAGGAAGAAGAGTCCTGCGTTCAAGCGCAGTTTCCATTTTAAAGGGGAATTGCATTCTAAAGAGAAAATGCTTAGATCTCTTATTGATTGTAAACTGCCCTGGAATACTGTTGATGAAGATGTGGCAGGACCTTGTCCCCAAATGCATGCATGTCCAAGGAACCATGTGTGGGTCTCTTGTATGTTAAACAAGAGAGAGATCCAGGTCTGGGTTCAAGTCACTGCTCAGCCATGGAGCCAGCGGGGTGACTTTGGGCCAGTCCCGGACTCTCAGCCCAGCCTGCCTCACAGGCTTGTTGTTGTGGGGATAAGATGGAGAGCAAGAGGAGGAGAATGAGGCAAGTTGCCTTGAGGTCTTTTTTTTTGAGAAAAGAGAACATGTGGGATATAAATCTAATAGATAAGCAATTTTGAGGAGATCGGTGCCGTGTCCAACATTCTGAAGTTCAAAATCTGAGTTTAGTATTATGAGTTTCAAGTTCTGAATGAATGTGATGGATCCATTGGAGCTGTTGATGGACAGAGTCATTTTAGGTCCATTTCTACAGATGGGTGAGAATTGCGTACTGGGTTTTGATAAGAGTTTGCACGAAGATCTCCCTATTTGCAGCAAAATGAAGTTGAGCTCTCTTTAAAAAGGAATGTGAAAGAAACTAATGGATTTGTCTCTCTGCAAGTCTTTGCTTTTAAAAGCCCAGGTTCGAATCCCGGCGTGTGCCTCAGTCTTGGTGCTAGATTAATGTCGCCGCCTCTTTCCCACTGCCTGACAGGCCGGCCGGCCACAGACTTCCTCCTCATGGGAACAGTCTCACCTCCTGATTGTGACAGGTCCAGGCACATGAGAATTTGATTTCAACTTGTTTCTCATTTTAAAAGTTCTTCCTATTTTGTAAAGCCAGAACTTTAGATTTCAGATGGAATGTGAGTAAAAAGGCATCAGGTGTCTGGGAGCGTCCCATCAACGTTGGCTGTCAGCAAGCTTTGAAATGCCAAGCCCTTCAAGCTGACAGGCAAGGCGTGGTGCTTGGACCAGTAGCTGCCGTCAGCAGTCCCCGAACTATTGCCAGGCTCTAGACTGGGCCTGCTTATCCGGTCGGCCACGTTTTCTCCTCGCAGAAAGGAAGGGCTGAAAAAGCTGCTCTTCCTGGCCTGAGTCTTGTTTGGTCCTCCTCGCTCTGAGGTGTCCTCCACGTCTGACTCCTGGTATTGCTATCAGTATTGACATTAATAACTGAGCTGTCCGGGTGAACCAAAGGGATTTGTGGCATCCAAGCGAAGGTTTGAAGCATGATTCTGCCAAATTCTACACAAAGTCAAGCTGGTGGGATTTGTCCCTGCTCCAACTTGAGGGTATGTTTGAAGACCTGCAACCCAGAATGGGAAATGATGCAAGTGTGGGGGGATTTTGTCTGCGAGGCGGAGGCCCCTTCCATAGCTCGCTCTGTCCCACGCCAGCAGCCTTGCTCCCTCTCCCACCCGCAAAGACTTCTCCACTTGTGAGTGTGTGTTGTGGGGAGACCACAACCTCAGAGGAAGCTGATTCTGCAGGGGTGAACACTGGGAAATGTAGTGTTACATCCCTTTTGACCCATCCCCCAGGAAGAGACGATGCACATTCCAGCTGCTTCTCGCGTGACGAGCTGCATCACCACTGGGGAACTAGAGCACACGAATTCTCTGTGATCTTCACATTCCCTCCCACCATGATCGTCCCAATGAATGGCAAGTCCTCCCAATGGAGGGATGTAACCAGTGGAGTCCCGCAGGGCTCTGACTGGGACCAGTGCTTCCCAACCTGTCCAGAAATGATCTGGGATTGGGAGGGAGCGGTGAGGCAGCTGATTTCCTGACGACACCAAGCTCTTCAGGGTGGAGAAACCAGACGGGCTTGTGAGGGTCTTCACAGGGATCTCCCCGAGTTGGGAGACGGGGCATCAAATGGCTGAGGCCAGCCAGGAAAAGCAAGTCCAGAGCAAGGCATGTTGGGGCAAAAAGGATCCCGGCTTCACTTGTCTTGCATTCGGCACCAGGTTAAGACTTTGTAAATGAGCTTCTGTTTTTAGACTGGATTTTTGGTTTGCTGCTGGTTTATTGTTTTCAGCTTTTTTGCTTGATCGGTCATCATTGTTGGTTATATCGTGCTTATTTTCCTCCTGTTCCTATTTGTATGGTTGAATTTATATTGCATTTTAAATCTATCATGTTTCATGGTTTGTTATTGCAATTTATTTGGGGGTGTGTGTGTTGCACTGTGAGCCACCCAGAGAGCTTCTGGCTATGGGGCAGCCTGCAGAGGGTGGACCCGATGGCCTTCATGGCCTCTTCCAACTCTGCTCTTCCATGATTCTATGAAATGTGATGGATGGCTGGATGGCTGGATGGCTGGATGGCTGGATAGATAGATAGATAGATAGATAGATAGATAGATAGATAGATATTAGGCTGATGGAGCCTGAGCTAGCAGACACGGGGCAAGAAAGGGATCCTGGTGCAGTGCTCACTGCACAGCTGCTGCAACGAAGATACATCCATGCCAGGCGTCCAGAGCCTGCAATGCAGGTGCCGTGGGGGGAATGGCTTTCGTCAGAGGGGCGCCTGGGAAGGACCTGCAGGCAGAAGCAAATGCAGGCGCACCGCACCCTACAGTCCGAAGGGGCCTAGCGGGCCATCAGGTCCAACCCCGCGCGGCTCAGGACGCAAGCCTCCCGTCCGGATTTCAGCCTGGTCCGACTGTGCTTCGCTCCAGTCCAGAGCATGAGCATCACTTACAGAAGGGCACAGGCACAAACGCAGGGCTCCGCCCCCAGGAGGCTGCCAGGAGCCGTCCCTCCGGAAGGGTCCCCCTAGAGCAGCCAAAGTGTGAAGGACGGACCAGGCAGCCTGCAAGAGGCAGGGCAGCCAGCGGGGGACATGGTCTCCTCCAGCGTGGGTTTCCACGGCGTTTGAGGGAGTTCAGGGAGTGGCAGCGAGGGATAAATAGGCGCAGAAATGCTTAGCAAGGTTGCCGCTCAATGCGGGTGGGGAAAGCAGGGCGCTTCGGTTTTCCTTTGAAGTTAATCAGAGCTTTGGTCAATGGAGCAAAGAGGGTCTTGTATCCAGAAGGGGGGAAAGGTCCCTGCTGGACATTTTTAGAATTCCCTCCCTTGTCAAGCCCTTATTTCGTTGCAAGTTTGGTATTCGTTGGGTGTCAGATAAGGAGAATCTCCCATGACATTGACAAAAGCAAGACGACTGCCTAAAATCCGCTCACAAATGTCCAACTTCTTGCCCGCCTCCTGCCGCACTCGGCTGCGGTGCTATTTCAAGACCGGCATTTTTACCCTTAATGAGAATTCCAGCGGAAAACTCTATGAACCCTCCAGAGTCCACACTCCCAGGAGCCATTTCTGCAGCAAAGTCTGTCTGCCCTGGCAGCCGGGCCGGCGCTCGGCTCCTCAGCCCTCGCTCGCTCGCGGGCCAGGGGCTGAGTGCTCCCTGCGCAACGAGTGCGCTTCTGCCTCGCTCTGGGGCAAGCAGGTCCAAGCGTCGATGCCAAGCTCAGTTGGGAAGAGGAGAGCTGCCCACTGGAGAACTTAAAGGTGTCAGAACCCACTGAAGACGGAGGAAACCGCGGGATCGCAGGAGAAGAGCGCTGGAAAGGACCAGAATACCATCAGGTCCCCCTGGCTGCTCAGCGCAGAGTTGCGAGTGAAGGCATCCGAGTGAAAGCAGCGGGAGACGTTTGGCAAGGGCACCTGCGGCCCAAAGCCAGGAGGAAGGGCGAGGAGCCCTCCATTCCCACGTGCAGAAGTAGTTCTTTTGTCCACTTATTCATTCTTGGATCAATATCCTGCCCTCGGCCTTTCCTAATGACATCAGTCTCCTCCTGCTCTCAGTGGGATCCCCCAGCAACCCTGCGAGGTAGGCTGGTGACGGGCCCAAAGTCACACAGCTGGCCCCCTGGCCGCGCAGGGACTGGAGCACAGCGTGCCCATCCCTCACAACACACAGCCCCCCTCCCTGAAGGGGCTGCTGAGTGAAGGTGGTGGGTGAGTTAGTTCAGCTCTTATTTTAGCTCGTTTGGCACTTTCAACCCCTATGGAAAGTGAGACGCAGCCATCCTTTGAAATTTGCTCTTTTCTGCATTTTGCAGTGGAGTTCTCCGATGGGGAAAAAAATAGGGGAAGGACGTGGAACGGCATTCCCTTAGGGAAATCCCTTGCAAAATCAGGTGCGTTCGGCAAAACTGCACCAGCCCAGTCCTGATTCCCTCTCATCAAGCCCTTTCGTTGTGCCTGATTTGGGCCAGGAGGCAAGTCAGCCGCCCACACGCTCAGGCCAGGGCAGGGGTCCCGGTGAAGGTGCAAGTCGCTGTGATGGGCCCCCTGAGAAGCTGCGGGCCTTGGCTTGGCTGCAGGAAACTGGCCTGGCTTTGGACGCTGGAAAGCCCCCTGCACCCTGTGCTGGCCCCTCACAGTCTCCTTACCGTTCAGAGTGAGCCCACTCCGAGCATTTCTTTGCAAGACTGACATGCTACTCTGCATTCAACAAACTGCCTGAGAGGTGGGCCAGAAAAACGGGGAGCAAGGCATCAAAATACAAACTTAGGACCCTTATAATCAACCCGCACCGATAAAACTGGTCCCTCGGCAAAGTCTCATTTACATGGAAAAGTCCCACAGATGCCAACAGCAAGCGAGGTTGATACCTGGCTGACACCCCCTGGCCGAGAGCTTCTGCGAAGAAGCCAATGTGCCAGAGGCTCACCTGCGCTGAGCTCTCCGGACGGAGCAGGAGTGCCTTCCTGTGCCCCCGAGCAGAGCCTGCAGCCTGGGAAGCGGGAAGGGGCTTGAGCAGCTCGGACTGGCTCCGTGGAGTTCCCTGCACGCTTGGCATCTCCAGTCTCCCGGCCACGGCCTGGCCAAAGGGCAGAGGTCGGGGCTCCCTGAAGTGGCTCCCGGGAGCAGAGCTTCCCTGGAAGCGGCCTCCACACAGTTGGGGCTCCAACAGACCTGCCGTGCCCCACGCTTCAGCCCGAGGTTTCCGGGGGGCCGCGGTGGCGTCACAGCCAACAGCTGCTGCATCGGCAGGCCCAGCAGCGCTGGGTCCCCGTCCATGTTCTCTCCTTCCATGGACAGAAAGGCGATAGAGGGGCCCTGGGGGAACCTGGCAGGAAGGTGCAAGGGCTCCGCCCCCCCGCCAGGGTCCCCTTATGGGGAACTCCGGACTCACAGACTCCACGGAGGCAGAAAAGTCGCACGTCCTTATGCTCCGTTTCGCTTTAAGGCTAATTGCAATGAAGCCACAGGTACTGGTACCATCAGGGCAACCGGCTCCGCATGGCGCACAGCTTGGCCCTGAAAGCAGCGCTGCCCGGCTCCCACACGGCAGCGTTCCGTGTGACACGACGGCACAATTCAAATGAGACGCAGCACATTGCAGGAAGTCATGGGTCGAGAGTGTGTTCGTCGGCCCCCTTCCGACCTGCTTGTACCAAGAGCAAGTAGGCATGAAAATTTAGGCAGAGATGTTTCATCAGCTGTTTCTTTTCGGGGAGGAAAGCAAATGCACCAAGCGCCAAGAGTCCGAGGGGAAACGGCTGATCCAGTGGACCCCTTCCTGGAGTGGGCAATTCCTCGAGGGGGCACGGCACCGAACCAAAGGCAGGAAGTCACCCACAGCTCTGCCGACCTGAGCGTCCGGGCCTCGGGGATTGTCCTGGAAGGGTGTTCCCACTCCACAGAAAGCCTGCACGTTCTGGTGCCCCTCAGTCCCTGGCTTTGGGGAACCCCAAGGCCTGGCCCTTCTGCTCATGGCATTTCTGGCCTCTCCCCCGCTGAGTCTCTCCCTTGCAGATTTCAGCTCTTCCTTTGCTGTGCAAAGGTGTTTTAGGGGGTTCCATGCCTCGTGTGGCAGCAGGAGCTCCCCGAGCAACATCAGGACATGCCAGACGTGCTCGCGGGGGAACATTCCAGCTGTTCAGCTCCCTGGTTAGAAGAACTGGGTGAGAGCCCTCCATGTTTGCAGGCATGGTGCTTGTTGTGTCCATGCTTTAGGATGGGCTATCCTTTGGCACCCATACGTCCGGCGAACGCTCGCAGTTCGACTCCAAGGCAAACCATCCAACCTCACTGTAGTCCAAGTCTTTGCCCCAACCACTGGTGCTGACGAGGCTGAAGTGGACCGGTTCCATGAAGGCCTGCAGAACCTTCTAGGATTAACACCAGAAAGGGATGTCCTTATCATCCTGGGGGATTGGAATGCGGAAGTGGGAAGCCAAAAGGTTACAGAGCGTATCATGAGAAAGGCGGGGCTGGATGAATCGCCAGTTGGAATTAAGATTCCCGGGAGAAGGATCAACAACCCCAGATATGCAGATGATACCACTCTCATGGCAGACAGTGAAGAGGAATTGCAGAGCCTCCTCCTCCATGCGGGTGAAGGAGGAGAGCACAACAGTTGGCTTGAAACTCAACATTAAGAAAGCTAAGCTCATGGCATCCAGTCCTCTCACTTCCTGGCAAAGAGATGGGGAAGAAATGGAGGTAGTGACAGATTTTATTTTCCTGGGCTCCAAGATCACTGCAGACGGGGACTGCAGCCAAGAAATTAGAAGACGCTTGCTCCTGGGGAGGAAAGCTATGGCAAGTCTAGACAGCAGACTAAAACGCAGCGACATCACCCTGCCGACAAAAGTGCGTATAGTCATGGCTATTTTTTCCCCAGTTGCAATGCATGGCTGTGAAATTTGGACCAGAAGGAAGGCTGAGCGCTGAAGAATCGAGGCGTTTGAATTGCGGTGCTGGAGGAGACTCCTGCGAGTCCCTTGGACTGCAAGGTGATCAAACCAGTCAGTCCTAGAGGAGATCAACCCTGACTGCTCTTTAGAAGGCCAGATCCTGAAGATGAAACTCAAATACTTTGGCCACCTAATGAGAAGGAAGGACTCCCTGGGGAAAAGCCTGATGCTGGGAACAATAGATGGCAAAAGAGGAGGGGATGGCACAGAAGGAGGTGGCTGGACGGAAACACTGAAGCAGTGGGTGTGAGCGTGGGTGGACTCCGGGGGAAGGTGGAGGGCAGGAAGGCCTGGAGGAGTGTTGTCCATGGGGTCGCGATGGGTCGGACACGACTTCGCAACAGGCAACAACATGCATTATTTCCTTAGGTACTCATGTATTCCATTTCCGATCACCCCACTCCACATCCAATCGAAACCGAGAGTCAGAAGGGATCTCCCGGGTCATCTAGTCTGACCCCCGTCTCCAGCGGCTCCGCTCATGTCCTCCCCAACACGTGGTTGCCCAATTTTTCCTTGTGACAAACATGGAAACCATGGCTGGCATCCCCCACTTTTCCAAGCACACGGTGCACGCATAGGAACGATATAGATGGGGGCTGGAAGGTGTGCGACCCCTGCTTGCCGGGAGATCGGATGAATTGCAGGCAGTAAGTTCTTACAGAAAATGCCAAACCAAATGGAACTTCAGAGAAGCGATTAGAAAAGCGTTGCTTTGTGTCCCCCCCCCCCCCCCCCCCGTGCCTTGTCTCCGTATTTGTAAGGTAGCAAGAGAGCCAGGAGCAGCTGCGACTCCTGCGTGCAGACACAGCTGGGTGCCTCTCCCAAGAGCTTGTTTCATGGCCCCTCAATGGAGGGAAGGGCCCGAAACGTGGCCCACTGCTGCCCTCTGCTGGGCGACCTCGCAGCTCGAGGGGCAGCCCTGCTCTTCTGCTTCACCCGAAGGAATGCATGGTGTGCCGGACCCAGCTGGTGCACTGTATTTTCCGAGGCACCCAACATGCAAAGGTGCTAGTCCATAAGAAGAAAGAGCAGCTAAAAAACCCATGTCAGGCAGAATTCTTATTAGGTTCAAGCGTAATGTGAGAAGAATAGCACGCAAGCTTGCAGAAGGCTGGATGGTGGAAAAGAAAGGCAAAGAGGCAAACCTTCAAAAGAGCGACAAGGAGGCCAGACAGGATGGGGACCGCCTTTCCGGGTTGGGCCAAAGTCCCACCAAAGACTCGCCTGGTTCTCTCTGCCCCCTGCTCTGATCCTGACAAGGCGCCATGGAATGCAACTGGCAGGCCTTCTTGGGAAAGCGCTGGGGTGCGGCCGGAAGATGCTCCGTGATCCTGCACCCACCCTCCCTGGTTGCCCAGCACCAGCCCATCTAGGTCCCCCAGAGCCCAGCGGCCCCCAGCAGCGCCCCTGCGGCCGGCAACGTGGCCTGGCATCGCGGAGACGTGCCCGTGCTTTTCATTGGCTTTATCTCCCGGCAATGCTTCCTGCATTCAGCAGCTTTCGATACCATCGACCATGGTATCCTCTTGGAGAGGCTGGCGGGACACAGAAACATAGAAACAGAGCCTGCTGGGCCATCTAGTCTGACCTCCGGCACCAGCCAGCTCCGCTCACGACATGCCCACCATGTGCATGTCCAGCCTGTCTTTGAACACCCTCACCGATGGGGCCTCAACGACCTCCCGTGGAAGCCCATTCCGCGCCCTCGGGGTCCTGACTGCCAGGAAGTGCTTCCTGGCATCCAAATGGAGCCTGGGCTCCCTGAGCTTGGCTCCGTTGGAGCTCGTCCTGCCTTCCTCTGCAGGGGAGAACAGGTCTCTGCCCTCCTCCGTGTGACACCCCCTCACATACCTGTATGTCGCCAACATATCCCCTCTGAGTCTCCTCTTCTCCAAGCTGAAGAGACCTGGGAGTAGGAGGCACTGGCTGGCACTGGTTCCGCTCCTGTCTCAACGGCCGACTCCAGAAGGTGGTGCTGGGGAACGATGGCTCTGCGCCATGGCAGCGATGCCACAGTCCCACAGGGGTCCGTCTTGTCCCCCTTGCTATTCGACATCTACATGAAACCTCTGACAGAGGTAATCCAGAGGTGTGGGCTGCGGAGTCATCAGTAGGCGGATGGCACCCAGCTCTACCTCTCGTTCTCAACCGATCCAGGTGAGGCAGTGGCTGTACTGAACCGGAGCCTGGCCGAGGTGATGGGCTGGATGAGGGCTTGGGGGTGGGGGACCTGACCCTTGTCTTAAATGGGGTTGCACTCCCTCTGAAGGACAGGGTCCGCAGCCTGGGAGTGCTCCTCGACCCGGAGCTGACCTTGGTAGCCCGATGTCAGCAGTGGCGAGGAGCGCTTTCCTCCAGCTTCAGCTGATCCATCAGCTGCGTCCCTACCTAGAGAATGACTGCCTGGCGACAGTGACACACGCGTTGGTGACTTCCCGGTCAGACTTCTGTAAAGTGCTCTACGTGGGGCTGCCCTTGAAGACGGTCCAGATACTTCAATTGGTGCAAAACAGAGCTGCCAGGCTGCTGACGGGGACTGGGCATTGTTCTCATATAACCCCAGTTCTCCGTCAGCTGCACTGGCTCCCCATTGAAGTCCGGGCCCAATTCAAGGTGTTGGTTATCACCCATAAAGCCCTCAACGGCTTGGGACCTGGTTATCTAAAGGAGCGCTTGCGTCCTTATCTGCCCTCCCGCCCCCTGAGATCGGCGGCAGAGGCCCTTCTCCGGGAACCCTCCGTGAAGGATATTAGGAGGGTGAGTACCCGGAGGAGGGCCTTCTCTGCGGTGGCGCCCAACCTATGCGATGCGCTCCCCAGAGAGGTCCGTTTGGCGCCGTTAATATTTGTTTTTCAGCTGCAGGCCAAGACCTTTTTATTTAAAAGTTATTTTAATTGTTAATTGTTGACTATTTATTGGGTTTTTATGTTGTGCCGAGATGTCTCCGGATTTTTAAGGTTAATTGTGTGTTAAGGGTGACTGACCAAAAGCAGAAGGTAGCCATTAGCGGGGAATCGTCGGGATGGCAGCCAGTGACAAGCGGGGTCCCCCAGGCTCTGTCCTGGGGCCAATCCTGTTTAAACTTTTCATTAATGACATGGAAGAAGGGGTGAACAGTGATCAAATTCGCAGACGACACTAAAACTGGAGCAGTGGCCACAACTGAGGAGCAGGTACTCCAGATCCAAAAGGATCTGGACAGACTATGGAAGTGGGCAGGAGACAACAGGATGGCGTTCAATGGGATAAGTGCAAGGTCTTCACTTGGGGCATAGGAATGGGTGTCATAAGTACAGGTTAGGGGACAAGTGGCTGGAGAGCAGCACTTGCGAAAGGGACCTCGGGGTGCTGGTCGACTGCAGGCTGAACATGAGCCAGCAGTGTAATGCGGTGGTCAAGAGGGCGAATGCCACCCTTGGTTGCATAGCCAGAAGTGTGGCTTCTAGGTCGAGAGAGGTATTACTACCACTCTACACGACTCTGGTGCGCCCGCAACTGGAATACTGTGTTCAGTTTTGGGCCCCTCATTACAGAAAGGATATAGCCAGGTTGGAGTCAGTGCAGCGTAGGGCCACAAGGATGGTGGCTGGTTTGCAGGGGATGCCGAATGAAGCGAGACTGAGGGAACTGGGTCTCTTGTGCCTGGAGAAGAGGAGACTCAGAGAGGATATGTTGGCGACATACAGGTATGTGAGGGGGTGTCACATGGAGATGGGGAGAGGCCTGTTCTCCCCTGCAGAGCAAGGCAGGACGCGCTCCCATGGAGCCAAGCTCAGGGAGCCAAGGTTCAATTTGGATGCCAGGAAGCACTTCCTGACAGTCAGGACCCCGAGGGCGTGGAATGGGCTTCCACGGGAGGTCGTTGAGGCCCCATCGGTGAGGGTGTTCAAAGACAGGCTGGACATGCACATGGTGGGCATGTCGTGAGCGGAGCCGGCTGGTGCCGGAGGTCAGACTAGATGGCCCGGGAGGCGCCTTCTGTCTCACTCTGTTTCTATGTTTCTATGTCTTTCGCTTTTCCCAAACCGACATCAAAGGATTTCTAACATAAGGATTTGAGAAACAGCCATGTGTTGCCCAATCGTTAGATTTTTATTTCCCCTTTCCTGCCTTTTACTCCTGTACCAGTAGAATGAATTATCAGCAGCCATGGGCAGTGCATCTTGGCTTTATTGAGTTATTGCATCGATACTCTGAGTTGTTGTGATGTTATTGTGGGTGGTTGGTTGGTTGGTTGGTTTGTGGTTGGTTGGTTGGTTGGTTTGTGGTTGGTTGGTTGGTTGGTTAGCTGGTAGATTTATTGTATTTTTGATTCGGTGACCTGCCCAGGAGCTTTGGGGCAGATGGGTGGTGTGGAAATATGTCACAGAAGTAGATGGCTCATGATCTGAGTGCCCCTAACAGGGCGATGGCGCTGTGGCCCCCAGTCGCCAGCTGCTGCTCCCACTCCCGATATCGCTGTTTTCCTGGGGCTTGGCTCTTGGGGAAGCCCCCATCCAGCCGGGGCACTGGTAGCAAAGCCCCGTCTTCCCTCCGTGGCGTTTCGGAGGAGGGGGGCCTCCCACTGGGCTCCTTCCGCCAAGCCCCGGGCTTGGACCTCTAGCGTCTCGCCTCAGAGAGTGACTGTATGGAGCTGCCCCGCAGCCTGGAGGCGAGGTAGCTCTGGATGAGGCGAGGGTTCATGCGGTATCCGTCGTTCCGGAAGATCTGCCGGAGGGCATGGTTGGCAGCGCTGGCCACGGCGGGGTCAGGGTCGCCCTGAAGCTCCTGGAGAGCTGCAAGAGGAAGCAGCGTTCGATCGAGGTGAGCCGCCCTGCGGCGTGGCTCTGGGGCAACCAAGAGATGCTTTGGGAAGGAAGTTCCTCTTTGTTGCCTTAGCTGCGTTTCTCGGTGGCTCACAGAGACGCACAACTAACCACAAAATACTGTGCATGTTGTTGTGAGCGCAAAACGGAGCTGCGCAGGCAGCCTTGGGTGGGATATAAATGCAATGTGATAACGGTACCAGTAACACTACGAGGGGTCTTCAAACAGTTTCTGCACTTTTTATATTTTGAATTTCATAAATACATATTGTATATTTTTTGCTGAAAGGCTTAAAAAGTTGGCATGACCTGGGAAAATGCATCACAAAGGAGGTGACTATGTAGAAAAGTGACGCGATGCTTCTTGGAATTCTAAATAAACAGAGCTTTAAAAAGGGAGGAAACTTTTTCAAGACCCTCGTAATAATCATACACCAATTTGGCCTGAACGGACACACGGGCAGCAGACAGACACTCCTGTGCTCTCCGAGGCTGCTTCATGCCTGGGAGTTGGAGGAGAAAGTGCCTGCAGGATGGCGCTGGTCCGGAGCCCGGTGCCAGGCAGGATCGGGCTCCTTGCCCTGGCCAGCAGGAGCGCTGCGAGGCCTCGGGCAGGAGGTGCTGGCCTTCACTCGCTGCGCAGTCCTCCTCCTCAGCCAGAGACGCCAGGCGAGGCTCCGTCCGTGGGACCCTCCCCGCTGCGGCCAGCAGCTCCTACCAAGCCTACCTTGGCCTCCGGCCCCGAGGCCAGGGGCCTCTAGAGGCAAGGCCCCGGGGTACCCGTGATCTGCTGCTGCAGGGCTGTGCCCCCGAGGTGCCCGGTGTGGGCCGCATCCTCAGAGGAAGGAGCTGCAGAGCAGGCTGGGATCCCGCAAGGCCACTGGCCCGCGTCCACGGAGGGCCCCGCAGGAAACGCCGAGCACGGGGCCTGTCCCTTCCCCGTCCCGCCCGGCTGCATCTGGGGGCAAGTGCGGGTCCTGCCTTTCCCCACAGACTCCAGGCATGCGCTGCCTTCCCCCAAGAGTGGCCTGTGGCCAGCGCATCCTCCTTGCCAAGCCGCCGACAAGAAGAAGTGGGACGTTGCGATCGGGGAGGGGAAGGTGACACTGGGCTCTGGGGGCCAGGAAGGCGAGATGCATGTGGGAGAAGCAGGCGAGGCTCCTCCCCGGATTCATGGCTACGGCTGGGAGACCTCCTGCGGAGAAAGGGGCAGCTTCCATCCGACAGGACCTGCCTGCTTACCCACAAACGTGACTTCAAGCTGCCTGGAGGTCACCGCGTCTGGCGTCATCCTCGGTGCGTTGCATGCTGGGCAAACCAGAAGAACAATTCAGACCGCAGCTCTGGGACTGGGTGCTTTGTCCAGCTGAAAATGTTCCCCAGCTGACGTGTGAGGCCTGGCAGGAGCAGCTCGGCGATGCTGGATGCGTGTGGAAGGGGCCTGGGCCGGGTCGGGTCAGGGGGGCGGTTCCCGAGGCTTCCGGGTCAGGGAAGGGAGGGAGGCAGCAGCCCCGGGCAGCCAGGAAGAGGGGCGGCCTCCCCACGTCGCGCACCCCAGCCAGCAAGGAGAGGGGACTTTGGCCAACGTTGGGAAGTGCGTGTCACCATGGGTGGCCTTCCTGCATCGCCCCCCACCCCCAGGTGCTCAGTCGACCTCCCTGGCACCCCCTTTTCCTGGGGTCCCGCTTTTTGCTACCTATCAGCAGTGCTGCGGCTTGCCGGTAGTTGGGCATGTTGCTCCTCAGGTAGTCGGCCATCTGGGCGAGCATTCCTGACAGCTTGGACTTGTATCTCCATAACTAGGGATACAGGAAGATGCTCTGCAAACATTCCCCCTTTCCAGAAAATTCCAAGTCCCCGTGGGAGCCCCAGTTGGGTACATGGGGTGTGAGACCCCAAAGACACGTGTGGGCAGGGTGAAAGGGGTCCGTTTTTTGTCCTGCAAAATTTTGCCTGGACTCTTGCCGAATTCTGGACAAAGTGAAAACTCGGGGAGGGGAACGAGGCGGAGACGAGGTGGCAAGCAGAGCTCGGGCCCCGCGCCTTGTGCCCCCTCGCAGAAGGAAGCTGCCCGAGTCCTCCGCGGGCCTCGTCAGTCCGACCACGTCATAGGGCAGGCGGTTGAGGCAAGACGTCAAAGCCTCTGTCGCAGCCTGACTCACGGTGTGCTTGCAGATGTGGAGGTAGGTGTTGTAGAGCTTGCCGGATGATGGGCACTCGAAGAGGTCACTAGGAATGTCCGTCCATCTCATGAAGGTGGCACAGTCATAAAGGGCACCCAGAGCAGCCTAGCGAGGAGCGCAAGAGACAAGGTGAAGCCTCCTGCTCACGGCACGTTGGATTTGGCCGACCGGAAGGTGCCACGGCCTCCCAGCGCTGCTGCCGCAGACTAGTAGGCGCCCCCTCCGGAAGCCTCTAGCTGCTCCATGGAAAAGCTCCCGAGGACCTGGAGGGGGTCCCTGTCAGCCACAAGGGTGGTCTGGATCACCTCACCAAGTCCCAGAAACCTCTGCACCTTCCCACACAGCAAGCAAGCCCCCCGAGCAGCTGCTGGGGAAGCGAGGCCCCGACTCACCTCACGGCTCCCAGGATCCGACAGCTGGAGGAGGAGGGGAACGAGGCCTCCCAGCACGTCCTCCACCACAGCGTTCCTCCTGGGTTCCTTGACCCCCGACAGCAGCATCCCGAAAAGAGAAACGGAGGCCCGCCTCACGTCATCTTCGTCCTGACAGGATGGGGAGAGCGGGAAGGAGCCGTGTCACCCGGGCCCACGGCTTGTGCCAGGCGGGCCGGGCGTCGGGTTGAGACGTGACTGAGCAGATCGAGTGGCCCAGTTTGGATGCTGCAACAAACCTGCTCCTTCTCTTCTTAAGCCCAGGCTGCTGAGAGCAAACAAGGTGCTGGCGCAGGAGGGAATGGCTGGACCAACCAGGCATGGCTCGTTTCCGGGTCGTGTGATGCCGTCCCCGGCTTGGACCCCTCCCGGGGGAGGGCCTCTGGCTCAGGGCCGAGGGGCCGGCAGGCGCATGGTGTCCCTGCCTCCATGCCAAGCCAGCCAGAGTGGGAGTGCCGGACCAGTGCACAGCCCCCTTCGGTGTGGGCTGGCGGATCCTCACACCAGGCTTTGCACTGTGCGTCGGGGCACGCGGAGGGTGGGCACGCTGTCCAGGTGGGCATGGTCTCCTTGCACACATGTGAGCTGGGAGGCCTGGGGGAGGCTGGTGGGCCACCTCCCGTGGGGGGGACGGAGCCCGCTCCTCAAGCGCCCGTGGACTCACGTCACTGAAGTATCGCAGGAGGTGTGGGATGAGCTCGGTGCCCGTGAAGCCGAACTGCTCCACCTCCAAGTGGCAGAAGATACACAGGAGGGTCCTGATGGCCTCCTTCGCAAGGGCCCTCTCTGGATCCAGAGCACAGGACACCAGAGGACCAAGAACGGGCTCCAGAACCTCCTCCTGAAGGAAGCAGGGAAAGGGGGTCATTACGGAGCACGAGGGTGGGATGCAGGTGTGTGGAGTCCCAGGCGGCCCATCCCAGGCCACATGCCCCGTCGGGAGCGCCGGCCCGGCCCGCCTCCTCCAGCACTTCCTGGCTCTCCTTCTGGGTGGGGCACGTACCTCCATCGGGTGCTGCAGGAGCAGCCTCAGTCCCCGGACGCCGAAGATGCGCAGCAGGGGGCTGCGCTGCATCAGCTCCTGGAGGACCCTGAGAACGTCTCGCTTCTCACAGTAGAAGCCGATGTCTCGGTAAAAGAGGAGCTGAGAGGGAAAGCACGCGCTGGTCAGCCGGGCCAGGGAAGCGGAGATCTGCAACCCGCCCGTGCCAGAGAAAGTCCCAGACTCGGCTCTCGGGGGGTGGGGGGAGAAAAGGGGCGAGGGGTGCCACCATGTGCAAATTCAGGTGGGAGAAGACATCGCTCACCACGTGCCCCAGCCAAGCACCTGCAAACATGTCCTTCTCCCGCTGCCTGAACTGGGGATGCTCAGTCCATTTCCTCGGAATGGCTGACATCTCTTGCAATGGCAAGGGGAACCCCTGTCTGATGGCCAGATGTGGCCTTTGGGGCCTGCCCACCCAGCCCCCGGCTCCCTCACAAGGTCTCTCCTCCTCTCCTGGCAGGGAAAGCTCAGCTCTCTGCCCAGGACGAGCAACATGCAGGACTCTGCCCTGAGGAGCCTACAGACTGAATGGGACACCTGGGAGCAGCACGCCCGCCCAGTTAGTGGGCTGCTTGCACGCTCACTGCCAGCCGCTGCGGCTTTTCCAGGAGCGGCCAGAAGGAGCACACGCCGGCTGCCCCTTGGAACGTCCCGGGGATGCGCGGCCCCCTGGCTTCTCAAAACATGCTGTTCTGCGCAGAGCGGCTTGTTGCTTTAGCAAGCTGCTCCGGAGCCCGCCCAGAGCCTGCGCCAGGCACCCTGCCCAGTTGGCACGTCAGGGCAACCGGCTGCACAGCTTGATGCGTCAGAGCGGGGGCCGACACATGTCTCCAGCCACTGCGCCTTCTTTAGTCACGGCAGCCTGGAACGGCCTCGCGGACCTGGCCACTGGCCACCCTGCAGAGCCCTCCCTACGGTCCAGCGACAGGCCGCTGGCCGGAGCAGAAGCCCCCAGGGCACCCGGGTCTGCCTGGCCTTGCTCCCCTCCGTGTCTCCCAGGGCGCAGTGCGCCAAGGCACTCCGGCTGCCGAAGAGGCTGCAGTTGTCCCTGGCCTGGAACGCTCACCTCGGTGAAGATGGCCGTGCCCACCGTCTTCTCCCTCAGGCCAGAGTGGCGCAGGTAGGCGTTGGCCAGCCTGAAGGTCATCTTGAGGTGCGTCTTGTCGGACGCAAACACAGTCCTGCAACAGCAGAGACAACGGGTTGGGTCACAGCTCTGAAGGCCGCCTGGGCCCCGACTCAGGCTGCGAGACCCATGCGCAGGCCCATGCATGAGCTTTGGCGGGAAAGGAGAGGGGCTGAGTGAAGCCCGCAAGCTCCGTCCCGGATTCCCCTCGATTTCAGTCAAGTCATTCACCCTGCAGACTTCTCAAACACGAGCCAGGAAGACACGGCAAAGGGTCGGGCGGAGCCCCGATTCTTTAGCCCCACCACAGTCTGAGCACCAGTGCGGACCACGGCAAATGACATGCCTTCTTGGGGGGAGCCGCGTTAGACAAGACGTGGCTAAACTGAAGCTCGCGGAAGGAATGTGGACGTTGGAAACAGCCAGAAACGGCCTTTCCTTCCCACACCTGCTCAATCAGCTCCTTTTAACACGTTCTGGTTTAGCTTTCGGCCGCTGCTTCCAGTTACACCTTTGCTTCTCAGAGAAGGTTCTAGTCGTGCTATAGGGTGGCTATGGTCCCCCCGGCCAGGCTGGGTCCTGTGCATACCCCTGGCCATTTAAGTTGCATTTTTTGCATCTGTAAGACACGTTCCCCTGTTCTCCTGGGGAAGATGGGCAGCTTAGTGGTAGCACAAATGCCTCCAAGCTTTCAATCCCTTACCTAGTCAGCATGGAAATGCCTTCGAAGAACGTCTCCGCCTTGGACAGCAGGTCCCAGCACCCACACGTCCCCAAAAAGCCGCACTCCCTGGCAAACCCAGCACAGGCCATGAGGTTCCTCAGGGCCTGCAGAGCGGTGCTGAACCAGAGAAGGGAAAGAGCGTCACCGCAAGCGCTTGGCCCAAGCGAAAGAGCCAGTGGCTTCCGCTCCGACCTGCGCTGAGCATGGACATGTGTCGCAGCCGGTGGGGACACGGTTGGGGCGATTGCGTGGGTGCGCAGCCATGCCAGCATCCCGAGGAAGGGGGCCCATCCGGAGGGGACCGATGAGGGGGTGCTCACCTCAGTGGGGCGGGCTGCGGGCGCTCCGCTGCGCCACTGGACCCGGCTTCTCCTGAGCTCGTCCCCATGACAGCGTAGATCTGGGCAAGCAGGGCGACGAGCAGGTGGGGGAACTTGTTCTGCAGGACGCCTGCGGCCTCCGGCACGGAGAGGACAGCGCACAAGGCACTGGTGGCCTGCGGGCGAAGCACAGGAGAATTAGGCCCCGGAGGGCCTGGCTCCCCTCCCAGCCCTGCAAGGACGCGTGGGCCTCCCTGTCCACAGGGAGCAGGTGGGCCATGATTCTTACCCACACAGCCACACAGACTTAACATCTAGAAGACAGAGAAGAGAAACAGTGAGGCCCCCCCACCCCACCCCCTTCATCCAACCCGTTATGGCCCTTCCCCAGCCATGGTGCCCCTGCCCGCGTGACGCCGCCCGGGATGCGTCTGTGCCTCCCTCAGAAACCAGGGACGGGCATTGTGCCCCTGCTGACGGTGCTGCCCTGGATGCCGGGAGAGGCACCCGCCCAGCCGCCCTCTGGCCAGCTGGCGAGGCGCCCCCAAAGCGCTCAGGCCCCCCGGCCAGTACTCCACCCGAGGAGGGAACTGAGGTCACGTACCGCAATGCGCATCCGGGTCTTGCTGTGCTGCCTGGATGTGCTTCCAGGATCCGCGTCCTCGTCCTGCAGCCGCTTCAGCAGAGGCTTTATCAGTCCGACGCTGGAATAGCGGTCGGCAGCCAGCGCCCTCCATATCTCCGCTGTGGTTCTACAGGTTCCAGGAGAGAATTGAGGAGAAGATCGTGTGAGGCCTTCGATGTTTCTGCGGGGACGGCGTGAGGGAGGGAGGGGGTGGCCCGTCCCCTCGGAGCCCTTACTCGTCGCCTTCCACCGAGCAGTCCAGGAGGGCGTCCACGAGCCCGCGCATCCGCCGTGCGGCCAGGCTGCACACCGCCCTGATGGTCTCCTCCTTGGCGCACGGGTCCTCGATCTCGGGGAGGCAGGTGTAAATTCCCCTGATGATCGTGGGCAACTGGAAGGATGCGCGGAAGAGCTGGATGTCGTTAGGACGCTTTTCGTTCCGCACCCCTGCATGGCCAGCGCGCTCTGGGCTTTGGCAACCGTCCGTGACATGGGTCAAGGGACATGGCGACGCTGGGGCTGCTTTGCCAGCCCGCCCGGCTCTGCTTCCGCCCTCAGCGAAGGCCGGGCTCGGAGGAGAGCCCCCGCAGCCCCGCATCCGTCCGTTACAGCCCCACCACCCCGCTCTCCACGGACCCTGGTTGAAACGAGGAGGGGTCGGGCGATTCTCTCACAGCCGATCCCCCTGGGGGAGATGGCCTCGGGCTCCCAGAGGCTTCACCTCCTCCAGCCTCCACCAACCTTCCTGCCAGAGTTCCCCTGACATCACTGCTCTCCCCTCCCCTCTCCATCTCTCCCCTTTATGCACAGACAAACAAGGCAATTTAGGTGTGCATGAGCCCTTTCACGAATGACTCAGGCATTTTCTATTCTTGAGTTGTTTTGTGAGGTGTAATCACCGAAATTCTTGATTGCTCTGAGTTGACTTGGTCGTTCTGAGTTAAACTCATAAACAACCCAGAGTTTCTGGGTCTGCGTGTCACAAAACAACCCAGAATGAGGCCTTCCTGTGTGGCTAACAAATTCGGGAGCAGCTGCCGCGCTCTGCTTTTCTCTGGCAATTCCTATGTTAAATAATCCAGGAATTGCCCAACGCCGTACCTGTCATGACATGCAAACTAAGTCTACACCTGAAAAGGGTTCCCTTTATGAAGCACCCGTGTCCTGTGTCCTTTCTGTTTCTTACTTCGTCCATGTCCTTCCCACGTTCCTCCAGGAAGGAGCTCAGCAGCACCCCTGCGGCCTGAGCAAGGTTCTTCTCGGGGTGCGCGAGGTTCTGTATTGCCCTCAGCACCACGTCCGTGCTCTGAGCGGAGGACAGGTGCTCGCCAAACGCCTGGCCAAGGAAGAGAAGAGCGTCCCGTCAGGGGTGTCCCTAGCACACCCCATCGTTTCCCTCCCATCCAGGTGCGCCTTTGGGGGAGAGGCTGAGGACACATTGGCCCTGATCCGGCAAGGGGGAGTGGGTTGCTCTGTTGTGACTGATGTACTCAGGGCCCTGAGAATCCAGGTCCGTATGAGAAGGAGGTCCCTCTGTGGCGCCCGCAACTGGAGGATTGTGCTCCGCTCTGGGCTCCACCTTGCAGGAAGGACCCGGCCAGGTGAGAGTCGGATTGCAGGGAAGCCGTCTGAGGGCACCCTGAGGGATCTGGGTTTGCCGGGCTGCACCACTGCAGGCGCTTGTCCAGAGATCCTGTCTAATACTGCCCTCATTAAAACACTCCCTGGATATGCTCAGCACAAGCTGGACAGGACCCTTCTCCGGAACATGCTGCTTGGCATGTGCTGAGGTGGGGCTTCAAAGAGCATCTTCCCACCTGCAGATTGAAATGGTGCAGCCCAGCCAGAGCTGTACCACGCGCATTCTGCTCCTATGGCCTGAAAGTCAAGGAGGGGAGCAGGTAAAGGTACGATTGTATTGGCGGCAGGAAGAGGAGCTCAGCAGACACAATCTGGATCGAAAAGGGCTGGAAGCCGGGCCAGCCAGAACTAACATCTTAGAACCGATCCCTTGGGAACCTGGAACCGTACCTTTGCCACTTTAGGGATCTGGAGGTGGAGTTGCGAGGGGCCAGGAAAGGTGAGATCTTCCTGGCGCCACTTCACTACCTTCCCCGTCTGATTCCTCTGCCTCCGCTGCTTTTCCTTGGCTAAGCCGTGCAGGGTTTCCCCCAAAAGGGAAAAAAGAAAACACCGTCAGTTTTCTCAGCGTCAGTCTCAGCCCTTGCCATTTGCGCCGCTCACTCACAAATGGACAGGGAAGCGTCGCAACATGTTGCCGGGGACTGACCGGGACCTCGCAGGCCGGGCAGCTCCGCAGTGCGGAGTGGCCGAGCGAAGCGCTCTGGAGAGGCGGCCACGAGCCCCTGGCTTCGGCCCAGAGGCCACAGGGGGGTCCTTGGGGGACCGCTGACCCACAGGTCCGACGGCTGCAAGTGCTCTACTTACTGTTTGGTGACCCATCGGCTCGCGGCTACCTACCCGTCTTGGTCCTGGCGATTTGGTGCAGGTGGCACAAGGCCTCCGCGGCGGCCTCGCCGACCTCCGTCACGCCATCTGCGAGGTGCAGGGCCAGCGCCGCCACCAGCTGCCCAAGCAGGTAAAACTCTGGTGTGAACTGGAGGGGGGAGGGAGGGAGAGGCGGAAGGTCAGGCCTCGCTCTGCCCGGCAGGCTTTCCGCTCGGCAGGCAGGAGGTGCGCCCCTTTGCGGGGGAGAGACCCCGGAGACTCGCCACGGCCGGCACCATCCCCGCTGACGCTCGCCCCTCCTGCAGCTCCCCTGAGTGCAGAGTGAACCACGAACGCTTCACGAGGGGCTTGCAAGCCGCAGGGAGGTCGAGCCCACGGACCGCCCCGCGTTCTCCTCTTGGCCCGGGGCCTCTCGCAAGCAGCAGCACCTGCATGCTTAGCACGGCTCTGCCATCATGTACCCCGTGCAAAAGCCACGCCTCTCCCCCCAGCGGCCCAGAGCGAGGGACGCAGGCTCCCGGGGAACGCTCCCCACCTGGGGCAGCCCTGGGACAGCCCTGCTCCTTGCCGGTCAGCCACGGCAAGGAACCCGGAGCCAGAGCCTTGCAGGTGCTCCTGCCCGGCGGAGGGAGGCGCGCTGGAGCCAAGCCCCCCGGCTCCCAGGGGGAGGCCAAGTCCTCGCATCGAATCGGGCTGGGAGCAGCGCACTTGCTGCAGGAGTGGCTGGCGGGGCACCTGCCCCCTGCTTGGCCGGGGGAACGGCCCATCGGCACCCGCTGCAGACGTCAAGCACGCCCCACACAAAGCCCGCTGCGAGAGCCAGTGGCGAGACTCTGGACGCAGGCCCTGCTCTGCGCCGTGTGGCGTCCTTCCTGCCCCCGGAGCCTCCGGGAGGACCCCAAGCGGCACGCCTGCTGCAGCAGCCAGGGCAGAAGGACCCCGTGACGGCCACCAAAGCCAGTCCCAGAACCACCCACACCCCATTTGCGCTAAGCTCGTCGTGCGGGTCCCATCGGGCATCTGCCTGTGATGCAGTGGCAGTGCTCGTGCCCCGCTTCGCCCCGTCCTCGGCCTGGATGGGTCGGAGGCTTCCCGGCCCCACAGAACGTTCCTGCCCCCAGCAGAGGCGATTCCCACCCCCCTTCAGGTTCACTCTGGAGTTGATCGACCCGACGGCTCCCAGCCGGGGCCTCCTTCACATGGGCTCGCTCACATCGAAATTCTCCTGTTCGGAGATGCGCTTCAGCAGGTGGCTGGTGCTCCTGAGGGCCCGTTCCCGTTCGTAGGACTTCGGGGATTCGATCCAGTCTCTTGTGTGCTGTGAGGAAAAGGCAATGAGAACAGGAATGGTTACCCAAATCACAAGGAATGCCTCCCCCCGCCCCCAGTCCCCTGCAGGCTATGTCTGTCCTTGGACTGGGCCCAGGCCAAGCTCCGCTGTTGCAGGAAGCCCTGCAGAAAACGCCCGGCCGGACCTACGAGGAGGAGCAGCCTGGCCGAGACGAAGACCTGGGCTGCTGTGGGAAGGGGGCTGATCTCAGCCCGGACGGTCCCCTGGGCCCCCCCTCAGGTGACACCCCGGGAGCAGAATCGCCCCCGCAGTGCCTCCTGCCTGGGAACTGCTGCTCCCGCCCCCCAGACGCCCCCTCTGCGCCCTTACGAGCAGTATATCCTGCAGGGAATCCAGACTCGGGGACTCCAGGAGCAAGTCGCTCAGCATGTTCTGGCAGGCGTTGATGGTGGGGTGGAAATATTCCTGAAAGGAGAGAGGAAAGGATGCTCAGCCGCGCAGAAGTGGTGCTCCCACCCAGGCCCTCCGCCCAGCCTACCCCACAGGGCGGTCGTCGTTGTGGGGATAAGAATGAGGGCAGGAGGGGAGTGATAGAAACGGCTTTGAGTTCTTTGGACAAGAAAAAGCCGGGATGGGAATCTAGGAATCAGTGTGTCTGGCTCCTGGACTGCAGGTTGTGCCCGATGGGCTGCAGAGTGCAGCCCATCTTCCATGCACCTGCCAGCCGCCAGGCACCCCCTTGTGCTTCACGCGGAGCCCCCGGGGGAAGGCCGAGTCACCTGCGTCTGGAAGGTTGGGCTGCCTGCTTTCCCTCTGGCCACCTGGAAGAAGGGCAGGGAGAGCACCTTCTGGAGGGCTTTGCTCACGAGCTCCGAGCTCACCTCCGACTGCAGAGGCGGCTTCAGGCACCTGCGGAGGAGGAGGAGGAGGAAAGCGGAGGGAGGGAGAGGTCAGAAACCGGGCCGAGTGGGGAGGGGGGTCGCGCGACTCTCGCGCAGCCACGAGGCCGGGAGGTGGGGGGGCAGGAGGAGGCGCTGGCCGGAGGAGGGTCGCCAAGCGAGAGTGGAGTGCCGAGGGGAGGCCTTGAAGGACTGGCTGCATTTGGGGGGAGGTCAAGGGGGCACCGAGGGGTCCGTGGGGCAGCTCAGTACAGAGAAGCTCTCTTGCAGAAGGTGGGCACGATCCCCAGGTCAGTGGGGAAGGACTGAGGAGCAAGCAGAGACGGACACCAGGAGAAGCTGTCAAACGGCTCTCCCTGTGTCACGGATTTCCTCCTTGCTGTCCTCTTTGGGTGAGGGCCCCCTAACCTATTGGGAACAGCTGCTCTTCTGGGTCAGATCTTGCGGGAAACCTCGCCTGAAGCACCGTGAGGACTGAGAGCATGGTGGAGTCAGGAGCCGGGGTCTGGCTGGGGGGCAGGTCAGCCCTCCCCCTCCTGATCGGGCTAGACGGTTGGAATCTCCCCAATTTCAGTGCTCAGAGCCATATCCTGTGGCACCCCTGGGGGGACTCAGTCCAGCCTCGCAGCCCTTCGGCTGGGCAAGCAGCCAGCTCCTCTCCGCAACAGGCACATCCCGCGGGCCTTGTGATGGGGGCACGGGGGGAAGCAGTGGCGCCCCCGCTGGGGGAGGGCAAGGATCCTGCCCTGGCACAGAAGGGCAAGGAGGCCGAGGGCGAGGGCAGCCCCGGAACATACGTCATGCTGCTGATGGTGACCAAGGCCTGGTGGAGGTTGTTGATGGACACGGACCCCAGCGGCTCTTCTTCGATGATGCCCTGCCGTGGGGAGACACAGTGGCGCAGCGGTCAGAGGCCGGGCCCCAGCCTGCCCAGGGCACCGTCCTCCTCCTCAGCCCAGCAGGGCTTTTTACGAACTGGCGCTCAGCATCGTCTCCTGCCGGAAGCGCCACCCCTGGGAGTCTCTGTGGACTCCCGCGCGGCAGGGGATGCCATGGAGGCGATGCTGCTATTTCAACGTTTCAATGTCTGCATGGCCGCCGATTCCGCCCTGCCCTGACATGCATCACCTGCACCTGCAGGTCTTTGTGGAGCTTCCACGTCCGGGGACTGCGGGAGATTATGTGGGGCCGGGGTGGGGGGGGGTCCTCTATGGGTTCACTTACAGTAATGCACACCGCAGTTTCGGATTTTCGTGGGAATTCGGCGTCTTCCCTCCTGGTGCGCACAATTGCCCTGGCAATCATTACAATTGCCCGCATGAAGATCCTCTTCATTTCCTCATCCTGAAGAAGCAACACGAGGAGGAATTAGGTGGAACACCGTAGGCCGGGAATGGCTTGGAGGAGCAGACGGACAAGGGATGCCCGAGATCATCAGCACCCCTTCGCGAGGGGGTGCCTGCCGTCGGAGGCCATGCTAAGGCCTGCATGCCAGCTCTGCCCTGGCCGTGGGCCGGGGCCAGCCCTCCGGCTGCCCCTGCTTATCCCCAGGCTGCCTGGCCACTGCCGGATGCACCGTGCCGAGGACCTTCCATGCCCCGCAACTTGCCGGGCTTCACGGCAGGAGTGGCAAGGGGGCACGAGGAGGTGCTCAGCCCACCGCCCTGTGTCCGGACGCTCCTGCTCTCAGCTGCAGGCTCTGTGGGCCGTCCGCTCCAGCCGACGGGGGCCCTGCTGGCGGGCTGAGAACACTTCCGTTCACTCAGTGAATCGGCCAAGCTGGACCAGCCGCCTTGGCTTCCCTGGGATCCCAAGTGAGCTCGAGCTCACAGGGAGGGCGATACAAACAGACACGCACGGGCAGTGCGCGTGGGCAGGGGAGTCCAAAGCACAGAACCCTGGATGGTTGCAAAGTGCCCCAGAGAGCGTCTTCTGTGGGGAGGGGCAGAAATTTTAAACAAGCACCGGATTGGGGAGGGAGTCGGATCCCTCTGACTGGACTTGGGCTGAAATGGAGGTTTTGCGCGTGCAATCCCTTTTTCCCAAGCCAGCATTTCCCGCTGGGTGGGAAGCCCCCTCACGGCAGGAGGTGCCACCGTTCAAGCCCCGCTTTTGAAACGTGACAATGGTGCACGAAATATTTGTGCGAAATGCAAAGCTGGGAAAGGCTGCCATGAAATGTGAGGTTGGAAAGCCCAGGTGTTGATCTCCCGGAGAGGAGAGGGAGCTCCAAAGCTGGCGCGAAAAGGAGGGCGCTCCTGGCGCCAGGATCAAGCCTCATCCAGGATGCGGAGAGGCCATCGAGGGCCGCGCGGCCGCCCCTCCAGCCGCCACGTGCTGGGTGCTTGCCGGGCACTGTTGGGAGCCGTGGGACTATTTTTCCCAAATGTGCAATGCATTGTACCCTCAGAGCATAGCACCACGTTAATTCTGGCATGCAAAGATCAACGCGGAAGAGCACACGTGCGTTTCTCCGGGAAGCGCCTTCCACAATGCCGAGGGGCCACCAAGGAAGACGCCCAGCTCGCGAGGAGGCAGCCTTGCAAGGCTGAAGAACAGCGGGATGAACACGGAAGAAGCAGAGGGAAGGTGGAGCCGGACCTTGCTCTGGGCACGGAAGTGGAAGAGGACGCCTGCGACAATGAACTCCACCATCTGCAGCAGGTCGTCTGGTTTGGCTCCGGAGGCTGCCTGCCCGTAGCACAGCATCGAGGTGGCGCGCATCTGCCTCTCGGCGCTGTCCCTTTCCTCCTGCAAGAGGGGCCAGTGACGCTGTGAGGCCCTTCAGCCGCGAGGGGCAGGGGCCCACGTGCCCCAAGGGGGAACGGAAGCTCCTGGCCCACCCGTGGCTCACCGGTAGCCCCACCTCACTGAGGAAACACCTTTCAGGGTGCAAAGCTATGCGTGCTTAGACTGGACCAGGGCCCCCGGCTGCCGGCCTTGAGAGCAAGCTGGGCCTGATCTGAAGTAGGATCATCTAGTCTGACGCCTTGAGAAGACGCCGCCCTTCAAGATGCCCTGGACAGCCTTGTGCAGAAGCACATGACCCCAGCTCCTCCATGGGGCGGCACCAAACGGGGCCGGAGGAGGGACACCCCGTGTCCACAGAGGGCTGGGCTTCCTCTTGCCCAGCAAAACCGGGTTCCCTGTTACCCCCAGGCAGCCCAGGATAAGGCGGTTTTTCTGGACTCTGCCGGTCCAGATCTCCTCCGGCCCTGGTCCAGAGCTCCCACGCTGCCACCCCAGCCTTGGAAACCTCACCTCGGAAGCCTGGCCGGGGATGGACTTCCTTGATTGCAGAAGGCGGTTGAAGTCCCTCAGCGCCTCCAGGATCTCGCGCAGGTGGCCAAACGCGGCCACGCCGAGCGCCTCGCCGATGCCCTGAACAAACCGGCGCCTGTCAGTGAGGGCCCCTCCCTGCACAACCCCTCCTCACGTTGTGTTCTTGTTGCATGCAGGACAGTGCGGTGGGCTGGGCTGAGCCTCGGCTCATGGAGCATCTGCTGCGACAGGGAGGATGCCGCCTCTGAAGGAGCCCTGCGCATGACCAGGCAGGGCCGCTGGGCTCCTCCCCGTGGCTGCACCTGGACGGGCGCCTGAAGTCCTTTCCTCCCCTCCTTCCCCTGGGCCAGCTCCGGCCGGGCACCGGTCTTGCCTTTGCGGGACACAGGGGCTGCCACTGAACAGGCCCCGCCGCGTGGTCCCAACGGCCCTGTGGCAGTGGGTGAGTGATCCAGAGCCGGGCCCTGCAAGGGGGGGCACATGGGCAGTGGGGGCAGTCGAGGCACAGTCCCTGGGTCCAGGCTCACGCTCTCAGCGCAAGGAGGCACAGTGACTCCGGGCAGCAAGGCGGGATGAGCGTTTCGCAGAGCAGGGGAGCCTTGCAGAGGATGGAGCTGACGTACCGGAAGACCCAGGCAGGGAAGGCTCAGGAAGCCCTCAGGGACAGTGGGGCAAAGCGGCTGCGGGACGCTGGGGGAAGGGATTGGAGGAGCATCGCTGGTTGGAGGACTGCGCTGGGTGCCGGGGGCGGGTGGGTGGGCGCTTCGGGCAGGGGGCGAGAGACGCTCGGGGCATCCCCAGTTGTCTTCCTTTGGGGGGCAGCGGTTCGCCTTGGGAGGCCAGTGAAGACGAGAGCAGGCGCAGCCCGACCTCCGGGGGCCCCCGTGCCCCCTCACCTCCCGGTTGGCTTCCGGCTTCAGGGACAAGCACAGAAGCATGCGCAGGTGGTCGACGATCACATCTCTGCGCTTCGCATTTCGCAGCTTCAGCCCGTAGTATTTGTACAGGCGGATCTGCGGGCGGGAGAAAATCCCGGTGAGTCGCAGGGGTCCTGCCAGCGGACCAGGAGGGAGGTGGCGGCGGGCGGGGGGGGGCACGTCGGCTGGCTAATTCTCCCCCCCTTGTTTAAAAGGGCAGGAAAACACATCGATACATAAATACGAGCATCATAATAGCAATAGTATTATGCACGAAGGCCCAACTTATCTATTTATTTGGAATACCTGAATGCCGCTCCATTCGCATCAGCCTCGGGGCGGCTTCCAACACATAAATAATTATAAATCTATACAAATGCATAAAATACTGGAGACTTCCTGGCACAAAAATTAAAATGAATAAATAGAATCAACAATTAAAATGACGTCTAAATAAAAAGGTCTTGGCCTAATGAAGAAAAAGGGCAATAATACGGTGCCCCCAGCACCCAGGAGACCAATAATATCTGCATTTTAGTTCCTATTATACCACATATGCCGTTGCATAACCCAATTCTGTTTCCAGTATTTAACTAGCACTAACCAAGCTTCATTACCAAACCGAAGATCAATTCTTTCTTAACTTCATTTATATCTTGTTTTTCAATCAACAGCAATAACACAATTCTTGGGGACATGTCTAAATTTATTTCTAAAAATTCTCTGGTTTCATTAAACACCATCATCCAAACCAGCATATTCTTAAATACTCTTCTATTCCAATTCTTGTCTTTTATTTCACCCACGTCCATTTCCCAAATTGATTTTCAGCTTTTTGTCTGATCCCCTGACTCCATTATCCTATAAATTTTAGCAATTCTTGCTTTGCTCATATATTCTTCTCCAATCTTGCCTTCTTTTATAATCATTTCAAATTTTGTTGTCTTTCTTCCTCTTTACATTTATCCTCATCTTTATCCATTTTTCTAATTGAATTAAATTTAACCAATTTAATTTGGCTCCTATCAATATACTCTTTACTTGTGCTATATTTTTTACCTTGTTTTTCCAGTCTTCCCATTTGTTTACATGATTATTTTTTAATTGACGAATGCAATCCTTTGATTCTATTTTTGGACATCTCTCCTTTACCAACACCGGTGTTAACGGAGGAATTGGCGGGATTAACTGTTGTCTCCATGCTCCCCATACTGCCATCGTATTTTTTAAGAAAGGGATTTTGCATTCTCTTCATAATCTTGTCAATATCCTTTCTAAAACTGGTACCTCTGATAATATTTCTGATTATCTCTTTCCCTTAGTTCTTTTATTTCGACATCACTCCAGATCAGTTGTTTGCTTTGGGCTGTAATACCGGGAAGTCTCTTGGATTGGTGGGCAAGCCAAGACTTGTAAGCTCTGGAATGCCCAGCCCTCCTGTCTGGTGATTCATATCATAGTACTTTACGTGTTCTTGCTCTCTTCCCCCCATTACAATAAACCTCCAATAATTTCTGCATTTCCTTTCATTCTGGATGATGAAACCTGATTGGGATCATCCAAAACAAAGAATTAATCTTTGGCAGAATTTTCAGTGCTGCTACTGCTGTTCTTCCAAACCATGATAATTTGACATTTTCATATTTTCCTATGTTATGTTTTATGTCCTTCTTTAACTTTTCATGATTTTCCTTCTTGAATTCTTGACTATTTTTTCAAATATCAGTTCCTAAGTATCTAATACTATCTACTATTTTTAATTTGCATTTTTCTTTTAATATATCCAATTCCTTACTATTATGATTATATAACTTCATTTCTGATTTTTCCCAATTAACTTGCAACCCACTATCCTTCCCAAATTCCTTTAAATGTAAATACATTCTCTTTAGAGTATCTATTGGCTCTTGAAATGTTTCCAATGTATCATCCGCAAATAACTTAATTTTAATTCCCGGACACGCTCCAATTCCGTCTGTCTGTATATCACGCCTAACCCCATTTGCCAAAACTTCCATCGTGACAGCAAAAAACTCTGGGGAGGAGGGACAACCTGCCTCGTTCCCTGGCTCAGGTTTGCTGTCGCTGTTCTTCCGTCATTTACCATTATTTTTGCCGTACTTTCAGAATATAATTGATTTATTACTCTCTTAAACTTTATTCCAAATCCCATATTCTCTGTTAAGATCTTCATTGTTGGCCATTCCATACAGTCAAATGCTTAAAATATATCTAATACTAATATGCTTGCCTTTATATTTTGCTTCTCGATATAATAAATATTTAGTACTCTCCGTCCTACATCTGACATTTGTCGACCTCTTACAAAGCCACATTGATCATTCTTTGCATATTGATCTATACATTTAGTCTATTTGCCAACATGACTGTAAAAATCTTAGCATCTTGATTAATAAGAGATGAATAAGAGACATCGGCCTATAAGATCCAGGGTTTGTAAGGTCTTCACTAGGTGTTGCTATCTGCACTCTCAGGGATTGTCTGATTGTGCTGAAAAAATGTTAAATGTTAATGATAATTTAAAATTATTACATTATTATTAAATTGGTAAAAGTATTAGTCCCTAAGATGAAAATGATGCTTAGCAAAATAATGGGAGGCTTGCTAATTCGTTAAAACTGGCCTGAGAGATGCTCAGCCACCCACGGCCGGCTCTCCCCACGCCGGAAGTGCTCGAGCTGGACAGGGGCTGTGGGATCAGCACAACAGCAGCCCTGGCAGCTCCCGGGGGAAGCCGTCAGGTCCCACTTCTTCGAGTAGCAGCGAATGCCAAGGGGGGGTCGGCCAGGGAATGGTGGGGGGCCTCCTGCTGTGGAGGGTGCGGGCATTTGAGAGCACGGAGGCACATGTGAGCACCACTTTTCTGGCAGGATACCCCTGGATCTGCCCCACACCCTCCTTGCGCATGTGCAAGCCGAGCCCAGCCTGGTGTGGCCTGGAGCTGCTGGGAACTGGACTCCCACCTACTTGGACAGCACCCGGCTGGGGAAGATGGGAAAGAATCGGCACTGCCAGAGGCAGAGGGTAGGCTCAAGCTGGGGCTTTGCCGATCCCTCCCTTCCGAGCCAGCAGCACCCGGGAATTACCAGTGGGGCCGGGCAGGGAAAGAAGGACGCCTGGGAACTGGAGGGGCCTGCGCCCCACACCCCATGTTCCCCGGAGCCTGCCTGTGCCCCGTGCCCGGCGCTGGAAAGACTCCCAGGAACGTCAGCCAGTCTCTCCCGCCCAGCCTCCTGGCCCAGAAATTACCTTATTGAGGAACAATGTGCTGTCCTGCAGTCCGGCTGCTTCCTGGCCCACAGCGGATGGATACTTGAAAGCAAGAACAAAAGAGGAGTGGCCCTTCTGGGCAGGGGCCCTTGAGCGCTTGCAGAAGTGGGCAGGCATCCATGGCCGGTGGGGTCCAGAGCCAGGGCAGGGTTCGTGCACACAGCTGCCCGTGCTGCTGAACCCACCCGCAAAAGAGGGTCAGTGCTCGTCATGCGCCGTCAAAGTTCAGGCTGCAACCCGGAGTGGATGCCCAGCCCCGCTGAGAGTGGAGCTATGAGCCCCCACTGGCAGACACGGCCATAACCCAACCCCTCTGCTGCTCGTATCCCCGGGCGTCGAACCATATGGACTACAAACCCATGTGCTGATTGGAGAAATTCCCCCTAGTGGCTGAAGTTGCTCGTGCAGGCTTCCCCCACACCAACATATATCAAGAAATTAAAATCAATTCATACGTCAAGCCACCCCCAAACTGCTGAGGGACACAGCGCTAGGGTCCCCTTAGCAATGTTTGGATGTCGGGGTCGTTTGGCCACACTGCTAGATGGATCCCATGCCTTTTGGGCTAGGAAGAGCTTCTCCGGTGGCGTAAATAATATCAAAGGAGCGCAATCACATTCAGTTGAGAAACTGCGCAGGGAAAGCAGGGTGCCTTCTGCTGTGCAAGACTTGGGTCCTTTGCTCTCCGTTGGCCCCCCATTTAGAGCACGCGGGTTCCAGGCCATGCATTGGACTTATGGGTTCAGGGCCAAGAAGTCCCCGCGCTGCGCCATCCACTGATGGCCACGGCAATGGTGCTAATACGGTTGCCGTGAATTGCTGTTCCTCCCCTTAATTAAAAGGGAGAGGGGCATCGGGGAGAAGCTTCCCCCCAGCACCTGGACGCCCGATCCTGCAGGGCTGGCTGAGCTCCGCCAACGCTGAGGGCCACGGGGGCTGTCCGCCAGGGGCCTTGGCTATCCTCAGTGCCCTTCCCTGCTCTAAGGGAGGCCAGGACCCTTGAGGTCATGCAGACGATGTCCCTGCAGGGGTCTCCCCACCCGACCCACGTCCCTCCAGGGCCCACGCGCCTCCCCACCTGCGGTCTCCTCCACCCTGCGGGACTCCAGAGAGCGCTGGGCCCCAGAGCCAGACCCACCTGGAGAGACTGGTAAATGGACATCAGGACGGTTTTAAGCACTTCTCTCTCGTCCAGCGTCTCCAGGGTTTCTTTCAGAGATTTCCCCCTCTGCCTCTTCTTCTCCCACAGGAAGTGGAAATACTCATCTGCAAGTTCTTTAGGGAGCGGGAAAGAAGCAGGGGGATCAGACCTCAGAAAGGTGGAGCATTTAATTCCAATCTTATTCCATTCAAATAGTCATTCAATTACTTAATTTTACATGCCGTCCAATAATGGAGTCTTTGGATGACACCAAAAACAAAACAAAGAAAGCAACCACATTTTATTTATTCATGTATTATTTGAGACATTCGTATGCCGTCCTTTGCGAAAGCCTCAGGACAGCTTATACGAATAACTGTACACAACAAACAACAATCAAAGAGAAAACCATTAGCTGTAAAAATATTGGGGAAATAAAAAGCTCCTTGCCTGACGCCAAAAGAATAGAGCAACAGCGCCAGGCTCCCAAAACTAGCAGATCAGCAGGAGCTGATTTTGCAAGGGCCGGGCTCACGCGTCCCGACACGCGATTCCACGCCGGTCCCACCGTGCGCCTCCTTTGCACCAGTGTGCCTGGGACACTCTCCGGGCGCCACAACTTCCCCCCTGCCCGACCTCTGGCGGCACCCCGGGGGGCACCAGGGTGCGGGGAGGCTTCCGGTGTGGCAGCCGAGGGCACGGGAGGAGCTCGGTTATGGAGCCGAGAAGCCGCAGAACAGGCCGCTGCTCCGGCGTCCGGCTGCTCGAAACCAGAAGTAGCATGTCGGGTGGGCACGGAGCACCAGGGCCACGCAGGGGAGAAGCCCCGTCGCCGCGGGCAGCGAGCGAGGTCAGCTCCGGCGTCCCGGATGCTCCGCCTGACATTGTCCGCAGTGGGGCAAGCACTGACTTCCCCGCCTGCAGCTTGGACACCGGGGCCATTCCAGCCCCCACCCAAGGGGGGCCATGCTGAAGCAATCGCTTGCCAGCGGCTCCTGCAGCCACCTCCACGGGGTGCGCCTCCCCACCACCCTGCCAGCCTGGGGACCCTCCCGGGCGCTGAGGCCCCTGGAGCAGCGGCTTTGGGTGCACGGGTGCACAGGCCAGATTCTAAGGATACCTCGGGGGAGAGACACAGTAATTATGGGGGATTTCAATCTCCCGGATATTACTTGGGAGGCTCACTCGGCGGTGACAGCCAGGTCACGTCGCTTCCTAGAAGCTCTAGAGGGTGGGTTTTTCACACAGAGGGTCCGAGAGGCGACGAGGGGGGGAAACATCCTGGACTTGGTCTTGACCAATAGGGAGGAGCTGATAGATGAAGTACAGATGAGGGGAGCTCTGGATGCGAGTGATCACTCCATCCTTTGCTGTGAGATCAGGGGACTGGGGCCGTGCAGCAGGGCGAGCACTAGAAGCTGGGACTTCAAGAGGGCCAACTTTGGCCAACTGAAGGCCAGGCTGGGGAAAGTCTCCTGGGATAGGTTACTGGAAGATAAGCGAGTTGAGGAGGGGTGGATGGCACTCAAAAGGGAGGTTTTGCAGGCGCAAGCCCTGATGACACCTCTAGTCAGTAAGGTGGGGAGGCAGAGGAGAGTGCCGCCATGGATGCGAAAGGAGGTGGTTAGGGGGATTAGACGAAAGAGGAGCCTCCATAGGAAAGGGGTACTGGGGGAAATAGACAAAAGGGTATACCGGGAGGTGGAGGCCCGTTGCAGAAGGATTCTTCGCAAGGCTAAGGCTGATTACGAGCTGAGACTTGCCAAGAATATCAAGAGCAACAAAAAGGGCTTCTTCCAGCATGTAAATAGGAAAAGGAAGGGGAGACAAGTGGTGGGACCACTAAATAAAGAGGAAGGTGATCCAGTGACTGACATGAGGGAACAGGCACAGATGCTAAATGACTATTTTGCCTCTGTGTTCACCCCAAAGAAGGACAGGGGATATCCGTATAGGAGATTAGATGAGGCTGGGGACTGAGGGGCAGAGATTAGAGTCACCCCCCTTGAAGTCGAGGGGCTCCTCAGGGCATTGGACATTACAAAGGCGCCAGGCCCTGACGGGTTACACCCAAGAGTACTTAGAGAGTTGGCAGGGGTTCTCTCACGCCCGCTGGCCTCCATTTTTGAGGCCTCGTGGAGAATGGGTGAAGTTCCAGAGGACTGGAGGGTGGCATCGGTGGTCCCAATTTTCAAAAAGGGTAGTAGGAAGGACATGGGGAATTATAGACCGGTTAGCCTTACGTCCATTGTAGGAAAAACAATGGAAAGGCTCATAATAGAGAGAGATCTAGTGATGCTAGATAGGGAAGGGAGGCTGACAGCCACACAACACGGCTTCCGCAAAAACAGGTCCTGCCAGACAAACCTTGTGGAATTCTATGACAAGGTTTCAAGATGGCTAGATGGAGGGGATGCAGTGGATGTGGTATACCTGGATTTCAGCAAGGCCTTTGACAAAGTGCCCCATGATATCCTGGTGGAGAAACTGAGGAGTATTGGGATACACTGAAGCACTGTCCGGTGGATTAGGGCATGGTTGACTGAGCGAAAGCCGAAGGTAACCATTAGCGGGGAATCGTTGGGATGGTGGCCAGTGACAAGCGGGGTCCCCCAGGGCTCTGTCCTGGGACCGATCCTGTTTAATCTTTTGATTAACGACATGGAAGAAGGGGTGAACAGTCTGCTGATCAAATTCGCAGACGACACTAAAACTGGAGCAGTGGCCACAACTGAGGAGCAGATACACCAGATCCAAAAGGATCTGGACAGACTATGGAAGTGGGCAGGAGACAACAGGATGGCGTTCAATGTGGAGAAGTGCAAGGTCTTGCACTTGGGGCATAGGAATGGGTGTCATGAGTACAGGTTAGGGGACAAGTGGCTGGAGAGCAGCACTTGTGAAAGGGACCTTGGGGTACTGGTTGACGGCAGGCTAAACATGAGGCAGCCGTGTGATGCGGTGGTCAAGAGGGCGAATGCCACCCTTGGTTGCATAGCCAGAAGTGTGGCTTCTAGATCAAGAGAGGTATTACTACCACTCTACACGACTCTGGTGCGCCCGCAACTGGAGTATTGTGTTCAGTTTTGGGCCCCTCATTACAGAAAGGATACAGCCAGGTTGGAGTCAGTGCAGCGTAGGGCCACAAGGATGGTGGCTGGTTTGCAGGGGATGGGGTATGAGGCAAGACTGAGGGAACTGGGTCTCTTCAGCTTGGAGAAGAGGAGACTCAGAGGGGATATGTTGGCAACATAGAGGTATGTGAGGGGGTGTCACATGGAGATGGGGAGAGGCCTGTTCTCCCCTGCAGAGGAAGGCAGGACGCGCTCCAATGGAGCAAAGCTCAGGGAGCCAAGGTTCAATTTGGATGCCAGGAAGCACTTCCTGACAGTTAGGACCCCGAGGGCGTGGAATGGGCTTCCACGGGAGGTCGTTGAGGCCCCGTCGGTGAGGGTGTTCAAAGACAGGCTGGACATGCACATGGTGGGCATGTCATGAGCGGAGCTGGCTGGTGCCGGAGGTCAGACTAGATGGCCTGGGAAGCCCCCTTCTGACTCGCTCTTTTTCTATGTTTCTATGTTTCTCCTCTCCCTCCCGTTGTGGGGTTCCCCGAAAACAGATCCTCCCTCTTCTCCGGTCCAGACAGCCCTTCCTACAGACGGGGCCCTCGGGAGGCAGGGCCCCTATGAATGCCTGCACCGCCCCGGGCAGATGTCGGCAGCTGTGTCCTGCTGGCCCCGCGGGCCTGAGGGCCAGGTCCCCCGTGCCCGGCGCCGTCCGGCCTCCCCCCATTACCTGGATGCAGCGGCATGGGGGTGTCGGGCTGCCCGCTCACGGGCACGGCGGGGCCTTGCCTCATCCTTTCCGTGCCGGAAACTTTTGGCAGCGACACTTGCTGCTGGGCTGCCCTGCCAGGGGCTCGATCCAGGCGCCGGCCATCGGGCTGGACCAGGGGCCGCTGCACCAGCTCGGGGAGGGCCACCGGCTGGGCCTTCTTCTTGGGGTCGGCGGCCCCTGCCGTGGGCTGGACCAGCAGCGGCAGGATGTGCGATGTCCTCCGAGTGGCCTGGCCCAGGGCAGCGCTGGGTGGCGGGTGGCCGGAGAAGTGGGCCTCCTCGTCGTCCCATGACCCATTCTCCTCGGAGGAGGACTCGTTTCCTCTGTTCTTCTTCATTTGGAACGTACGGAAGTCGCTCATTCTGCAAGAAGCGAGCCAATTGCGGGGTTAAGCACCTTCTGATGCACGGCTGGGCAGGAGACGGCTGCGGGCGGCTGGGACGCCCCAGGGCAAGGGCTCGTCCTTCTCTGGCCACTCGTGCATGGGGTCAAGCCTTGGCCTTGCTCTCTGCCCCGCTGGCCCCAAAGCGTCAGCGCAGGTCGTGTCAAGTCGGCCATCCGCAGCTGCTCGGGGCCCGCTTGGCAGCGGCTTTCCAAGTCAACTGGGGGCCTCGAGCCAAGCGGGGACCTTCTGCACGACTGCCGAGCACACGCGTCGGATGAGGTTTCCCAGCGCTCGAGGGATCGGGTCCCTGGAGGGAACGATGGCTTGGGCTCGGGGGGGGGGGGCGATAGTTGTCCCAGTGGTGGCTGAGGGTTCCCCCTCTGATACTGGCCCTGTGCCGACCAGTGAGGCTTCCGGGGGTCCAGGGTGCACCTCCCTCCAGAGACCGGCCTGGAAGCGGTCATAGGCACAGTTTGGGGTGACCAGGGTCAGGGCGACAGGTCAGCTTTCCGCCTCGAGTGTGTTTTGGAGCTTGTGAAGATGCTCCCCGGAGAGGTTCGCCTGGCGCCAAGCATATTTTCTTTTCGGCGCCAGGTTATACCCTTTTATTCAGTCGTGATTCTAACAACTGATTTCAATGTTTAACACTCGCTTTTATTTAACCTGTTGAACTTATACTTGTGGATAATTGCTATTCATTGTGTTAAGATTGTTGCCTCATTGTGGTGTTTTTTATAATTGTGAGGCGTCCTGCGATGCTATGCATAAGGGACGCCATACACAAGTTTGAAATACATGGATGCTTTGTAGCTTTATGGGGCAAAGGCTCTTGAAGAGCCGCCGAAGTGCTTGCCTGGGTCGGCATGGGGCAGCTGGCTCCCGAGAAAGGTGGGCTGGCTCGCAATGCCCCCCGTGGCCGCCTTCGTGGCCAGCGCCAGCGCCGTGCCGAGACCTCAGGCACGGCACTGGGCCACCGCACCCCGCCTGCCCTTTTCCAGCCAGGGGTCCATGCAGCCGCACTCTCCCGACTCGGTGCCCATGAGCTGCATGAGATGGCAGCCTGCACCGCCCCATCCGCCGAGCCAGCGGAGCAGTTGCGCACGACTCGTTTTCAAGAGAAGAGGGGGGGCTTTTGTCTGGAGTGGGGGAGACCCGCTGGGTGGGAAGCAGCCCTTGCCTGGTGCGTGTGGGGGGTCATGGGGGGGTGTCATGGGCGCATGCTCAGAAGAGCCCCGTAAGCGCACACGAGGAGGCAACGTCCCACGTGCACCAGGGTGTGGATGAAGAGCAATTCCTGGTGTCCGCAGAACAGTGTTTTCTCCCCAGCTGCACAGGTGAGGGGGGTGAGGATGAGCCAGGCAAGGGGGCTCAGGGAGAGGCCGAAACGAGGCGCGGGGAGGGGTCCAGGTGGGAGCAGATGGGGGGAGTCTCACATGCCGCTGAGGTGGAAGGGGAGAGCCAGGGAGATGAGGGGCAAGGGGCTTTCGGGGATGCTGCTTCTCGCAGGTGCACGCACAACCTGGGACAGCTGGAACGAGAAGGGCCCCAGCGCTTGGCCCCTGGAGGGGCGGCCACGGCGGACTCACAACCCCAGTGAGAAATTAGCTGGAACGAGAGGACGACTTTCCAGCCTGAATTACTGTTTTATGATACTGTTTGGATAAAGACATCTGTAGTAGCCCCTGGAGGGATTGCTTTCGTTGGGAAGGAGCACCAGCCGCCCAAGGACGGCAGAGGATGAGGTGAGTGGATGGAGTCCCTGAAGGAGCCGGTGTGAGCTTAAGCGGGCTCCAGGGGAAGGTGGGGGGCAGGACGGCCTGGAGGAGTGTGGTCCATGGGGCCGCGATGGGTCGGAAGCGCCGTCGCTAAGCAACCAGCACCATAGTTCCTCAGGTGCCAAGGGAAAGGGGCTCTGTAAGTTTTAGGGGGTTTTCTCCCCTCGATTACGGCACCCCCTCCAAGATGGAGCCCTCACAATGGAAGCAAGCTCCAGGTCCCTGGAAGGAGAACCGCTGGCGCTGACCAAGCGCCATTCCAGCAATTCCACCACCATGAGAGGGTGTGGGAATTCTTGTAAAATCAATCCAGCAATTGATAGCGCTCCCCCCAACTTCCTTTAGGGCAGACTTCCATGCCTGTCAGGACAGGAAAAACGTCCTCCTGCTCCCTGTGGGAGTTTCCCCTCTCCAACAAGGCACAGGATTGCTCTCCTGGGGAAATCACACACCCCCTTCAGCCCAGACCGACCTTCGCTGTCAGATCAGCAGAAGGAAGCAGCTCTCGTGGAGAAAGAAGCTGTAGCAGCAACTCTCTCTCCTCAAGCTCAGCCAAAAGGCGCCCAGCAGCCTCCCAGCCTCTGTAAAGAGGCAGCGTGAAGTCACAGCCCCATTGTGGCATCACCCCGGGGAGGCGAGGTCCTGCCTTCCTGCCCAGGGCAGGGGTGGCCGTCTGGAGGGGCGGACGCCCCCTTCTCTGGTGTGGCGCACTGGGCCAAGGTCGGGGGTCCCGTCATGAGGACGCTCTGCTCTCCTCCAGCCAGCTGGGCAGGACATGACAAATAAAATAAAATAAAATAAAATAAAATAAAATAAAATAAAATAAACCCCATGCACCTGCGTTGCTTTGCATTTTGTGGTGGGAAGGAGAAGACCTCTGTAGCTAAAAATAGGGTCTACCGCATCGGATGTGCTCTCTTGTATCTGCTTCAGCGATGCCTTCTTCCCCAGGCTGGCTCCCACCGGGTGTGTTGGATTACAACTCCCATCAGGCCTGCAACGGAGCCCATCTGTCAAGCCATTGGTCTGCCTCATTCAGCAGAATCCAGCATCTTTAGAGAGATCGGTGCCTTCCGCTTGATGCCAGCTCCGACAGAGGCCTGGGGGCAGCTACAAGGGGGAGGGCCATCTGAGTGGCGGCCCCCCAGCTGCGGAGTGATCTTCCTCTTCCACCTGGCCCCAACCTCGTTCTTCCAGTGTCAGGTCCAGGCACCCCTCCAAGCCAAGGTGCTTGAAGACATCCTGCAACATTTAACGGCTGCTGGGGAGTCTCCGTCCCGGGTGTTGCCCTGATCCACGTTCTAGGCTGTTTAAAATGTTTTTACCGTGTTGTCATGTTTGCACTTTGGAAAACATTTGTGGTGTTTTGTTTGCACGCCTGTTTGACGAACGGCTTCCACTGGTCCCGAGAGCAAGGTTGGGATGCAGCTCCTCGGACTCCGTCCCTCCCGCCTCCGCAGGCTCCCTGTTGCGATGGGCTCCGTCTCAGGACATGAGTCCAGCCGGGGGAGAGGAGCCGGTCGCCCGCTCTCTCCGCGTGTGCGTTGCAGGCCAAGGCGGGGAGAGGGTGCTGCTCGCACGGCAGCTGCGGGGCCTCGATTCCCCTCGATTGAGGGGATGTCGCACGGAGGTGGGCAGAGACCTGTTCTCCCCTGCGGAGGAAGGCAGGACGTGCTACGATGGAGCCAAGCTCAGGGAGCCAAGGCTCCATTTGGAGGCCAGGAAGCACTTCCTGGCAGTTGGGACCCCGCAGGGGTGGAATGGGCTTCCACGGGAGGCGGTTGAGGCCCCATCGGAGAGGGTGCTCAAAGATGGGCTGGACTTGCGCATGGTGGGCATGTCATGAGCGGGGCCGGCTGGAGCCGGGGGTCAGCTAGATGGCCCGGGAGGCCCCTTCTGCCTCGCCCTGGGCCCATGTTCCCCCACTGGCCCGGGGAAGGGGCTGTGGGGAGGGGCTGTTGCCCAGGGAAGAGGCGGACCGTGCCTGGCGCTGGGAGGGCCGGACGAGCAGCCAGCATCCGCCTGGCACGTGGCGGAGGCCGCGCAGTTGGCAGTTGGGACGGTGCTGGTCAGTTGGGAGTGGGAACGGCCTCGGGGGGGAAGGGCGGCCGTCACCGGCTGCAGCCACGCTCAGTCGGTCCGTGGGGGATTCGCGCTGGCCGTTTCCACAGGGCAGCAGCACGGCCAGGGAGGCGCGCCGTGAACCTTCGAAGGGGTGGGTGAGGGTCGCCCTGGAGAGCTGCACGATGCTCCTTTTTCTCCGTGCTTGTTCGTCCCCGCAAGGCGAGGGCTTGCTCCGTGTTTCGCAACGGGTGAGGCTCCCTTGCAAGCCTCAGTCTGGATGCTTCAGGGATGCAGGGCCCCATCCACTCATCCCTGCCACGCAGTTAATAGAAACATAGAAACGTAGAAACAGAGCGAGTCAGAAGGGGCCTCCTGGGCCATCTAGTCTGACCTCCGGCACCAGCCGGCTCCGCTCATGACATGCCCACCATGTGCATGTCCAGCCTATCTTTGAACACCCTCACCGACGGGGCCTCAACGACCTCCCGTGGAAGCCCATTCCACGCCCTCGGGGTCCTAACTGTCAGGAAGTGCTTCCTGGCATCCAAATTGAACCTTGGCTCCCTGAGCTTTGCTCCATTGGAGCACGTCCTGCCTTCCTCTGCAGGGGAGAACAGGCCTCTCCCCATCTCCATGTGACACCCCCTCACATCCCTGTATGTTGCCAACATATCCCCTCTGAGTCTCCTCTTCTCCAGGCTGAAGAGACCCAGTTCCCTCAGTCTCGCCTCATACCCCATCCCCTGCAAACCAGCCACCATCCTTGTGGCCCTACGCTGCACGGACTCCAACCTGGCTATATCCTTTCTGTAATGAGGGGCCCAAAACTGAACACAATACTCCAGTTGCGGGCGCACCAGAGTCATGTAGAGTGGAAGTAATACCTCTCTTGATCTAGAAGCCACACTTCTGGCTATGCAACCAAGGGTGGCATTCGCCCTCTTGACCACCGCATCACACGGCTGACTCATGTTTAGCCTGCGGTCAACCAGTACCCCGAGGTCCCTTTCACAAGTGCTGCTCTCCAGCCACTTGTCCCCTAACCTGTACTTATGACAGCTATTCCTATGCCCCAAGTGCAAGACCTTGCACTTCTCCACATTGAACGCCATCCTGTTGTCTCCTGCCCACTTCCATAGTCTGTCCAGATCCTTTTGGATCTGGAGTACCTGCTTCTCAGTTGTGGCCACTGCTCCAGTTTTAGTGTCGTCTGCGAATTTGATCAGCAGACTGTTCACCCCTTCTTCCATGTCGTTAATGAAAAGATTAAACAGGATCGGCCCCAGGACAGAGCCCTGGGGGACCCCGCTTGTCACTGGCTGCCATCCCGACGATTCCCCGCTAATGGTTACCTTCTGCTTTCGGTCAGTCAGCCATGCCCTAATCCACCGGACAGTGCTTTGGTGTATCCCAAAACTCCTCAGTTTCTCCACCAGGATATCATGGGGCACTTTGTCAAAGGCCTTGCTGAAATTCAGGTATACCACATCCACTGCATCCCCTCCTTCTAGCCATCTTGAAACCTTGTCATAGAATTCCACAAAGTTTGTCTGGCAGGACCTGTTTCTGCGGAAGCCGTGTTGTGTGGCTGTCAGCCTCCCTTCCCTATCTAGCATCACTAGATCTCTCTCTATTATGAGCCTTTCCATTGTTTTTCCTACAATGGACGTAAGGCTAACCGGTCTATAATTCCCCATGTCCTTCCTACTACCCTTTTTGAAAATTGGGACCACCGATGCCACCCTCCAGTCCTCTGGAACTTCACCCGTTCTCCACGAGGCCTCAAAAATGGAGGCCAGCGGGCGTGAGAGAACCCCTGCCAACTCTCTAAGTACTCTTGGGTGTAACCCGTCAGGGCCTGGCGCCTTTGTAATGTCCAATGCCCTGAGGAGCCCCTCGACTTCAAGGGGGGTGACTCTAATCTCTGCCCCTAAGTCCCCAGCCTCATCCAATCTCCTATACGGATATCCCCCGTCCTGCTTTGGGGAGAACACAGAGGCAAAATAGTCATTTAGCATCTGTGCCTGTTCCCTCATGTCAGTCACTGGATCTCCTTCCTCCTTATTTAGTGGTCCCACCACTTGTCTCCCCTTCCTTTTCCTATTTACATGCTGGAAGAAGCCCTTTTTGTTGCTCTCGATATTCTTGGCAAGTCTCAGCTCGTAATCAGCCTTAGCCTTGCGAAGAATCCTTCTGCAACGGGCCTCCTCCTCCCGGTATACCCTTTTGTCTATTTCCCCCAGTACCCATTTCCTATGGAGGTTCCTCTTTCGTCTAATCCCCCTAACCACCTCCTTTCGCATCCATGGCGGCACTCTCCTCCGCCTCCCCACCTTACTGACTAGAGGTGTCGTCAGGGCTTGCGCCTGCACAACCTCCCTTTTGAGTGCCATCCACCCCTCCTCAACTCGCTTACCTTCCAGTAACCTATCCCAGGAGCCTTTCCCCAGCCTGGCCTTCTGTTGGCCAAAGTTGGCCCTCTTGAAGTCCCAGCTTCTAGTGCTCGCCCTGCTGCACGGCCCCAGTCCCCTGATCTCAAAGCAAAGGATGGAGTGATCACTCGCATCCAGAGCTCCCCTCATCTGTACTTCATCTATCAGCTCCTCCCTATTGGTCAAGACCAAGTCCAGGATGTTTCCCCCCCTCGTCGCCTCTCGGACCCTCTGTGTGAAAAACCCACCCTCTAGAGCTTCTAGGAAGCGACGTGACCTGGCTGTCACCGCCGAGTGAGTCTCCCAAGTAATATCCGGGAGATTGAAATCCCCCATAATTGCTGTGTCTCTCCCCCGAGATATCCTTAGAATCTGGCCTGTCAGGACATCATCCAGGGTCTCAAGTTGACCTGGAGGGCGATAACATACCCCCACTGTCAGGTCTCTTTCTCTGTCAAAACCCCTAAGTTTCACCCAGGAAGCCCCCCCTTCCCAACGGGGAAGCCTCCCTCCAGGGCTTCAAGGCCCCCCCAGCTGGGAGACACCCTGGATCTTCACAAGGTCAGGGAGAAGCAACGGTGCCTCCGGTCTCCCCTCTGGTCTCCCTCTGAGGAGGGCAGGATCTGTCCTCGGGGAGTGAGTCGCTGTTGCGGTTTCGTCCTGCTTCTCTGCCACAGGTAATTCATTCCCTGGTGCTTTTGCAAAGGCAGGTGCTTGTCTGAGCGACCCGCAGGTTCTACCTTGCGACGCTTCGGGGGGGACACTTTGTCCTTTCAGAACTGGGGGGAGATGCATACGTGGCTTAGAAAGCACAAACGCTGGGAACAATTGAGGCAAAAGGAGAAGGGGATGGCGGAGAGCGAGGGGGCTGGACGGACCCCCTCCGTGAAGCAGTCGGCGTGGGCTTGGCTGGACTCCGGGAGATGGTGGAGGACAGGAAGGCCTGGACGAATGTTGTCCCTGGGGTCGCGATGGGTCGGACACGACTTCGCGACTAACAACCACCTTGTAGTGCCACAAATGCATTTGGGACGTGGGGAAGGAGGAGGGCAGCCAACCTCCCGTGGACTCAGCAAACCCACCGTGGGTTGTTTGATCACGTGCTGGTCAAATCCAGGACAGGCAACAAACAACGGCTTAAACAGATGATGGGTGAGCCTCATGCGCCAACTCTCCGTGGGAGAAGCGAGTGGCTTGTCTCCTCTGTGGAATCCGTGGCAATGGCAGCCAGAGGAGGGCAGTGCTTTCCCCCACGGGAGCCACGTTCCCTCATGTGTGGGGTTTTTTTAATAGATTTTACTGGAGTTTTTAAACTACAAACTACACATGTCCATCATCACACACATCAGATCTACTGGATCAGCCCCTACAACATGTCTTTTAACATACGATACTCTTATTTTACTCCTTTTTATAATAATATAAAAACATCTTTAGAACCAAGTCCCGTCTTTCCAGCCAATTCATGGTTTATTTTCAAATTTGGTAGAAGTCACAATCTTCCTTCTTCCATAGCATCAATCCCATCTTTCTCTCTTGAAAAGTCCTGCTTCTCTTGTCCATTATTCAAGGGAAGCTTCTCCAAGTTGGGTGAAATTACATCTTTTTTCTCCTTCAATAATAAGTTTCCTCTAGACATTTCTAAACACTTGAAAAACTTATTATTTTTATTTTTATACAAAATAACTTCCACGCTACCAAGATTAGTAGTAACCTCAGAAAGATCTATTTGACATCTCAATGAGCACCCTAACTACCCTGCTTAGTGATATCTTTAAACCAATCCTCTTAAAACTCACAAATATTTCATCATAGCTTAAACTCCATTTAAACAGATATAGTTAACTCCATGTAGTTTTTAATTACAAAATAGGTTCTCCTATTTTCAATTTCAGATATAGTCAGGGATACCCACTGAACACGGTTTCATTAAGCGAAGTTATTAAGTCAGCCTTTCTTTATCTCGTGTCTACATACCAGTCTATTTAAATCATCCCTTTTTAAAATAAACAGAGGAACAAAGAGAAAGAGAAAAATAACTCCTTACGGTTACAAACAACATCCAAAACATCCATTTAGCCTCTCTAATAACAGTTTAACGCCTCTATTTGGTCACTATCCCCTGTTTGGTGATAGCTTTAAGCCAATCCTCTTTAAGCTCACTAATATTTCACCTTAGTTTAAACTCCATTTAATCAACTATAGTTAACTCCATATAGTTTTTTATTATAAAATAAGTTCTCCTACTTTCAATTTCAAAAAGAGTCAGAGATATCCATTGAACACGGTTTCATTAAGCTAAGTTATTAAGTCAGCCTTTCTTTATCGCATGTCTACATACCAGTCTATTTAAATCATCCCTTTTTTTAAAAATAGAAAGAGAATCGAAGAAAGAGAGAAAGATAACTCCTTACAGTTAGGAATAGCATCGAGAACATCCTCAATTTGGTGACCATTAATACCTATCATAAATTCTCTTATTTTCAAATGCAGATAAAATCAAAGGCATAATGCTTCACCAAACACAATAGCACAGTTTTTCTATGTCACATATTAGCACGCCAACCTCAATGCCTCACCCCTTTTTGAAATAACAAGAACAGAGTTCTCCTATCTCCCCTTTACATTTCTTCTTTACACCTCTACCAAATATATCTGTCTTCAGACTATAAGATCGCCTGAAATGGTCAACTGTTTTCTTTTTCTCCAGCATAGCAAGCAAGTCCAATAGTCTCATTAACTCCTCTGATTGTGCCAGCTTCTCCATTCGCACCGAAAGACATGCCTGTAATAAATCATGTGATAGATTGTATCCGCTCGTCATTTCTTGTACTCCAACTGTCTTCTTTTCCAACTTAGCAAACGAGTCACATGAAGATTTATATATCCTGATGTTCCCGCGTGTGTTTCACTTCTCCATTGTGGAGGCGCTAAAGAGGAGGCGGGGAGACAAAGCTGCCCTGTGCTTTTTGTGATTGTGCAACTCAGAGTCAAACTTGCCCCGACCTGGTTTTTTACATGGTCGCTTTTTCACATACATAACACATGATTACATATCTGCGAGTTGCCACCTGCTGACCCATTCTGAATGTTCAAGTGAAGCTGCAGATAGAATCTATTTAGCACGGTAGTCATCTAGATAGCCATTTAGCATGCGAGTCACCTGCCCAGGGGGCCTTTCCGGCTAATTTGTGGCAGGGGTATAACTCACGTAAATGAACTTCCTGTGCATGGAGAACAGGTCTCTGCCCACCTCCGTGTGACACCCCCTCACATACCTGCATGTCGCCAACAGATCCCCTCCGAGTCTCCTCTTCTCCAGGCTGAAGAGACCCAATTCACTCCGTCTCACCTCATACCCCATCCCCTGCGAACCGGCCACCAACCCTGCGGCCCTTCGCTGCACTGACTCGAACCTGGCTATATCCTTCCAGTAACGAGGGGCCCTAAGCTGAGCACAGTACTCCAGTTGCAGGCGCACCAGAGGCATATTGGTGTAGTGGTTAAGAGCATGGGACTGGGACACAGACGACCTGGGTTCCAGTCCCTGCTCAGCCATGGAACCAGCTGGGTGATGTTGGGTCAGTCACAGACTCTCAGCACAACTACCTCACAGGGTTGTTGTTGTGGGGATAAGATGGAGGAGGAGGAGAATGATGTTAGCTGCCTTGAGCCCTTTGCAGGAAAAAGGCAGGATATAAATTGATAAATAAATACATAAATAAATACATACTGAGTGGCAGGAATACCTCTCTCGATCTAGAAGCCACACTTCTGGCTATTGAACCTTTGCCTTCAAAAGATAAGTGTTGATCTGCCATCCATAAAACTACCAATCTTTGGCTTATTGTGCAGCCTTAATGGAATCTTTGCATCCGGGTTTAGACTGCCATCTTTGAGCCGGATAACCAATCCCAGGTGGAACATCCTTGTGGTTTTGCGCAGTGTTTCCCTGGGAGGCCCCAGTCCAGCGACCAGTGTGCGGGTGCTGCAGGGACTTCCGCAAAGTGCCGCTCCGGCTCGCTTGCCGCTGCTTCCACTTCCTCTTTTGCGTCGGGAGGGTCAGTGCGCAAGGTGCTTCACGGGAGCTTCCCTGACTTTGCCGTTCCATCTACAGGAGCTTCCACAGAGCGGAATTGAAGAGCGAGACGTCTGCTGGGAGGCCAGAAAGCCGAACAGATTCATCCCATTTCTCCCGTCCAGGCACCCCTTCCCACGGACGAGGCCGCCTCGGGAGGCAGGGGCCCTGAAGCACACAAAGACTCTGCTAAGTTTGTTGCTCTCTCCCCAACTCTCCCTCCTCGTGAAGCTCTGGCACAGGAGAAGCTCTGCAAAGGTGATGCTCTATCCAAAACTCTGCCTCCTGGAGATCCTGATTTATCCTCCACTCTCGCTCCTCATGACGCTCTGGCTAAGGGGAATTTCTGCCAAAGGTGATGCTCTACAACTCTCCCTCTTCCCACTACTATAGCAAAGGAGAATCCCTGCTAAAGGCGATGCTCTATCCAAAATTCTCCCTCTTCAAGATCCTGATTTATCCAAAACTCTCCCTGCAAATGATGCTCTGGCAAAGGAGAAGCTCTGTTAAGCTTGTTGCTCTACGCCCCATTCTACCTTCTCACGGTTCTCTGGCAAAGGAGAAGCTCTGCCAAAGGCGATGCTCTATCCGCCATCCCTCCTTCCTCAAGAAGCTGATCGATCCGCAACTCTCCTTCTTCAAGAAGCTCTGGCAAAGGGGAATCCCAGCCAAAGGCGATGCTCTGTCTGCAGCTCTCTCTCCAGTGGATGCTCTGGATAAGGAGAAGTTCTGCCAAAGGGAGTCTGAGGGATGCTGGTGGGCCACCTCGCATGGGGGGGACAGAGCCCGCTTCTCACGTGCCTGCGGACTTACATCACTGAAGTATCTCAGGAGGTGTGGGAGGAGGTCGGTGCCCGTGAAGCCAAACTGCTCCACCTCCAAGTGACGGGGGACACACGGGAGGGCAGGCTGCACGGCTTGACGCGTCAGAGTGGCGGCCGACACATGTCTCCAGGCCCCGTGCTTTCTTTAGTCACGGCAGCCTGAAATGGCCTCGCGGACCTGGGCACTGGCCACCCTGCAGAGCCCTCCCTACGGTCCAGCGACAGGCCGCTGGCCGGAGCAGAAGCCCCCAGGGCACCCGGGTCTGCCTGGCCTTGCTCCCCTCCGTGTCTCCGAGGGCGCAGTGCGCCAAGGCACTCCGGCTGTCGAAGGGGCTGCAGTTGTCCCTGGCCTGGAACGCTCACCTCCGTGAAGATGGCCGTGCCCACCGTCTTCTCCCTCAGGCCAGAGTGGCGCAGGTAGGCGCTGGCCAGCCTGAAGGTCATCTTGAGGTGCGTCTTGTGGGACGCAAACACGGTCCTGCAACAGCAGACAGCAGACACAATGGGTTGGATCACAGCTCTGAAGGCCGCCTGGACCCCGACTCAGGCTGCGAGACCCATGCGCAGGCCCATGAATGAGCTTTGGCGGGAAAGGAGAGGGGCTGAGTGAGGTTCCTCAGGGCCTGCAGAGCGGTGCTGAACCAGAGAAGGGAAAGAGCGTCACCGCAAGCGCTTGGCCCAAGCGAAAGAGCCAGTGGCTTCCGCTCCGGCCTGCGCTGAGCATGGACATTTGTCGCAGCCGGTGGGCACACGGTTGGGGCGATTGCGTGGGTGCGCAGCCGTGCAAGCATCCCGAGGAAGGGGGCCCATCCAGAGGGGACCCATGAGGGGGTGCTCACCTCAGTGGGGCGGGCTGCGGGCGCTCAGCTGCGCCACTGGACCCGGCTTCTCCCGAGCTCGTCCCCATGACAGCGTAGACCTGGGCAAGCAGGGCGACGAGCAGGTGGGGGAACTTGTTCTGCAGGACGCCTGCGGCCTCCGGCACGGAGAGGACAGCGCACAAGGCACTGGTGGCCTGCGGGCGAAGCACAGGAGAATTAGGCCCCGGAGGGCCTGGCTCCCCTCCCAGCCCTGCAAGGACGCGTGGGCCTCCCCGTCCACAGGGAGCAGGTGGGCCACGATTCTTACCCACACAGCCACACAGACTTAACATCTAAGAGAGAGAGAAGAGAAACAGTGAGGCCCCCCCACCCCACCCCCTTCATTCCACCCGTTATGGCCCTTCCCCAGCCATGGTGCCCCTGCCCGCGTGACGCCGCCCGGGATGCGTCTGTGCCTCCCTCAGAAACCAGGGACGGGCATTGTGCCCCTGCTGACGGTGCTGCCCTGGATGCCGGGAGAGGCACCCGCCCAGCCGCCCTCTGGCCAGCTGGCGAGGCGCCCCCAAAGCGCTCAGGCCCCCCGGCCAGTACTCCACCCGAGGAGGGAACTGAGGTCACGTACCGCCATGCGCATCCGGGTCTTGCTGTGCTGCCTGGATGTGCTTCCAGGATCCGCGTCCTCGTCCTGCAGCCGCTTCAGCAGAGGCTTTATCAGTCCGACGCTGGAATAGCGGTCGGCAGCCAGCGCCCTCCATATCTCCACTGCGGTTCTACAGGTTCCAGGAGAGAACTGAGGAGAAGATCGTGTGAGGCCTTCGATGTTTCTGCGGGGACGGCGTGAGGGAGGGAGGGGGTGGCCCGTCCCCTCGGAGCCCTTACTCGTCGCCTTCCACCGAGCAGTCCAGGAGGGCGCCCACCAGCCCGCGCATCCGCCGTGCGGCCAGGCTGCACACCGCCCTGATGGTCTCCTCCTTGGCGCACGGGTCCTCGATCTCGGGGAGGCAGGTGTAAATTCCCCTGACGATCGTGGGCAACTGGAAGGATGCGCGGAAGAGCTGGATGTCGTTAGGACGCTTTTCGTTCCGCACCCCTGCATGGCCAGCGCGCTCTGGGCTTTGGCAACCGTCCATGACATGGGTCAAGGGACATGGCGACGCTGCGGCTGCTTTGCCAGCCCGCCCCGCTCTGCTTCCGCCCTCAGCGAAGGCCGGGCTCGGAGGAGAGCCCCCGCAGCCCCGCATCTGTCCGTTGCTGCCCCGACGGGCCGGCAGGCCATCTGCCCCACCACCCCGCTCTTCACGGACCCTGGTTGAAACGAGGAGGGGTCGGGCGATTCTCTCACAGCCGATCCCCCTGGGGGAGCTGGCCTCGGGCTCCCAGGGGCTTCACCTCCTCCAGCCTCCACCAACCTTCCTGCCAGAGTTCCCCTGACATCACTGCTCTCCCCTCCCCTCTCCATCTCTCCCCTTTATGCACAGACAAACAAGGCAATTTAGGTGTGCATGAGCCCTTTCATGAATAACTCAGGCATTTTCTATTCTTGAGTTGTTTTGTGAGGTGTAATCACCGAAATTCTTGGTTGCTCTGAGTTGACTTGGTCGTTCTGAGTTTAACTCATAAACAACCCAGAGTTTCTGGGTCTGCGTGTCACAAAAAAACCCCGAATGTGGCCTTCCTGGGTGGCTAACAAAACCGGGAGTGGCTGCCATGCTCTGCTTGTCTCTGGCAATTCCTATGTTAAATAATCCAGGAATTGCCCAACGCCGTGCCTGTCATGACATGCAAACTAAGTCTACACCTGAAAAGGGTTCCCTTTATGGAGCACCCGTGTCCCGTGTCCTTTCTGTTTCTTACTTCGTCCATGTCCTTCCCACGTTCCTCCAGGAAGGAGCTCAGCAGCACCCCTGCGGCCTGAGCAAGGTTCTTCTCGGGGTGCGCGAGGTCCTGTATTGCCCTCAGCACCACGTCCGTGCTCTGAGCGGAGGACAGGTGCTCGCCAAACGCCTGGCCAAGGAAGAGAAGAGTGTCCCGTCAGGGGTCTCCCTAGCACACCCCATCGTTTCCCTCCCATCCAGGTGCGCCTTTGGGGGAGAGGCTGAGGACACATTGGCCCTGATCCGGCAAGGGGGAGTGGGTTGCTCTGTTGTGACTGATGTACTCAGGGCCCGGAGAATCCAGGTCCGTATGAGAAGGAGGTCCCTCTGTGGCGCCCGCAACTGGAGGATTGTGCTCCGCTCTGGGCTCCACCTTGCAGGAAGGACCCGGCCAGGTGAGAGTCGGATTGCAGGGAAGCCGTCTGAGGGCACCCTGAGGGATCTGGGTTTGCCGGGCTGCACCACTGCAGGCGCTTGTCCAGAGATCCTGTCTAATACTGCCCTCATTAAAACACTCCCTGGATATGCTCAGCACAAGCTGGACAGGACCCTTCTCCGGAACATGCTGCTTGGCATGTGCTGAGGTGGGGCTTCAAAGAGCATCTTCCCACCTGCAGATTGAAATGGTGCAGCCCAGCCAGAGCTGTACCACGCGCATTCTGCTCCTATGGCCTGAAAGTGAAGGAGGGGAGCAGGCAAAGTTTCAATTGGATTGGCGGCAGGAAGAGGAGCTCAGCAGACACAATCTGGATCCAAAAGGGCTGGAAGCCGGGCCAGCCAGAACTAACATCTTAGAACCGAACCTTTGGGAACCTGGAACCGTACCTTTGCCACTTTAGGGATCTGGTGGTGGAGTTGCGAGGGGCCAGAAAAGGTGGGATCTTCCTGGCGCCACTTCACTACCTTCCCCGTCTGATTCCTCTGCCTCCGCTGCTTCTCCTTGGCTAAGCCGTGCAGGGTTTCCTCCAAAAGGGAAAACACAAAACACCGTCAGTTTTCTCAGCGTCAGTCTGAGTCCTTGCCATTTGTCAGCCCAGCCCTAGCCACCCCGAAGTTTCTTTGCACGGGGGTGGCATATACATTTGTAAATATATAAATAAATAAAAACTTGCGCTGCCCCACCAAACATTCCTGCCCCCAGCAAAAGCAATTCCCACCCCTCTTCAAGTTCAGAGCCGGGGGGCAGACTAGATGACCCCTCCTAACTTGCTCTGTTTCTCTGTTTCCAGGATCGAGCCGAGCTTGGGCTGGATCGGCTCCACCTGCAGCGTCTCCACTGGGGCAGGGCTGCAGCTGAGGCAACTGGGGCAGAGGACACCAGGCAAGCGCTGCGGCCTCCAACGGCCCCGCCGGATTTGCCCCCTGGAGCAGAGGTGGAGGCAGAGCCACCAAAGCGCCCCCGTGCTCCGGTGCAGCGTGTCCTCCGAGCCGCGGGAAGAGAGCGGGACTGGCCAGCGGCCTCGGGAGAGCTTGCACTGTCCTGCCCGTGCTGCCGCCGGGCTCCAGACTCATGGGGCGGGACCGCGTGGTCCAGGCCCTCCGCGAGCCACAAAACAGACTCAACGAGCCTCTTGCGGCTCCAGAGCTCCGCCGTGGCCACCCCAGCATGTACCGTGGCCTGAGCGCACACCACTGTTGCCTGGAGCCAGTTGGGGTGTCTGGCTCCTGGTCTGCGGGTTGTGCCCGATGGGATGCAGAGTGCAGCCCATCTTCCATGCACCTGTCAGCCGCCAGGCACCCCCTTGTGCTTCACACGGAGCCCCCGGGGGAAGGCCGAGTCACCGGCGCCTGGAAGGATGGGCTGCCCGCTTTCCCTCTGGCCACCCGGAAGAAGGGCAGGGAGAGCACCTTCTGCAGGGCTTTGCTCACGAGCTCCGAGCTCACCTCCGACTGCAGAGGCGGCTTCAGGCACCTGTGGAGGAGGAGGAGGAGGAAAGCGGAGGGAGGGAGAGGTCATAAACCAGGCCGAGTGGGGAGGGGGGTCGCGCGACTCTCGGGCAGCCACGAGGCCGGGAGGTGGGGGGGCAGCAGGAGGCACTGACCCGAGGAGGGACGCCAGGCGAGATGGGCGTGCGGACGGGAGGCCTTGAAGGACTGGCTGCCTTTGGGGCGAGGGCAAGAAGGCTCTGCCTTCATGCAACCCAGGGCCTTCTTGGTTGTCCCCTTGACCCAAGCTCTCCTGCAGCTCCAAGTTTCACACCCATCAATTCCCTGCCTGGCAGCTTCCTTCGCTGTCCAGCTTTGGCCACCCAATGAGAAGGAGGGGTGCCTCGGAGAAGCCCCTGATGCTGGGAACGAGTGAAGGCTCAAGGAGGAGGGGGCAGCAGAGGCTGGGGTGGCTGGAAGGGGTCCCTGGAGCGGAGGGCGTGGGCTTGGGGGGACTCCAGGGGATGGTGGAGGGCAGGAGCCACAACTGGGAGCAAGCTGCACATGAGAGCAACTACCTGCTTCGAATCCTGCTTCCACTTGAACTCCTATTTGTAAACTTGGAAGTCCACGATTTCCTCCCCCTGGTCCTCCCAGTGCATACTGGGAGAACCATCTTCATGACTGGGAGGACCAGCAACCTCCCAGCCCATACTCAGAGGGCCCTGTTCAGAGAACTGCATCCTCTCCATTTCCCGTCCTAGATCAAATGCACCTGCTGCTCAACAGCCCTTTGCCGGAGCATCTTGAGGAGGGAGAGTAGCGAAAGAGCATCCCCTTTGGCAACGCATCTCCTTTGCCGGAGCCTCGTGAGGAGGGAGAGTTGCAGGGCAGAGGATGTGCAGTTTGTGTGTCCTGCTCATACTCCTCCCAGACCAGCGTTGGCCCAGATGAGTCCCAGTGCAGCGCTTTCTTAAGGAGCTCCGTAGAGAGAAGTTTGCACCATTTCGGGAAGATGGGCAGAAGATTTCTCTGCTGGATTCGGGGCCAGTGAAGCTCAGCCAGGCAGATGTTGCTGGTGCCTCATGAGAACAAGACATTTCCTCCCGCTAACGGAACAGTGTTTGTGTGCACTTTGCAAATATATGCATGTTGCAGTGGAGCTTTTGGCAAAGCAGTTTTAGATGCGCAAATCTGGCTGCGAGCTCCAGGGTCTGGGTTGTGCCTTGTTCTGGGAAGCATTTTTTTTTCTGCAATGCGCTGCATGTCACGTACCATCACATCATCCCCGATTTAGAGCCACCCCGTGAAGGGAAGTCCGCCAAAACGCCCTGTCCATGAGGGCGCCCTGCAGCTCTTCTAAGGGCAAGGCTGTGGCGTCCTGAATGGACCTGATCCAGCTCATCTCGGGCCTCCCTGCGCTTCCCTGCATGTGTCTCCAGCGTTGCCTGGCTTGATTGTCTTCTCCAGTCAGTCTCGCCTTCTTGTGAGGTGTCATGAGAAGGGCTACCACGACATGGAAGAAGGGGTGAACAGTCTGCTGATCAAATTCGCAGACGACACTAAAACTGGAGCAGTGGCCACAACTGAGAAGCAGGTACTCCAGATCCAAAAGGATCTGGACAGACTATGGAAGTGGGCAGGAGACAACAGGATGGCATTCAATGTGGAGAAGTGCAAGGTCTTGCACTTGGGGCATAGGAATAGCTGTCATAAGTACAGGTTAGGGGACAAGTGGCTGGAGAGCAGCACTTGTGAAAGGGACCTCGGGGTACTGGTTGACCGCAGGCTAAACATGAGTCAGCCGTGTGATGCGGTGGTCAAGAGGGCGAATGCCACCCTTGGTTGCATAGCCAGAAGTGTGGCTTCTAGATCAAGAGAGGTATTACTTCCACTCTACATGACTCTGGTGCGCCCGCAACTGGAGTATTGTGTTCAGTTTTGGGCCCCTCATTACAGAAAGGATATAGCCAGGTTGGAGTCCGTGCAGCGTAGGGCCACAAGGATGGTGGCTGGTTTGCAGGGGATGGGGTATGAGGCGAGACTGAGGGAACTGGGTCTCTTCAGCCTGGAGAAGAGGAGACTCAGAGGGGATATGTTGGCAACATACAGGTATGTGAGGGGGTGTCACATGGAGATGGGGAGAGGCCTGTTCTCCCCTGCAGAGGAAGGCAGGACGCGTTTCAATGGAGCCAAGCTCAGGGAGCCAAGGTTCAATTTGGATGCCAGGAAGCACTTCCTGACAGTTAGGACCCCGAGGGCGTGGAATGGGCTTCCACGGGAGGTCGTTGAGGCCCCGTCGGTGAGGGTGTTCAAAGATAGGCTGGACATGCACATGGTGGGCATGTCATGAGCGGAGCCGGCTGGTGCCGGAGGTCAGACTAGATGGCCCAGGAGGCCCCTTCTGACTCGCTCTGTTTTTATGTTTCTATGTTTCTATGTTTCCCCTGACTCCCGGCCCAAGTTTTTGTTTTATGACGGTATGCTGAAATGTGTCTCCCCTCTTCCATGCAAGGGGCTTGCTTAGTACAATGGAAGGAGCTCTTCAGCAGAGCTACACGCTGGATCTCCAGCTGGGAGCTCGCCCCCTTCTGGATCAGCCCCGAGCCCTTCTCCACACGTCCAGACGGGGAGACACCCTCAGCGGCGGCCCAGGCGCCGAGGCGGGGAGAGAGCAGCAAGGGGAAGGGCTGTTGCGGGAGGAGGGTGCCCACGAGAACACCCTGTGTCGGCCCCTGTGTGCCCTTTGGTTTTCGGGGCCCTGGCTGGCCAGGGCCAGATCCGAGTCGCTCTTCAGCCAGAAACGGCTTCGATAGCCTTTGGCCAGCCAAACTCTCACAGCGTGGAAACCACACTGCCTACACGGCAGTGCGGCCGAATGTGCAGAGGGCGCTTGCACATGGCCGGAGCCCCATCTGCACCTGCGCTGCTCGCCATGCGCCTTTCCCATGAGTCAGGCAGCATTGTTCCCCTTGACATGTGTAACAAAGCAGAGTCTCGAGCGGCCGGCTTGCTTCGCACTTGCGCGGTCGAGATGCAACGCCCAGCGGTTTGGTGGCAGGGACCCCTCTCGGCCCAAGGGCCCAGTCAGTGCTGGAGCCGCTGTCTGGAGCTGCGCTGCAGAGGCCCTCGGGGCTGAAGGCAGAGGTCGCGGGGTCCCAGTTGCACCCAAATGCAACACCTGCCGGTGTGGTTTCATTTCAGCCTCTTCCTGCCACAAAAGCAAAAGAACCCTGGCTTAAGTGCTGACGAGGCGAAGCGTGTACCGTATTTTTCGCTCTATAAGACGCACCTGACCATAAGACGCACCTAGTTTTTAGAGGAGGAAAACAAGAAAAAAAATATTCTGAATCAAATGGTTTACTGAACTATTTAATAAACTATGGGATGTGTTGGGATCTCTTAATCCCAGTTGCTTTACTCTCATGTGCCTCTAGCATACTGTGTGCATGACCCCCCCCCCCCCATCCCGCACAGACTGTGCATGTAACTGTTAGGGGATGAAAACATCTTGTATAGAATCCATCTCTGCAGTCCCTTCAATGCCACATGTATTTCCTGTAGGTCTGAATAAACTGTCAATATTCTTTTGAATATTTTTAAGAAAAATAAGATCATGGCATCCGGTCCTCTCACTTCCTGGCAAAGAGATGGGGAAGAAATGGAGGCAGTGACAGATTTTATTTTCCTGGGCTCCAAGATCACCGCAGATGGGGACTGTAGCCAAGAAATTAGAAGACGCTTGCTCCTGGGGAGGAAAGCTATGGCAAGTCTAGACAGCAGACTAAAACGCAGAGACATCACCCTGCCGACAAAAGTGCGTATAGTCAAGGCTTTGGTTTTCCCAGTTGCAATGCATGACTGTGAAAGCTGGACCAGAAGGAAGGCTGAGCGCCAAAGGATTGAGGCCTTTGAGTTGTGGTGCTGGAAAAGACTCCTGCGAGTCCCTTGGACCGCAAGGCGATCAAACCGGTCAGTCCTAGAGGAGATCAACCCTGACTGCTCTTTAGAAGGCCAGATAGTGAAAATGAAACTCAAATACTTTGGCCACCTAATGAGAAGGAAGGACTCCCTGCAGAAGAGCCTAATGCTGGGAAGAGTAGATGGCAAAAGAAGAAGGGGACAGCAGAGGATGAGGTGGCTGGATGGAGTCACAGAGGCGGTTAGTGTGAGCTTGAGTGGACTCTGGGGGATGGTGGAGGACAGGAGGGCCTGGAGGAATGTTGTCCATGGGGTCGCGATGGGTTGGACACGACTTTGCGACTAACAACAAAATTCTTTTGATTGCACACCCCCAGCATACCTGCTCTCTCTGGTTTTTCTTGCCTCTATCTTAGACAGAGAAGGTGAGCAATGAGGAGAGACCTAAATTCAATCCTCCAACTTTTCTCTCTCTCTTTTTTTCATATTTAAAAGTGATGCTTAAGAAACTTGGGCTGCATCTACGCATCCTTTTGAGTTGAGAGAAATGTTCACTCAGTGGTCTCTTGTGTGTCATTCCTTCCTCTGGACCAAGGGCATGAAAATCTAACATTTGCACAGTTGCAGAGATCACTATAATAATTGTGTTTCTTGTATCCTCAATTGGGAAGGGAACTTGATATCCACACTGTTTTTGTTAAGCATTTAGAAGTCCCAGTTAATTATCCATGAGGTATTAAAAGGCCCAACCCTTGAGAGACAAAGCTGAATTGTGGGGAACTTCCCTTCCATTCCCAAAAGGTATTTCAAGCTCACTACACTTCTGCTGTTGAATCTTTTTTTTTTTTTCCAGAACAAAGGAGTGATGGGTGTTTTCATGGGGATTAACCCTTTTTTTTTCAGAGAGGAGGAAAATGTCCCACTTTCCACTTTTTCACACCATGCATAAAGTCTGATAGGGGAGCTGCTCCAATCCCTTGATTGTTTTAGTTGCCCTTCTTTGCACTTTTTCCAACAATGTCATTTTTCAGGTGTGGTGGCCAGCACTGTACACAATACTTTAAGTATGGTCATATTAAAGATTTGTGTAAGAGGAATATGATCTTGGAAATTTGATTTTCAATTCCTTTCCTAATTATGGCATTTCCTCCTAACATTTGACATTTTCATCAAGCTGTCCCCCACATTCTCAAGACCCCTTTCTTGGTCTGTCAGCACTAGTTCAGATTCCATCAGCTTATACTTGAAGATGAGATTCTTTTCCCCCAGCATGCTAACTTTACACTTGCTTACACTGAAAGCATTTGCCGTTCTGATGCCCTTTTTCCCAGCTCAGAGAGATCCCACTGGAATTCCTTACAATCCCTTTTCAATGTTTTATTTTAGTATCATCAGCAAACTTGGCTACTTTATTGCTCACTTCCAATTCCAGATCATTTATGAACAGGTTGAAAAGCACTGATCCTAATGCAGAATCTTGTGAGAATACCATGCATTCTCAATGTTGGCTTTCAATTCTGTAATCAGTTACTGATCCATAGGACGACATGTGTGTGCACACACAGCCCTTATTCCATCACTGCCAGGTTTTCTCAAGAGTCTGTTGATGGATTTTATCAAAAGGCTTTTGGAAGAAACAATGTCTATTTGACTGCTCAGTCCATGTGTCCAGCTCTTGACATTGTCAATTGCTTCTCTCACATCTCAAAGAGAACGCTGCTTCAATGTATACTGTTTCTTAACCTGTTAAACTTTAATAAAAGGATTGTGCTTCTAAAGCAAAGCATCATCTGTGCCTGCCCCCTGTGGTGTGGGGGGGGGGGCGGATCGGCGCGGGATGGCAGTGCGGGATGACAGTGCGAGAGGCGGAGGCTTTAGAAGGATTGGCGTGGGGGGGGAGGTGGGGAGCTTCCCGGTGGGGGTGATCAGTTTGCGGAGTTCGAGGTGGAGCAGGGCACGCCAAGCACATGCCGGCCTGGTGGTGCCGGCGGGCGGGCAGCGTCCCGGGTGTCAGGCACATTCGCTCTATAAGACGCACAGACATTTCCCCTTAGTTTTGAGGGGGGGAAAAGTGCGTCTTATAGAGCGAAAAATACGGTAAATCCTGGCAATTCAAATCTCATTTCTGCCCGAAGTTCACTAGGGGCCTCGACTCTTCCATCTGCGAAAAGGGTATGATGGTGAGAATACTGTTCTTCCTGCACCTCAGTAAATTTGCCAGTTGACTCATAAGGTTTGCCCATGAATGACACTTGCAAATAAAACTTTGGCACGCTTGATTTTGCAAAGATTATCAGAATGCGTCAAAGCACTTCTCCGAGTGATGCACTTGGCCTTGCAATGCTGGGACCCCCTTGGACTCGGGGGAGGAGGCAGGTTGCCAGCTATCCAGCCCCCCCATGGGCATCGGGATCGCTCTTGTGCCTGTAGCCGGAGTGTGACTGGCAGAAATCGGCCGGCAACCCCTTTCCCTGCGTGGCAGTTAATAGTGCCCACTTACAACCGCTCTGCAGGTAGGACTGCCCTTCCAGGCCCAGGGGCTTTCTGGGTGTTTAGCAGGCCTACTGTTACAGTGTAACCCGGAGGCTACCCAGACACAACTCTAACACAAATTAGTCAATCGCAAAGTACTTTATTGAAGCCAGCGACTACACGGGGCAACAATCCTGCCCAATATGCTGTCTTCCTGGCTCAAAGTTCAAGCCGGCTTTTGGAATCTGTTGTTATTTGCAAAGGAAAGTTCTCTTTCTTGCTGCCTGGGTGCTCTGATTTGAGTCAGGAGCTCTGGGTGTGTAGAAGAAAGCGTGTTTTGGGGGTATGAAAGAGGGCAAATTGCCACTGAAACGCCTTATGAGTCACACGAATGCCCCGATTCCAGCTATGGGCGAAAGGGCCCGGAGCTGTGGGAGTGGGACGGAGGCTGCCATTGTGCCCGGTGGGTGTACAGGCTGCTGGTCTGGGTGCCCACGTTTCTCTTCTAAACCAGTTCAGCTCCTGGCCCTTCAGCATTCAGCAGGCACACAGAAGTCTTGGGGGTGAGGGCTGTCCATGGCAGAGCAATACAATAAGCGGGAAGGTTTCATCTGCTCAATTTCTGGGTGTCAGACAGATACGAAACAGCAGAAGGGCCCCAGAGCAACAAAGCCACGCAGCCACGCTAGGGACTCGTGCTGCCAGCTTTCTGCTTCAACCACCCCTTCTCCTAGCCTTTCAGCTGCACGCGGTCAGTGGGAAATTAGGATGTCATGCCCAGAAAAGCTTTGCCAGTTGCTCCGCTCAGTTGAAAGCACAGGTGCAGCTCAGGCGCTGGGGAGGTCAGCTGGCCCCCTTGGAGATCGAGACAACAAGAAGACGCCCCGCATTTCAGCCGGGCTCCCGCAGGAGACCTCCTGGCTGCCGAGCTGGTGCCCAGTCTGTAGGGAGGGCGGAAATTCGTCCCATTGCAGGTGGCTCAACGCTGAGCTTTTCCAGCAAGCGGCTTCCCTCTCCCGGTGGAAGTTGCTGTTGTTGCTGCTGTTGAGGTTGTTTTGGGCATGTGTCGCGGCCACAGGAAGCAAGCGGAGCGCAGGTGTAACACGAGTGCCTCTTCCACTCCGGTTTGCTTCTCTGGCTGGAATTTAAACAAGTGCTTTTGCTCACTCATGTCTCACCTGCCACTTCTGCCTTTCATGGAAGTCTTTCCATATTCCATGTTGGTGGTTCCGCATTTCTACTGGCTTCGAGTCACAAAGGGGGATTTTTTCAATGTCTCAAGTGTCGTGGTCAGAAAGTGAAGGGGAATCTTGGGTATCAAAAGAAGAGTGTTTCGAGATGCAATTGGGCAGCTACCAAACTAAAATCGGCTTCACCCCATCAGTTGATCAACGAATAGCTAGAAATCCAAGCCGACGCCTCTCGACTGGGATCCTGCAAAGAGCAGGGCAAACCCGACATGTCCTTGAGGAACATGCCCAGATGCCGCGGGTCGGGGACAAGGAAAGGGCCAGAAAGCCGATGCCCGAGTCCTCCAGGACTCATCACTGGGTGGGATGCCAGGTGGGAGGGGCAGGGGCAGGGGCCACGGGGAGACAAGAGGAAGGGTCTGCAGCCGGGGAAAGGGAACACAAGGCAATGTCTTGGGCGAAGACGGCGCGCTCCCTGTGTGGGGGGCGCCCGCTCGTGCAGGGGCGCATTAAACTCTGACTGCTTGGTACTTTGCCTCCCGTGGCATCACTGCCCGGATTTCATGCCTTACACTGTTCGCCCCGATCCTCTCACGGATCGGCCCCCATGCGGAGTGACCCGGAGCCGTTCCACACAATCCCAGTGCGCTGCGCCCGTGTGAGCTGGAAGCCTTGTGCGGCCCACAGCAGGTGCTCCTGTTCTCCTGACCGTTTGGCCGGGTCCCTCGCAGATCTTCCGAGAGCTTTCCTTTGGTGTCTCACGCCAAGCAGAGAAGGGAGGGTTAGTATGTTCAGGGCAGGAGCCTTGAACGGGCCGGGGAGGCCCTGAACACCAGGGAAGGAGATGCAGGGAAGCATTGGCCTTCACCTCTTCCGCTTCGAGACCCGGCCCACCACTGTCCCTGCGCCGTCCACGGCACGAGAACCGGCGGCACCCCATCAGCTGCGCTGCCAACCGCAGCACCCCAAAGCACCCCAAAAGCAGTTGGCCAGAGGGAGGCCCCAAGAACAGCTGCCCGCAGGACGGCCAGATAGTGAAACACCACAGTTCTCCTCACCCAGGAGGGAGGGGACCCGGCCAGCACGCTGCCAGGGATACACAGAGAGCTATCTGCTTGGAGTGGCTGAGAGCGGTTTTTTCTAAACTAAAACCTCAGTAATCAGGTCTTATTGCGGGGTTGGCACCTGGCGATAAATAACTGGGCTTCGGGTTGCAGTTTGGGCACGTGGTCTCTAGAAGGGACGCCATCACTGACGCAGGGATAAAACGCATGTTCCGGGGTGCCACTTTCGAGACTCTGCCTGGGCTGAGCATCCCCTTTCGTCTCCCTGTGTTATATAGTGCACTTGAAGAACGCTGCCTCGGCCCGAAGTCTCATTCTGGGCTCCCTGGGACCCCGGTCTGGCTCCGGCCGGGGTCGCCCTAGCAGTCGGCTGGCTCAGTTCCGCCACATGAAGGTTCTGTTTGCGTTTGTGAGTTGCCACGAGCAACTCACAGTTCTCCTGACTGTTGAGCAGCACATGCAGTTAATCCTGTAGAGCAGAGCAATGCAGAGCATGCTTTTCTCTGAGGAGGGCCCCAGTATGGACTGGGAGGAATATGGTCCTCCCAGTATGGACTGGGAGGACGAAGATCCTCCCAGTATGGATTGGGAGGACCAGGGGGAGGAGATGATGGACTTCGAAGTTTACAAGTAGGAGTTCAAATGGAAGCAGGATTTGAGGCAGGTAGTTGCTCAGGTGTGCAGCTTGCTCCCAGTTGTGGCTCCGGCCCTCCACCATCCCCTGGAGTCCCCCCAAGCCCACGCCCTCCGCTCCAGGGACCCCTTCAGCCACCAGTTTGAAACTTGGAGCTGGAGGAGAGCTTGGGTCAAGGGGACAACCAAGTGGGCCCTGGGTCGCATGAAGGCAGAGCCTTCTTGCCCTCGCCCCAAAGGCAGCCAGTCCTTCAAGGCCTCCCGTCCGCACGCCCATCTCGCCTGGCGTCCCTCCTCGGGTCAGCGCCTCCTCCTGCCCCCCCACCTCCCGGCCTCGTGGCTGCCCGAGAGTCGCGCGACCCCCCTCCCCACTCGGCCTGGTTTATGACCTCTCCCTCCCTCCGCTTTCCTCCTCCTCCTCCTCCGCAGGTGCCTGAAGCCGCCTCTGCAGTCGGAGGTGAGCTCGGAGCTCGTGAGCAAAGCCCTCCAGAAGGTACTCTCCCTGCCCTTCTTCCGGGTGGCCAGAGGGAAAGCGGGCAGCCCATCCTTCCAGGCGCCGGTGACTCGGCCTTCCCCCGGGGGCTCCGCGTGAAGCACAAGGGGGTGCCTGGCGGCTGGCAGGTGCATGGAAGATGGGCTGCACTCTGCATCCCATCGGGCACAACCCGCAGACCAGGAGCCAGACACCCCAACTGGCTCCAGGCAACAGTGGTGTGCGCTCAGGCCACGGTACATGCTGGGGTGGCCACGGCGGAGCTCTGGAGCCGCACGAGGCTCGTTCAGTCTGTTTTGTGGCTCGCGGAGGGCCTGGACCACGCGGTCCCGCCCCATGAGTCTGGAGCCCGGCGGCAGCACGGGCAGGACAGTGCAAGCTCTCCCGAGGCCGCTGGCCATTCCCGCTCTCTTCCCGCGGCTCGGAGGACACGCTGCACCGGAGAACGGGGGCGCTTTGGTGGCTCTGCCTCCACCTCTGCTCCAGGGGGCAAATCCGGCGGGGCCGTTGGAGGCCGCAGAGCTTGCCTGGTGTCCTCTGCCCCAGTTGCCTCAGCTGCAGCCCTGCCCCAGCGTCCTAACGACATCCAGCTCTTCCGCGCATCCTTCCAGTTGCCCACGATCGTCGGGGGAATTTACACCTGCCTCCCCGAGATCGAGGACCCGTGCGCCAAGGAGGAGACCATCAGGGCGGTGTGCAGCCTGGCCGCACGGCGGATGCGCGGGCTCGTGGACGCCCTCCTGGACTGCTCGGTGGAAGGCGACGAGTAAGGGCTCCGAGGGGACGGGCCACCCCCTCCCTCCCTCACGCCGTCCCCGCAGAAACATCGAAGGCCTCACACGATCTTCTCCTCAATTCTCTCCTGGAACCTGTAGAACCACAGCGGAGATATGGAGGGCGCTGGCTGCCGACCGCTATTCCAGCGTCGGACTGATAAAGCCTCTGCTGAAGCGGCTGCAGGACGAGGACGCGGATCCTGGAAGCACATCCAGGCAGCACAGCAACACCCGGATGCGCATTGCGGTACGTGACCTCAGTTCCCTCCTCGGGTGGAGTACTGGCCGGGGGGCCTGAGCGCTTTGGGGGCGCCTCGCCAGCTGGCCAGAGGGCGGCTGGGCGGGTGCCTCTCCCAGCATCCAGGGCAGCACCGTCAGCAGGGGCACAATGCCCGTCCCTGGTTTCTGAGGGAGGCACAGATGCATCCCGGGCGGCGTCACGCGGGCAGGGGCACCATGGCTGGGGAAGGGCCATAACGGGTGGAATGAAGGGGGTGGGGTGGGGGGGCCTCACTGTTTCTCTTCTCTCTCTCTTAGATGTTAAGTCTGTGTGGCTGTGTGGGTAAGAATCGTGGCCCACCTGCTCCCTGTGGACAGGGAGGCCCACGCGTCCTTGCAGGGCTGGGAGGGGAGCCAGGCCCTCCGGGGCCTAATTCTCCTGTGCTTCGCCCGCAGGCCACCAGTGCCTTGTGCGCTGTCCTCTCCGTGCCGGAGGCCGCAGGCGTCCTGCAGAACAAGTTCCCCCACCTGCTCGTCGCCCTGCTTGCCCAGGTCTACGCTGTCATGGGGACGAGCTCGGGAGAAGCCAGGTCCAGTGGCGCAGCTGAGCGCCCGCAGCCCGCCCCACTGAGGTGAGCACCCCCTCATCGGTCCCCTCCGGATGGGCCCCCTTCCTCGGGATGCTTGCACGGCTGCGCACCCACGCAATTGCCCCAACCGTGTCCCACCGGCTGCGACACATGTCCATGCTCAGCGCAGGCCGGAGCGGAAGCCACTGGCTCTTTCGCTTGGGCCAAGCGCTTGCGGTGACGCTCTTTCCCTTCTCTGGTTCAGCACCGCTCTGCAGGCCCTGAGGAACCTCACTCAGCCCCTCTCCTTTCCCGCCAAAGCTCATGCATGGGCCTGCGCATGGGTCTCGCAGCCTGAGTCGGGGTCCAGGCGGCCTTCAGAGCTGTGATCCAACCCATTGTGTCTGCTGTCTGCTGTTGCAGGACCGTGTTTGCGTCCCACAAGACGCACCTCAAGATGACCTTCAGGCTGGCCAGCGCCTACCTGCGCCACTCTGGCCTGAGGGAGAAGACGGTGGGCACGGCCATCTTCACGGAGGTGAGCGTTCCAGGCCAGGGACAACTGCAGCCCCTTCGACAGCCGGAGTGCCTTGGCGCACTGCGCCCTCGGAGACACGGAGGGGAGCAAGGCCAGGCAGACCCAGGTGCCCTGGGGGCTTCTGCTCCGGCCAGCGGCCTGTCGCTGGACCGTAGGGAGGGCTCTGCAGGGTTGCCAGTGCCCAGGTCTGCGAGGCCATTTCAGGCTGCCGTGACTAAAGAAAGCACGGGGCCTGGAGACATGTGTCGGCCGCCACTCTGACGCGTCAAGCCGTGCAGCCTGCCCTCCCGTGTGTCCCCCGTCACTTGGAGGTGGAGCAGTTTGGCTTCACGGGCACCGACCTCCTCCCACACCTCCTAAGATACTTCAGTGATGTAAGTCCGCAGGCACGTGAGAAGCGGGCTCTGTCCCCCCCATGCGAGGTGGCCCACCAGCATCCCTCAGACTCCCTTTGGCAGAACTTCTCCTTATCTAGAGCATCCACTGGAGAGAGAGCTGCAGACAGAGCATCGCCTTTGGCTGGGATTCCCCTTTGGCAGAGCTTCTTGAAGAAGGAGAGTTGCGGATCGATCAGCTTCTTGAGGAAGGAGGGATGGCGGATAGAGCATCGCCTTTGGCAGAGCTTCTCCTTTGCCAGAGAACCGTGAGAAGGTAGAATGGGGCGTAGAGCAACAAGCTTAACAGAGCTTCTCCTTTGCCAGAGCATCATTTGCAGGGAGAGTTTTGGATAAATCAGGATCTTGAAGAGGGAGAATTTTGGATAGAGCATCGCCTTTAGCAGGGATTCTCCTTTGCTATAGTAGTGGGAAGAGGGAGAGTTGTAGAGCATCACCTTTGGCAGAAATTCCCCTTAGCCAGAGCGTCATGAGGAGCGAGAGTGGAGGATAAATCAGGATCTTCAGGAGGCAGAGTTTTGGATAGAGCATCACCTTTGCAGAGCTTCTCCTGTGCCAGAGCTTCACGAGGAGGGAGAGTTGGGGAGAGAGCAACAATCTTAGCAGAGTCTTTGTGTGCTTCAGGGCCCCTGCCTCCCGAGGCGGCCTCGTCCGTGGGAAGGGGTGCCTGGACGGGAGAAATGGGATGAATCTGTTCGGCTTTCTGGCCTCCCAGCAGACGTCTCGCTCTTCAATTCCACTCTGTGGAAGCTCCTGTAGATGGAACGGCAAAGTCAGGGAAGCTCCCGTGAAGCACCTTGCGCACTGACCCTCCCGACGCAAAAGAGGAAGTGGAAGCAGCGGCAAGCGAGCCGGAGCGGCACTTTGCGGAAGTCCCTGCAGCACCCGCACACTGGTCGCTGGACTGGGGCCTCCCAGGGAAACACTGCGCAAAACCACAAGGATGTTCCACCTGGGATTGGTTATCCGGCTCAAAGATGGCAGTCTAAACCCGGATGCAAAGATTCCATTAAGGCTGCACAATAAGCCAAAGATTGGTAGTTTTATGGATGGCAGATCAACACTTATCTTTTGAAGGCAAAGGTTCAATAGCCAGAAGTGTGGCTTCTAGATCGAGAGAGGTATTCCTGCCACTCAGTATGTATTTATTTATGTATTTATTTATCAATTTATATCCTGCCTTTTTCCTGCAAAGGGCTCAAGGCAGCTAACAGCATTCTCCTCCTCCTCCATCTTATCCCCACAACAACAACCCTGTGAGGTAGTTGTGCTGAGAGTCTGTGACTGACCCAACATCACCCAGTTGGTTCCATGGCTGAGCAGGGACTGGAACCCAGGTCGTCTGTGTCCCAGTCCCATGCTCTTAACCACTACACCAATATGCCTCTGGTGCGCCTGCAACTGGAGTACTGTGCTCAGCTTAGGGCCCCTCGTTACTGGAAGGATATAGCCAGGTTCGAGTCAGTGCAGCGAAGGGCCGCAGGGTTGGTGGCCGGTTCGCAGGGGATGGGGTATGAGGTGAGACGGAGTGAATTGGGTCTCTTCAGCCTGGAGAAGAGGAGACTCGGAGGGGATCTGTTGGCGACATGCAGGTATGTGAGGGGGTGTCACACGGAGGTGGGCAGAGACCTGTTCTCCATGCACAGGAAGTTCATTTACGTGAGTTATACCCCTGCCACAAATTAGCCGGAAAGGCCCCCTGGGCAGGTGACTCGCATGCTAAATGGCTATCTAGATGACTACCGTGCTAAATAGATTCTATCTGCAGCTTCACTTGAACATTCAGAATGGGTCAGCAGGTGGCAACTCGCAGATATGTAATCATGTGTTATGTACGTGAAAAAGCGACCATGTAAAAAACCAGGTCGGGGCAAGTTTGACTCTGAGTTGCACAATCACAAAAAGCACAGGGCGGCTTTGTCTCCCCGCCTCCTCTTTAGCGCCTCCACAATGGAGAAGTGAAACACACGCGGGAACATCAGGATATATAAATCTTCATGTGACTCGTTTGCTAAGTTGGAAAAGAAGACAGTTGGAGTACAAGAAATGACGAGCGGATACGATCTATCACATGATTTATTACAGGCATGTCTTTCGGTGCGAATGGAGAAGCTGGCACAATCAGAGGAGTTAATGAGACTATTGGACTTGCTTGCTATGCTGGAGAAAAAGAAAACAGTTGACCATTTCAGGCGATCTTATAGTCTGAAGACAGATATATTTGGTAGAGGTGTAAAGAAGAAATGTAAAGGGGAGATAGGAGAACTCTGTTCTTGTTATTTCAAAAAGGGGTGAGGCATTGAGGTTGGCGTGCTAATATGTGACATAGAAAAACTGTGCTATTGTGTTTGGTGACGCATTATGCCTTTGATTTTATCTGCATTTGAAAATAAGAGAATTTATGATAGGTATTAATGGTCACCAAATTGAGGATGTTCTCGATGCTATTCCTAACTGTAAGGAGTTATCTTTCTCTCTTTCTTCGATTCTCTTTCTATTTTTAAAAAAAGGGATGATTTAAATAGACTGGTATGTAGACATGCGATAAAGAAAGGCTGACTTAATAACTTAGCTTAATGAAACCGTGTTCAATGGATATCTCTGACTCTTTTTGAAATTGAAAGTAGGAGAACTTATTTTATAATAAAAAACTATATGGAGTTAACTATAGTTGATTAAATGGAGTTTAAACTAAGGTGAAATATTAGTGAGCTTAAAGAGGATTGGCTTAAAGCTATCACCAAACAGGGGATAGTGACCAAATAGAGGCGTTAAACTGTTATTAGAGAGGCTAAATGGATGTTTTGGATGTTGTTTGTAACCGTAAGGAGTTATTTTTCTCTTTCTCTTTGTTCCTCTGTTTATTTTAAAAAGGGATGATTTAAATAGACTGGTATGTAGACACGAGATAAAGAAAGGCTGACTTAATAACTTCGCTTAATGAAACCGTGTTCAGTGGGTATCCCTGACTATATCTGAAATTGAAAATAGGAGAACCTATTTTGTAATTAAAAACTACATGGAGTTAACTATATCTGTTTAAATGGAGTTTAAGCTATGATGAAATATTTGTGAGTTTTAAGAGGATTGGTTTAAAGATATCACTAAGCAGGGTAGTTAGGGTGCTCATTGAGATGTCAAATAGATCTTTCTGAGGTTACTACTAATCTTGGTAGCGTGGAAGTTATTTTGTATAAAAATAAAAATAATAAGTTTTTCAAGTGTTTAGAAATGTCTAGAGGAAACTTATTATTGAAGGAGAAAAAAGATGTAATTTCACCCAACTTGGAGAAGCTTCCCTTGAATAATGGACAAGAGAAGCAGGACTTTTCAAGAGAGAAAGATGGGATTGATGCTATGGAAGAAGGAAGATTGTGACTTCTACCAAATTTGAAAATAAACCATGAATTGGCTGGAAAGACGGGACTTGGTTCTAAAGATGTTTTTATATTATTATAAAAAGGAGTAAAATAAGAGTATCGTATGTTAAAAGACATGTTGTAGGGGCTGATCCAGTAGATCTGATGTGTGTGATGATGGACATGTGTAGTTTGTAGTTTAAAAACTCCAGTAAAATCTATTAAAAAAACCCCACACATGAGGGAACGTGGCTCCCGTGGGGGAAAGCACTGCCCTCCTCTGGCTGCCATTGCCACGGATTCCACAGAGGAGACAAGCCACTCGCTTCTCCCACGGAGAGTTGGCGCATGAGGCTCACCCATCATCTGTTTAAGCCGTTGTTTGTTGCCTGTCCTGGATTTGACCAGCACGTGATCAAACAACCCACGGTGGGTTTGCTGAGTCCACGGGAGGTTGGCTGCCCTCCTCCTTCCCCACGTCCCAAATGCATTTGTGGCACTACAAGGTGGTTGTTAGTCGCGAAGTCGTGTCCGACCCATCGCGACCCCAGGGACAACATTCGTCCAGGCCTTCCTGTCCTCCACCATCTCCCGGAGTCCAGCCAAGCCCACGCCGACTGCTTCACGGAGGGGGTCCGTCCAGCCCCCTCGCTCTCCGCCATCCCCTTCTCCTTTTGCCTCAATTGTTCCCAGCGTTTGTGCTTTCTAAGCCACGTATGCATCTCCCCCCAGTTCTGAAAGGACAAAGTGTCCCCCCCGAAGCGTCGCAAGGTAGAACCTGCGGGTCGCTCAGACAAGCACCTGCCTTTGCAAAAGCACCAGGGAATGAATTACCTGTGGCAGAGAAGCAGGACGAAACCGCAACAGCGACTCACTCCCCGAGGACAGATCCTGCCCTCCTCAGAGGGAGACCAGAGGGGAGACCGGAGGCACCGTTGCTTCTCCCTGACCTTGTGAAGATCCAGGGTGTCTCCCAGCTGGGGGGGCCTTGAAGCCCTGGAGGGAGGCTTCCCCGTTGGGAAGGGGGGGCTTCCTGGGCTAAACTTAGGGGTTTTGACAGAGAAAGAGACCTGACAGTGGGGGTATGTTATCGCCCTCCAGGTCAACTTGAGACCCTGGATGATGTCCTGACAGGCCAGATTCTAAGGATATCTCGGGGGAGAGACACAGCAATTATGGGGGATTTCAATCTCCCGGATATTACTTGGGAGACTCACTCGGCGGTGACAGCCAGGTCACGTCGCTTCCTAGAAGCTCTAGAGGGTGGGTTTTTCACACAGAGGGTCCGAGAGGCGACGAGGGGGGGAAACATCCTGGACTTGGTCTTGACCAATAGGGAGGAGCTGATAGATGAAGTACAGATGAGGGGAGCTCTGGATGCGAGTGATCACTCCATCCTTTGCTTTGAGATCAGGGGACTGGGGCCGTGCAGCAGGGCGAGCACTAGAAGCTGGGACTTCAAGAGGGCCAACTTTGGCCAACAGAAGGCCAGGCTGGGGAAAGGCTCCTGGGATAGGTTACTGGAAGGTAAGCGAGTTGAGGAGGGGTGGATGGCACTCAAAAGGGAGGTTGTGCAGGCGCAAGCCCTGACGACACCTCTAGTCAGTAAGGTGGGGAGGCGGAGGAGAGTGCCGCCATGGATGCGAAAGGAGGTGGTTAGGGGGATTAGACGAAAGAGGAACCTCCATAGGAAATGGGTACTGGGGGAAATAGACAAAAGGGTATACCGGGAGGAGGAGGCCCGTTGCAGAAGGATTCTTCGCAAGGCTAAGGCTGATTACGAGCTGAGACTTGCCAAGAATATCAAGAGCAACAAAAAGGGCTTCTTCCAGCATGTAAATAGGAAAAGGAAGGGGAGACAAGTGGTGGGACCACTAAATAAGGAGGAAGGAGATCCAGTGACTGACATGAGGGAACAGGCACAGATGCTAAATGACTATTTTGCCTCTGTGTTCTCCCCAAAGCAGGACGGGGGATATCCGTATAGGAGATTGGATGAGGCTGGGGACTTAGGGGCAGAGATTAGAGTCACCCCCCTTGAAGTCGAGGGGCTCCTCAGGGCATTGGACATTACAAAGGCGCCAGGCCCTGACGGGTTACACCCGAGAGTACTTAGAGAGTTGGCAGGGGTTCTCTCACGCCCGCTGGCCTCCATTTTTGAGGCCTCGTGGAGAACGGGTGAAGTTCCAGAGGACTGGAGGGTGGCATCGGTGGTCCCAATTTTCAAAAAGGGTAGTAGGAAGGACATGGGGAATTATAGACCGGTTAGCCTTACGTCCATTGTAGGAAAAACAATGGAAAGGCTCATAATAGAGAGAGATCTAGTGATGCTAGATAGGGAAGGGAGGCTGACAGCCACACAACACGGCTTCCGCAGAAACAGGTCCTGCCAGACAAACTTTGTGGAATTCTATGACAAGGTTTCAAGATGGCTAGAAGGAGGGGATGCAGTGGATGTGGTATACCTGGATTTCAGCAAGGCCTTTGACAAAGTGCCCCATGATATCCTGGTGGAGAAACTGAGGAGTTTTGGGATACACCAAAGCACTGTCCGGTGGATTAGGGCATGGCTGACTGACCGAAAGCAGAAGGTAACCATTAGCGGGGAATCGTCGGGATGGCAGCCAGTGACAAGCGGGGTCCCCCAGGGCTCTGTCCTGGGGCCGATCCTGTTTAATCTTTTCATTAACGACATGGAAGAAGGGGTGAACAGTCTGCTGATCAAATTCGCAGACGACACTAAAACTGGAGCAGTGGCCACAACTGAGAAGCAGGTACTCCAGATCCAAAAGGATCTGGACAGACTATGGAAGTGGGCAGGAGACAACAGGATGGCATTCAATGTGGAGAAGTGCAAGGTCTTGCACTTGGGGCATAGGAATAGCTGTCATAAGTACAGGTTAGGGGACAAGTGGCTGGAGAGCAGCACTTGTGAAAGGGACCTCGGGGTACTGGTTGACCGCAGGCTAAACATGAGTCAGCCGTGTGATGCGGTGGTCAAGAGGGCGAATGCCACCCTTGGTTGCATAGCCAGAAGTGTGGCTTCTAGATCAAGAGAGGTATTACTTCCACTCTACATGACTCTGGTGCGCCCGCAACTGGAGTATTGTGTTCAGTTTTGGGCCCCTCATTACAGAAAGGATATAGCCAGGTTGGAGTCCGTGCAGCGTAGGGCCACAAGGATGGTGGCTGGTTTGCAGGGGATGGGGTATGAGGCGAGACTGAGGGAACTGGGTCTCTTCAGCCTGGAGAAGAGGAGACTCAGAGGGGATATGTTGGCAACATACAGGGATGTGAGGGGGTGTCACATGGAGATGGGGAGAGGCCTGTTCTCCCCTGCAGAGGAAGGCAGGATGCGCTCCAATGGAGCAAAGCTCAGGGAGCCAAGGTTCAATTTGGATGCCAGGAAGCACTTCCTGACAGTTAGGACCCCGAGGGCGTGGAATGGGCTTCCACGGGAGGTCGTTGAGGCCCCGTCGGTGAGGGTGTTCAAAGATAGGCTGGACATGCACATGGTGGGCATGTCATGAGCGGAGCCGGCTGGTGCCGGAGGTCAGACTAGATGGCCCAGGAGGCCCCTTCTGACTCGCTCTGTTTCTACGTTTCTATGTTTCTATTAACTGCGTGGCAGGGATGAGTGGATGGGGCCCTGCATCCCTGAAGCATCCAGACTGAGGCTTGCAAGGGAGCCTCACCCGTTGCGAAACACGGAGCAAGCCCTCGCCTTGCGGGGACGAACAAGCACGGAGAAAAAGGAGCATCGTGCAGCTCTCCAGGGCGACCCTCACCCACCCCTTCGAAGGTTCACGGCGCGCCTCCCTGGCCGTGCTGCTGCCCTGTGGAAACGGCCAACGCGAATCCCCCACGGACCGACTGAGCGTGGCTGCAGCCGGTGACGGCCGCCCTTCCCCCCCGAGGCCGTTCCCACTCCCAACTGACCAGCACCGTCCCAACTGCCAACTGCGCGGCCTCCGCCACGTGCCAGGCGGATGCTGGCTGCTCGTCCGGCCCTCCCAGCGCCAGGCACGGTCCGCCTCTTCCCTGGGCAACAGCCCCTCCCCACAGCCCCTTCCCCGGGCCAGTGGGGGAACATGGGCCCAGGGCGAGGCAGAAGGGGCCTCCCGGGCCATCTAGCTGACCCCCGGCTCCAGCCGGCCCCGCTCATGACATGCCCACCATGCGCAAGTCCAGCCCATCTTTGAGCACCCTCTCCGATGGGGCCTCAACCGCCTCCCGTGGAAGCCCATTCCACCCCTGCGGGGTCCCAACTGCCAGGAAGTGCTTCCTGGCCTCCAAATGGAGCCTTGGCTCCCTGAGCTTGGCTCCGTCGTAGCACGTCCTGCCTTCCTCCGCAGGGGAGAACAGGTCTCTGCCCACCTCCGTGCGACATCCCCTCAATCGAGGGGAATCGAGGCCCCGCAGCTGCCGTGCGAGCAGCACCCTCTCCCCGCCTTGGCCTGCAACGCACACGCGGAGAGAGCGGGCGACCGGCTCCTCTCCCCCGGCTGGACTCATGTCCTGAGACGGAGCCCATCGCAACAGGGAGCCTGCGGAGGCGGGAGGGACGGAGTCCGAGGAGCTGCATCCCAACCTTGCTCTCGGGACCAGTGGAAGCCGTTCGTCAAACAGGCGTGCAAACAAAACACCACAAATGTTTTCCAAAGTGCAAACATGACAACACGGTAAAAACATTTTAAACAGCCTAGAACGTGGATCAGGGCAACACCCGGGACGGAGACTCCCCAGCAGCCGTTAAATGTTGCAGGATGTCTTCAAGCACCTTGGCTTGGAGGGGTGCCTGGACCTGACACTGGAAGAACGAGGTTGGGGCCAGGTGGAAGAGGAAGATCACTCCGCAGCTGGGGGGCCGCCACTCAGATGGCCCTCCCCCTTGTAGCTGCCCCCAGGCCTCTGTCGGAGCTGGCATCAAGCGGAAGGCACCGATCTCTCTAAAGATGCTGGATTCTGCTGAATGAGGCAGACCAATGGCTTGACAGATGGGCTCCGTTGCAGGCCTGATGGGAGTTGTAATCCAACACACCCGGTGGGAGCCAGCCTGGGGAAGAAGGCATCGCTGAAGCAGATACAAGAGAGCACATCCGATGCGGTAGACCCTATTTTTAGCTACAGAGGTCTTCTCCTTCCCACCACAAAATGCAAAGCAACGCAGGTGCATGGGGTTTATTTTATTTTATTTTATTTTATTTTATTTTATTTTATTTTATTTGTCATGTCCTGCCCAGCTGGCTGGAGGAGAGCAGAGCGTCCTCATGACGGGACCCCCGACCTTGGCCCAGTGCGCCACACCAGAGAAGGGGGCGTCCGCCCCTCCAGACGGCCACCCCTGCCCTGGGCAGGAAGGCAGGACCTCGCCTCCCCGGGGTGATGCCACAATGGGGCTGTGACTTCACGCTGCCTCTTTACAGAGGCTGGGAGGCTGCTGGGCGCCTTTTGGCTGAGCTTGAGGAGAGAGAGTGGCTGCTACAGCTTCTTTCTCCACGAGAGCTGCTTCCTTCTGCTGATCTGACAGCGAAGGTCGGTCTGGGCTGAAGGGGGTGTGTGATTTCCCCAGGAGAGCAATCCTGTGCCTTGTTGGAGAGGGGAAACTCCCACAGGGAGCAGGAGGACGTTTTTCCTGTCCTGACAGGCATGGAAGTCTGCCCTAAAGGAAGTTGGGGGGAGCGCTATCAATTGCTGGATTGATTTTACAAGAATTCCCACACCCTCTCATGGTGGTGGAATTGCTGGAATGGCGCTTGGTCAGCGCCAGCGGTTCTCCTTCCAGGGACCTGGAGCTTGCTTCCATTGTGAGGGCTCCATCTTGGAGGGGGTGCCGTAATCGAGGGGAGAAAACCCCCTAAAACTTACAGAGCCCCTTTCCCTTGGCACCTGAGGAACTATGGTGCTGGTTGCTTAGCGACGGCGCTTCCGACCCATCGCGGCCCCATGGACCACACTCCTCCAGGCCGTCCTGCCCCCCACCTTCCCCTGGAGCCCGCTTAAGCTCACACCGGCTCCTTCAGGGACTCCATCCACTCACCTCATCCTCTGCCGTCCTTGGGCGGCTGGTGCTCCTTCCCAACGAAAGCAATCCCTCCAGGGGCTACTACAGATGTCTTTATCCAAACAGTATCATAAAACAGTAATTCAGGCTGGAAAGTCGTCCTCTCGTTCCAGCTAATTTCTCACTGGGGTTGTGAGTCCGCCGTGGCCGCCCCTCCAGGGGCCAAGCGCTGGGGCCCTTCTCGTTCCAGCTGTCCCAGGTTGTGCGTGCACCTGCGAGAAGCAGCATCCCCGAAAGCCCCTTGCCCCTCATCTCCCTGGCTCTCCCCTTCCACCTCAGCGGCATGTGAGACTCCCCCCATCTGCTCCCACCTGGACCCCTCCCCGCGCCTCGTTTCGGCCTCTCCCTGAGCCCCCTTGCCTGGCTCATCCTCACCCCCCTCACCTGTGCAGCTGGGGAGAAAAGACTGTTCTGCGGACACCAGGAATTGCTCTTCATCCACACCCTGGTGCACGTGGGACGTTGCCTCCTCGTGTGCGCTTACGGGGCTCTTCTGAGCATGCGCCCATGACACCCCCCATGACCCCCCACACGCACCAGGCAAGGGCTGCTTCCCACCCAGCGGGTCTCCCCCACTCCAGACAAAAGCCCCCCCTCTTCTCTTGAAAACGAGTCGTGCGCAACTGCTCCGCTGGCTCGGCGGATGGGGCGGTGCAGGCTGCCATCTCATGCAGCTCATGGGCACCGAGTCGGGAGAGTGCGGCTGCATGGACCCCTGGCTGGAAAAGGGCAGGCGGGGTGCGGTGGCCCAGTGCCGTGCCTGAGGTCTCGGCACGGCGCTGGCGCTGGCCACGAAGGCGGCCACGGGGGGCATTGCGAGCCAGCCCACCTTTCTCGGGAGCCAGCTGCCCCATGCCGACCCAGGCAAGCACTTCGGCGGCTCTTCAAGAGCCTTTGCCCCATAAAGCTACAAAGCATCCATGTATTTCAAACTTGTGTATGGTGTCCCTTATGCATAGCATCGCAGGACGCCTCACAATTATAAAAAACACCACAATGAGGCAACAATCTTAACACAATGAATAGCAATTATCCACAAGTATAAGTTCAACAGGTTAAATAAAAGCGAGTGTTAAACATTGAAATCAGTTGTTAGAATCACGATTGAATAAAAGGGTATAACCTGGCGCCGAAAAGAAAATATGCTTGGCGCCAGGCGAACCTCTCCGGGGAGCATCTTCACAAGCTCCAAAACACACTCGAGGCGGAAAGCTGACCTGTCGCCCTGACCCTGGTCACCCCAAACTGTGCCTATGACCGCTTCCAGGCCGGTCTCTGGAGGGAGGTGCACCCTGGACCCCCGGAAGCCTCACTGGTCGGCACAGGGCCAGTATCAGAGGGGGAACCCTCAGCCACCACTGGGACAACTATCGCCCCCCCCCCCGAGCCCAAGCCATCGTTCCCTCCAGGGACCCGATCCCTCGAGCGCTGGGAAACCTCATCCGACGCGTGTGCTCGGCAGTCGTGCAGAAGGTCCCCACTTGGCTCGTGGCCCCCAGTTGACTTGGAAAGCCGCTGCCAAGCGGGCCCCGAGCAGCTGCGGATGGCCGACTTGACACGACCTGCGCTGACGCTTTGGGGCCAGCGGGGCAGAGAGCAAGGCCAAGGCTGTGACCCCATGCACGAGTGGCCAGAGAAGGACGAGCCCTTGCCCTGGGGCGTCCCAGCCGCCCGCAGCCGTCTCCTGCCCAGCCGTGCATCAGAAGGTGCTTAACCCCGCAATTGGCTCGCTTCTTGCAGAATGAGCGACTTCCGTACGTTCCAAATGAAGAAGAACAGAGGAAACGAGTCCTCCTCCGAGGAGAATGGGTCATGGGACGACGAGGAGGCCCACTTCTCCGGCCACCCGCCACCCAGCGCTGCCCCGGGCCAGGCCACTCGGAGGACATCGCACATCCTGCCGCTGCTGGTCCAGCCCACGGCAGGGGCCGCCGACCCCAAGAAGAAGGCCCAGCCGGTGGCCCTCCCCGAGCTGGTGCAGCGGCCCCTGGTCCAGCCCGATGGCCGGCGCCTGGATCGAGCCCCTGGCAGGGCAGCCCAGCAGCAAGTGTCGCTGCCAAAAGTTTCCGGCACGGAAAGGATGAGGCAAGGCCCCGCCGTGCCCGTGAGCGGGCAGCCCGACACCCCCATGCCGCTGCATCCAGGTAATGGGGGGAGGCCGGACGGCGCCGGGCACGGGGGACCTGGCCCTCAGGCCCGCGGGGCCAGCAGGACACAGCTGCCGACATCTGCCCGGGGCGGTGCAGGCATTCATAGGGGCCCTGCCTCCCGAGGGCCCCGTCTGTAGGAAGGGCTGTCTGGACCGGAGAAGAGGGAGGATCTGTTTTCGGGGAACCCCACAACGGGAGGGAGAGGAGAAACATAGAAACATAGAAAAAGAGCGAGTCAGAAGGGGGCTTCCCAGGCCATCTAGTCTGACCTCCGGTACCAGCCAGCTCCGCTCATGACATGCCCACCATGTGCATGTCCAGCCTGTCTTTGAACACCCTCACCGATGGGGCCTCAACGACCTCCCGTGGAAGCCCATTCCACGCCCTCGGGGTCCTAACTGTCAGGAAGTGCTTCCTGGCATCCAAATTGAACCTTGGCTCCCTGAGCTTTGCTCCATTGGAGCGCGTCCTGCCTTCCTCTGCAGGGGAGAACAGGCCTCTCCCCATCTCCATGTGACACCCCCTCACATACCTCTATGTTGCCAACATATCCCCTCTGAGTCTCCTCTTCTCCAAGCTGAAGAGACCCAGTTCCCTCAGTCTTGCCTCATACCCCATCCCCTGCAAACCAGCCACCATCCTTGTGGCCCTACGCTGCACTGACTCCAACCTGGCTGTATCCTTTCTGTAATGAGGGGCCCAAAACTGAACACAATACTCCAGTTGCGGGCGCACCAGAGTCGTGTAGAGTGGTAGTAATACCTCTCTTGATCTAGAAGCCACACTTCTGGCTATGCAACCAAGGGTGGCATTCGCCCTCTTGACCACCGCATCACACGGCTGACTCATGTTTAGCCTGCCGTCAACCAGTACCCCAAGGTCCCTTTCACAAGTGCTGCTCTCCAGCCACTTGTCCCCTAACCTGTACTTATGACAGCTATTCCTATGCCCCAAGTGCAAGACCTTGCACTTCTCCACATTGAACGCCATCCTGTTGTCTCCTGCCCACTTCCATAGTCTGTCCAGATCCTTTTGGATCTGGTGTATCTGCTCCTCAGTTGTGGCCACTGCTCCAGTTTTAGTGTCGTCTGCGAATTTGATCAGCAGACTGTTCACCCCTTCTTCCATGTCGTTAATGAAAAGATTAAACAGGATCGGCCCCAGGACAGAGCCCTGGGGGACCCCGCTTGTCACTGGCTGCCATCCCGACGATTCCCCGCTAATGGTTACCTTCTGCTTTCGGTCAGTCAACCATGCCCTAATCCACCGGACAGTGCTTTGGTGTATCCCAAAACTCCTCAGTTTCTCCACCAGGATGTAATGGGGCACTTTGTCAAAGGCCTTGCTGAAATCCAGGTATACCACATCCACTGCATCCCCTCCATCTAGCCATCTTGAAACCTTGTCATAGAATTCCACAAGGTTTGTCTGGCAGGACCTGTTTTTGCGGAAGCCGTGTTGTGTGGCTGTCAGCCTCCCTTCCCTATCTTGCATCACTAGATCTCTCTCTAGTATGAGCCTTTCCATTGTTTTTCCTACAATGGACGTAAGGCTAACCGGTCTATAATTCCCCATGTCCTTCCTACTACCCTTTTTGAAAATTGGGACCACCGATGCCACCCTCCAGTCCTCTGGAACTTCACCTGTTCTCCACGAGGCCTCAAAAATGAAGGCCAGCGGGCGTGAGAGAACCCCTGCCAACTCTCTAAGTACTCTTGGGTGTAACCCGTCAGGGCCTGGTGCCTTTGTAATGTCCAATGCCCTGAGGAGCCCCTCGACTTCAAGGGAGGTGACTCTAATCTTTGCCCCTAAGTCCCCAGCCTCATCTAATCTCCTATACGGATATCCCCCGTCCTGCTTTGGGGAGAACACAGAGGCAAAATATTCATTTAGCATCTGTGCCCGTTCCCTCATGTCAGTCACTTCTACAGAGAGGGGCCAGGTACCAGGGAGGATGGGAGGAAGGAGGATGCTGGGCACTCCAAGGAAAGGAAGTGGAGGGAAGGATTTGAGGTGCATGTACACCAATGCTAGGAGCATGGGTAATAAGCAGGAAGAGCTTGAAGCTCTCCTGGGAATAGGAGGATACGATCTGGTGGGAATCACAGAAACTTGGTGGGATGAAAGGCAAGTCTGGAATGTGAACATAGAAGGGTATCACCTTTTTAGAAAGGACAGGAAGGGAAAGAGAGGCGGGGGTGTGGCTTTATATGTCAGGGAAGGGATAGGATGCAGTGAGATAGAGTGCAGCACAGATGGGGATTCGGTAGAGGCAGTCTGGGTGAAACTTAGGGGTTTTGACAGAGAAAGAGACCTGACAGTGGGGGTATGTTATCGCCCTCCAGGTCAACTTGAGACCCTGGATGATGTCCTTACAGGCCAGATTCTAAGGATATCTCGGGGGAGAGACACAGTAATTATGGGGGATTTCAATCTCCCGGATATTACTTGGGAGACTCACTCGGCGGTGACAGCCAGGTCACGTCGCTTCCTAGAAGCTCTAGAGGGTGGGTTTTTCACACAGAGGGTCTGAGAGGCGACGAGGGGGGGGAACATCCTGGACTTGGTCTTGACCAATAGGGAGGAGCTGATAGATGAAGTACAGATTAGGAGAGCTCTGGATGCGAGTGATCACTCCATCCTTTGCCTTGAGATCAGGAGACTGGGGCCGTGCAGCTGGGCGAGCACTAGAAGCTGGGACTTCATGAGGGCCAACTTTGGCCAACTGAAGGCCAGGCTGGGGAAAGTCTCCTGGGTTAGGTTACTGGAAGGTAAGCGAGTTGAGGAGGGGTGGATGGCACAAAACAGGGAGGTTTTGCAGGCGCAAGCCCTGACAATACCTCTAGTCAGTAAGGTGGGGAGGCGGAGGAGAGTGCCGCCATGGATGCGAAAGGAGGTGGTTAGGGGGATTAGACGAAAGAGGAGCCTCCATAGGAAAAGGGTACTGGGGGAAATAGACAAAAGGGTATACCGGGAGGAGGAGGCCCGTTGCAGAAGGATTCTTCGCAAGGCTAAGGCTGATTATGAGCTGAGACTTGCCAAGAATATCAAGAACAACAAAACGGGCTTCTTCCAGCATGTAAATGGGAAAAGGAAGGGGAGACAAGTGGTGGGACCACTAAATAAGGAGGAAGGAGATCCAGTGACTGACGTGAGGGAACAGGCACAGATGCTAAATGACTATTTTGCCTCTGTGTTCTCCCCAAAGCAGGACGGGGGATATCCGTATAGGAGATTGGATGAGGCTGGGGACTTAGGGGCAGAGATTAGAGTCACCCCCCTTGAAGTCGAGGGGCTCCTCAGGGCATTGGACATTACAAAGGCGCCAGGCCCTGACGGGTTACACCCAAGAGTACTTAGAGAGTTGGCAGGGGTTCTCTCATGCCCGCTGGCCTCCATTTTTGAGGCCTCGTGGAGAATGGGTGAAGTTCCAGAGGACTGGAGGGTGGCATCGGTGGTCCCAATTTTCAAAAAGGGTAGTAGGAAGGACATGGGGAATTATACACCGGTTAGCCTTACGTCCATTGTAGGAAAAACAATGGAAAGGCTCATAATAGAGAGAGATCTAGTGATGCTAGATAGGGAAGGGAGGCTGACAGCCACACAACACGGCTTCCGCAAAAACAGGTCCTGCCAGACAAACCTTGTGGAATTCTATGACAAGGTTTCAGGATGGCTGGATGGAGGGGATGCAGTGGATGTGGTATACCTGGATTTCAGCAAGGCCTTTGACAAAGTGCCCCATGATATCCTGGTGGAGAAACTGAGGAGTTTTGGGATACACCAAAGCACTGTCCGGTGGATTAGGGCATGGTTGACTGACCGAAAGCAGAAGGTAACCATTAGCGGGCCCTGCGTGGCCCTGGTGCTCCGTGCCCACCCGACATGCTACTTCTGGTTTCGAGCAGCCGGACGCCGGAGCAGCGGCCTGTTCTGCGGCTTCTCGGCTCCATAACCGAGCTCCTCCCGTGCCCTCGGCTGCCACACCGGAAGCCTCCCCGCACCCTGGTGCCCCCCGGGGTGCCGCCAGAGGTCGGGCAGGGGGGAGGTTGTGGTGCCCGGAGAGTGTCCCAGGCACACTGGTGCAATGGAGGCGCACGGTGGGACCGGCGTGGAATCGCGTGTCGGGACGCGTGAGCCCGGCCCTTGCAAAATCAGCTCCTGCTGATCTGCTAGTTTTGGGAGCCTGGCGCTGTTGCTCTATTCTTTTGGCGTCAGGCAAGGAGCTTTTTATTTCCCCAATATTTTTACAGCTAATGGTTTTCTCTTTGATTGTTGTTTGTTGTGTACAGTTATTCGTATAAGCTCTCCTGAGGCTTTCGCAAAGGACGGCATACGAATGTCTCAAATAATAAATGAATAAATAAAATGTGGTTGCTTTCTTTGTTTTGTTTTGTTTTGTTTTTGGTGTCATCCAAAGACTCCATTATTGGACGGCATGTAAAATTAAGTAATTGAATGACTATTTGAATGGAATAAGATTGGAATTAAATGCTCCACCTTTCTGAGGCCTGATCCCCCTGCTTCTTTCCCGCTCCCTAAAGAACTTGCAGATGAGTATTTCCACTTCCTGTGGGAGAAGAAGAGGCAGAGGGGGAAATCTCTGAAAGAAACCCTGGAGACGCTGGACGAGAGAGAAGTGCTTAAAACCGTCCTGATGTCCATTTACCAGTCTCTCCAGGTGGGTCTGGCTCTGGGGCCCAGCGCTCTCTGGAGTCCCGCAGGGCGCGTGGGCCCTGGAGGGACGTGGGTCGGGTGGGGAGACCCCTGCAGGGACATCGTCTGCATGACCTCAAGGGTCCTGGCCTCCCTTAGAGCAGGGAAGGGCACCTGAGGATAGCCAAGGCCCCTGGCGGACAGCCCCCGTGGCCCTCAGCGTTGGCGGAGCTCAGTCAGCCCTGCAGGATCGGGCATCCAGGTGCTGGGGGGAAGCTTCTCCCCGATGCCCCTCTCCCTTTTAATTAAGGGGAGGAACAGCAATTCACGGCAACCGTATTAGCACCATTGCCGTGGCCATCAGTGGATGGCGCAGCGCGGGGACTTCTTGGCCCTGAACCCATAAGTCCAATGCATGGCCTGGAACCCGCGTGCTCTAAATGGGGGGCCAACGGAGAGCAAAGGACCCAAGTCTTGCACAGCAGAAGGCACCCTGCTTTCCCTGCGCAGTTTCTCAACTGAATGTGATTGCGCTCCTTTGATATTATTTACGCCACCGGAGAAGCTCTTCCTAGCCCAAAAGGCATGGGATCCATCTAGCAGTGTGGCCAAACGACCCCGACATCCAAACATTGCTAAGGGGACCCTAGCGCTGTGTCCCTCAGCAGTTTGGGGGTGGCTTGACGTATGAATTGATTTTAATTTCTTGATATATGTTGGTGTGGGGGAAGCCTGCACGAGCAACTTCAGCCACTAGGGGGAATTTCTCCAATCAGCACATGGGTTTGTAGTCCATATGGTTCGACGCCCGGGGATACGAGCAGCAGAGGGGTTGGGTTATGGCCGTGTCTGCCAGTGGGGGCTCATAGCTCCACTCTCAGCGGGGCTGGGCATCCACTCCGGGTTGCAGCCTGAACTTTGACGGCGCATGACGAGCACTGACCCTCTTTTGCGGGTGGGTTCAGCAGCACGGGCAGCTGTGTGCACGAACCCTGCCCTGGCTCTGGACCCCACCGGCCATGGATGCCTGCCCACTTCTGCAAGCGCTCAAGGGCCCCTGCCCAGAAGGGCCACTCCTCTTTTGTTCTTGCTTTCAAGTATCCATCCGCTGTGGGCCAGGAAGCAGCCGGACTGCAGGACAGCACATTGTTCCTCAATAAGGTAATTTCTGGGCCAGGAGGCTGGGCGGGAGAGACTGGCTGACGTTCCTGGGAGTCTTTCCAGCGCCGGGCACGGGGCACAGGCAGGCTCCGGGGAACATGGGGTGTGGGGCGCAGGCCCCTCCAGTTCCCAGGCGTCCTTCTTTCCCTGCCCGGCCCCACTGGTAATTCCCGGGTGCTGCTGGCTCGGAAGGGAGGGATCGGCAAAGCCCCAGCTTGAGCCTACCCTCTGCCTCTGGCAGTGCCGATTCTTTCCCATCTTCCCCAGCCGGGTGCTGTCCAAGTAGGTGGGAGTCCAGTTCCCAGCAGCTCCAGGCCACACCAGGCTGGGCTCGGCTTGCACATGCGCAAGGAGGGTGTGGGGCAGATCCAGGGGTATCCTGCCAGAAAAGTGGTGCTCACATGTGCCTCCGTGCTCTCAAATGCCCGCACCCTCCACAGCAGGAGGCCCCCCACCATTCCCTGGCCGACCCCCCCTTGGCATTCGCTGCTACTCGAAGAAGTGGGACCTGACGGCTTCCCCCGGAGCTGCCTGGGCTGCTGTTGTGCTGATCCCACAGCCCCTGTCCAGCTCGAGCACTTCCGGCGTGGGGAGAGCCGGCCGTGGGTGGCTGAGCATCTCTCAGGCCAGTTTTAACGAATTAGCAAGCCTCCCATTATTTTGCTAAGCATCATTTTCATCTTAGGGACTAATACTTTTACCAATTTAATAATAATGTAATAATTTTAAATTATCATTAACATTTAACATTTTTTCAGCACAATCAGACAATCCCTGAGAGTGCAGATAGCAACACCTAGTGAAGACCTTACAAACCCTGGATCTTATAGGCCGATGTCTCTTACTCATCTCTTATTAATCAAGATGCTAAGATTTTTACAGTCATGTTGGGAAATAGACTAAATGTATAGATCAATATGTAAAGAATGATCAATGTGGCTTTGTAAGAGGTCGACAAATGTCAGATGTAGGACGGAGAGTACTAAATATTTATTATATCGAGAAGCAAAATATAAAGGCAAGCATATTAGTATTAGATATATTTTAAGCATTTGACTGTATGGAATGGCCAACAATGAAGATCTTAACAGAGAATATGGGATTTGGAATAAAGTTTAAGAGAGTAATAAATCAATTATATTCTGAAAGTACGGCAAAAATAATGGTAAATGACGGAAGAACAGCGACAGCAAACCTGAGCCAGGGAACGAGGCAGGTTGTCCCTCCTCCCCAGAGTTTTTTGCTGTCACGATGGAAGTTTTGGCAAATGGGGTTAGGCGTGATATACAGACAGACGGAATTGGAGCGTGTCCGGGAATTAAAATTAAGTTATTTGCGGATGATACATTGGAAACATTTCAAGAGCCAATAGATACTCTAAAGAGAATGTATTTACATTTAAAGGAATTTGGGAAGGATAGTGGGTTGCAAGTTAATTGGGAAAAATCAGAAATGAAGTTATATAATCATAATAGTAAGGAATTGGATATATTAAAAGAAAAATGCAAATTAAAAATAGTAGATAGTATTAGATACTTTGGAATTGATATTCGAAAAAATAGTCAAGAATTCAAGAAGGAAAATCATGAAAAGTTAAAGAAGGACATAAAACATAACATAGGAAAATATGAAAATGTCAAATTATCATGGTTTGGAAGAACAGCAGTAGCAGCACTGAAAATTCTGCCAAAGATTAATTCTTTGTTTTGGATGATCCCAATCAGGTTTCATCATCCAGAATGAAAGGAAATGCAGAAAGTATTGGAGGTTTATTGTAAATGGACGTGGGTGAAATAAAAGACAAGAATTGGAATAGAAGAGTATTTAAGAATATGCTGGTTTGGATGATGGTGTTTAATGAAACCAGAGAATTTTTAGAAATTAATTTAGAGATGTCCCCGAGAATTGTGTTATTGCTGTTGATTGAAAAACAAGATATAAATGAAGTTAAGAAAGAATTGATCTTCGGTTTGGTAATGAAGCTTGGTTAGTGCTAGTTAAATACTGGAAACAGAATTGGGTTATGCAAAGGCATATGTGGTATAATAGAATATGGAATATGGTAATTAATGAGAATCTGGCAACAGAAATAAAAATGAAAAGGGGTGAACAAAAGCACATAAATATAATGAAATTTGGGAGGATTTTGCTAAAGCAATACTGATAGGGGGGAGAGGTTGCAAGCCAATCAAGATCATATGAATTTTTGGAGAGGATATGTATAGAATTAAAGTGTATTATATATTTTCAATTGCTACAATATAGGAACTAAAATGCAGATATTATTGGTCTCCTGGGTGCTGGGGGCACCGTATTATTGCCCTTTTTGTTCATTAGGCCAAGACCTTTTTATTTAGACGTCATTTTAATTGTTGATTCTATTTATTCATTTTAATTTTTGTGCCAGGAAGTCTCCAGTATTTTATGCATTTGTATAGATTTATAATTATTTATGTGTTGGAAGCCGCCCCGAGGCTGATGCGAATGGAGCGGCATTCAGGTATTCCAAATAAATAGATAAGTTGGGCCTTCGTGCATAATACTATTGCTATTATGATGCTCGTATTTATGTATCGATGTGTTTTCCTGCCCTTTTAAACAAGGGGGGGAGAATTAGCCAGCCGACGTGCCCCCCCCCGCCCACCGCCACCTCCCTCCTGGTCCGCTGGCAGGACCCCTGCGACTCACCGGGATTTTCTCCCGCCCGCAGATCCGCCTGTACAAATACTACGGGCTGAAGCTGCGAAATGCGAAGCGCAGAGATGTGATCGTCGACCACCTGCGCATGCTTCTGTGCTTGTCCCTGAAGCCGGAAGCCAACCGGGAGGTGAGGGGGCACGGGGGCCCCCGGAGGTCGGGCTGCGCCTGCTCTCGTCTTCACTGGCCTCCCAAGGCGAACCGCTGCCCCCCAAAGGAAGACAACTGGGGATGCCCCGAGCGTCTCTCGCCCCCTGCCCGAAGCGCCCACCCACCCGCCCCCGGCACCCAGCGCAGTCCTCCAACCAGCGATGCTCCTCCAATCCCTTCCCCCAGCGTCCCGCAGCCGCTTTGCCCCACTGTCCCTGAGGGCTTCCTGAGCCTTCCCTGCCTGGGTCTTCCGGTACGTCAGCTCCATCCTCTGCAAGGCTCCCCTGCTCTGCGAAACGCTCATCCCGCCTTGCTGCCCGGAGTCACTGTGCCTCCTTGCGCTGAGAGCGTGAGCCTGGACCCAGGGACTGTGCCTCGACTGCCCCCACTGCCCATGTGCCCCCCCTTGCAGGGCCCGGCTCTGGATCACTCACCCACTGCCACAGGGCCGTTGGGACCACGCGGCGGGGCCTGTTCAGTGGCAGCCCCTGTGTCCCGCAAAGGCAAGACCGGTGCCCGGCCGGAGCTGGCCCAGGGGAAGGAGGGGAGGAAAGGACTTCAGGCGCCCGTCCAGGTGCAGCCACGGGGAGGAGCCCAGCGGCCCTGCCTGGTCATGCGCAGGGCTCCTTCAGAGGCGGCATCCTCCCTGTCGCAGCAGATGCTCCATGAGCCGAGGCTCAGCCCAGCCCACCGCACTGTCCTGCATGCAACAAGAACACAACGTGAGGAGGGGTTGTGCAGGGAGGGGCCCTCACTGACAGGCGCCGGTTTGTTCAGGGCATCGGCGAGGCGCTCGGCGTGGCCGCGTTTGGCCACCTGCGCGAGATCCTGGAGGCGCTGAGGGACTTCAACCGCCTTCTGCAATCAAGGAAGTCCATCCCCGGCCAGGCTTCCGAGGTGAGGTTTCCAAGGCTGGGGTGGCAGCGTGGGAGCTCTGGACCAGGGCCGGAGGAGATCTGGACCGGCAGAGTCCAGAAAAACCGCCTTATCCTGGGCTGCCTGGGGGTAACAGGGAACCCGGTTTTGCTGGGCAAGAGGAAGCCCAGCCCTCTGTGGACACGGGGTGTCCCTCCTCCGGCCCCGTTTGGTGCCGCCCCATGGAGGAGCTGGGGTCATGTGCTTCTGCACAAGGCTGTCCAGGGCATCTTGAAGGGCGGCGTCTTCTCGAGGCGTCAGACTAGATGATCCTACTTCAGATCAGGCCCAGCTTGCTCTCAAGGCCGGCAGCCGGGGGCCCTGGTCCAGTCTAAGCACGCATAGCTTTGCACCCTGAAAGGTGTTTCCTCAGTGAGGTGGGGCTACCGGTGAGCCACGGGTGGGCCAGGAGCTTCCGTTCCCCCTTGGGGCACGTGGGCCCCTGCCCCTCGCGGCTGAAGGGCCTCACAGCGTCACTGGCCCCTCTTGCAGGAGGAAAGGGACAGCGCCGAGAGGCAGATGCGCGCCACCTCGATGCTGTGCTACGGGCAGGCAGCCTCCGGAGCCAAACCAGACGACCTGCTGCAGATGGTGGAGTTCATTGTCGCAGGCGTCCTCTTCCACTTCCGTGCCCAGAGCAAGGTCCGGCTCCACCTTCCCTCTGCTTCTTCCGTGTTCATCCCGCTGTTCTTCAGCCTTGCAAGGCTGCCTCCTCGCGAGCTGGGCGTCTTCCTTGGTGGCCCCTCGGCATTGTGGAAGGCGCTTCCCGGAGAAACGCACGTGTGCTCTTCCGCGTTGATCTTTGCATGCCAGAATTAACGTGGTGCTATGCTCTGAGGGTACAATGCATTGCACATTTGGGAAAAATAGTCCCACGGCTCCCAACAGTGCCCGGCAAGCACCCAGCACGTGGCGGCTGGAGGGGCGGCCGCACGGCCCTCGATGGCCTCTCCGCATCCTGGATGAGGCTTGATCCTGGCGCCAGGAGCGCCCTCCTTTTCGCGCCAGCTTTGGAGCTCCCTCTCCTCTCCGGGAGATCAACACCTGGGCTTTCCAACCTCACATTTCATGGCAGCCTTTCCCAGCTTTGCATTTCGCACAAATATTTCGTGCACCATTGTCAGGTTTCAAAAGCAGGGCTTGAACGGTGGCACCTCCTGCCGTGAGGGGGCTTCCCACCCAGCGGGAAATGCTGGCTTGGGAAAAAGGGATTGCACGCGCAAAACCTCCATTTCAGCCCAAGTCCAGTCAGAGAGATCCGACTCCCTCCCCAATCCGGTGCTTGTTTAAAATTTCTGCCCCTCCCCACAGATGACGCTCTCTGGGGCACTTTGCAACCATCCAGGGTTCTGTGCTTTGGACTCCCCTGCCCACGCGCACTGCCCGTGCGTGTCTGTTTGTATCGCCCTCCCTGTGAGCTCGAGCTCACTTGGGATCCCAGGGAAGCCAAGGCGGCTGGTCCAGCTTGGCCGATTCACTGAGTGAACGGAAGTGTTCTCAGCCCGCCAGCAGGGCCCCCGTCGGCTGGAGCGGACGGCCCACAGAGCCTGCAGCTGAGAGCAGGAGCGTCCGGACACAGGGCGGTGGGCTGAGCACCTCCTCGTGCCCCCTTGCCACTCCTGCCGTGAAGCCCGGCAAGTTGCGGGGCATGGAAGGTCCTCGGCACGGTGCATCCGGCAGTGGCCAGGCAGCCTGGGGATAAGCAGGGGCAGCCGGAGGGCTGGCCCCGGCCCACGGCCAGGGCAGAGCTGGCATGCAGGCCTTAGCATGGCCTCCGACGGCAGGCACCCCCTCGCGAAGGGGTGCTGATGATCTCGGGCATCCCTTGTCCGTCTGCTCCTCCAAGCCAGGCTTCCGGCTGAGCTGGACAGGGAGACTTTGCCCGCACGGGCAGCTAGACATTCCCGGCCTACGGTGTTCCACCTAATTCCTCCTCGTGTTGCTTCTTCAGGATGAGGAAATGAAGAGGATCTTCATGCGGGCAATTGTAATGATTGCCAGGGCAATTGTGCGCACCAGGAGGGAAGACGCCGAATTCCCACGAAAATCCGAAACTGCGGTGTGCATTACTGTAAGTGAACCCATAGAGGACCCCCCCCCACCCCGGCCCCACATAATCTCCCGCAGTCCCCGGACGTGGAAGCTCCACAAAGACCTGCAGGTGCAGGTGATGCATGTCAGGGCAGGGCGGAATCGGCGGCCATGCAGACATTGAAACGTTGAAATAGCAGCATCGCCTCCATGGCATCCCCTGCCGCGCGGGAGTCCACAGAGACTCCCAGGGGTGGCGCTTCCGGCAGGAGACGATGCTGAGCGCCAGTTCGTAAAAAGCCCTGCTGGGCTGAGGAGGAGGACGGTGCCCTGGGCAGGCTGGGGCCCGGCCTCTGACCGCTGCGCCACTGTGTCTCCCCACGGCAGGGCATCATCGAAGAAGAGCCGCTGGGGTCCGTGTCCATCAACAACCTCCACCAGGCCTTGGTCACCATCAGCAGCATGACATATGTTCCGGGGCTGCCCTCGCCCTCGGCCTCCTTGCCCTTCTGTGCCAGGGCAGGATCCTTGCCCTCCCCCAGCGGGGGCGCCACTGCTTCCCCCCGTGCCCCCATCACAAGGCCCGCGGGATGTGCCTGTTGCGGAGAGGAGCTGGCTGCTTGCCCAGCCGAAGGGCTGCGAGGCTGAACTGAGTCCCCCCAGGGGTGCCACAGGATATGGCTCTGCGCACTGAAATTGGGGAGATTCCAACCGTCTAGCCCGATCAGGAGGGAGGGCTGACCTGCCCCCCAGCCAGACCCCAGCTCCTGACTCCACCGTGCTCTCAGTCCTCACGGTGCTTCAGGCGAGGTTTCCCGCAATATCTGACCCAGAAGAGCAGCTGTTCCCAATAGGTTAGGGGGCCCTCACCCAAAGAGGCCATCAAGGAGGAAATCCGTGACACAGGGAGAGCCGTTTGACAGCTTCTCCTGGTGTCCGTCTCTGCTTGCTCCTCAGTCCTTCCCCACTGACCTGGGGATCGTGCCCACCTTCTGCAAGAGAGCTTCTCTGTACTGAGCTGCCCCACGGACCCCTCGGTGCCCCCTTGACCTCCCCCCAAATGCAGCCAGTCCTTCAAGGCCTCCCCTCGGCACTCCACTCTCGCTTGGCGACCCTCCTCCGGCCAGCGCCTCCTCCTGCCCCCCCACCTCCCGGCCTCGTGGCTGCGCGAGAGTCGCGCGACCCCCCTCCCCACTCGGCCCGGTTTCTGACCTCTCCCTCCCTCAGCTTTCCTCCTCCTCCTCCTCCGCAGGTGCCTGAAGCCGCCTCTGCAGTCGGAGGTGAGCTCGGAGCTCGTGAGCAAAGCCCTCCAGAAGGTGCTCTCCCTGCCCTTCTTCCAGGTGGCCAGAGGGAAAGCGGGCAGCCCAACCTTCCAGACGCAGGTGACTCGGCCTTCCCCCGGGGGCTCCGCGTGAAGCACAAGGGGGTGCCTGGCAGCTGGCAGGTGCTGGGGAAGATGGGCTGCACTCTGCAGCCCATCGGGCACAACCTGCAGTCCAGGAGCCAGACACACTGATTCCTAGATTCCCATCCTGGCTTTTTCTTGTCCAAAGAACTCAAAGCCGTTTCTATCACTCCCCTCCTGCCCTCATTCTTATCCCCACAACGACGACCGCCCTGTGGGGTAGGCTGGGCGGAGGGCCTGGGTGGGAGCACCACTTCTGCGCGGCTGAGCATCCTTTCCTCTCTCCTTTCAGGAATATTTCCACCCCACCATCAATGCCTGCCAGAACATGCTGAGCGACTTGCTCCTGGAGTCCCCAAGTCTGGATTCCCTGCAGGATATACTGCTCGTAAGGGCGCAGAGGGGGCGTCTGGGGGGCGGGAGCAGCAGTTCCCAGGCAGGAGGCACTGCGGGGCGATTCTGCTCCTGGGGTGTCACCTGAGGGGGGGGCCCAGGGGACCGTCCAGGCTGAGATCAGCCCCCTTCCCACAGCAGCCCAGGTCTTCGTCTCGGCCAGGCTGCTCCTCCTCGTAGGTCCGGCCGGGCGTTTTCTGCAGGGCTTCCTGCAACAGCGGAGCTTGGCCTGGGCCCAGTCCAAGGACAGACATAGCCTGCAGGGGACTGGGGGCGGGGGGAGGCATTCCTTGTGATTTGGGTAACCATTCCTGTTCTCATTGCCTTTTCCTCACAGCACACAAGAGACTGGATCGAATCCCCGAAGTCCTACGAACGGGAACGGGCCCTCAGGAGCACCAGCCACCTGCTGAAGCGCATCTCCGAACAGGAGAATTTCGATGTGAGCGAGCCCATGTGAAGGAGGCCCCGGCTGGGAGCCGTCGGGTCGATCATCCCTGGAGTGAACCTGAAGGGGGGTGGGAATCGCCTCTGCTGGGGGCAGGAACGTTCTGTGGGGCCGGGAAGCCTCCGACCCATCCAGGCCGAGGACGGGGCGAAGCGGGGCGCGAGCACTGCCACTGCATCACAGGCAGATGCCCGATGGGACCCGCACGACGAGCTTAGCGCAAATGGGGTGTGGGTGGTTCTGGGACTGGCTTTGGTGGCCGTCACGGGGTCCTTCTGCCCTGGCTGCTGCAGCTGGCGTGCCGCTTGGGGTCCTCCCGGAGGCTCCAGGGGCAGGAAGGACGCCACACGGTGCAGAGCAGGGCCTGCGTCCAGAGTCTCGCCACTGGCTCTCGCAGCGGGCTTTGTGTGGGGCGTGCTTGACGTCTGCAGCGGGTGCCGATGGGCCGTTCCCCCGGCCAAGCAGGGGGCAGGTGCCCCGCCAGCCACTCCTGCAGCAAGTGCGCTGCTCCCAGCCCGATTCGATGCGAGGACTTGGCCTCCCCCTGGGAGCCGGGGGGCTTGGCTCCAGCGCGCCTCCCTCCGCCGGGCAGGAGCACCTGCAAGGCTCTGGCTCCGGGTTCCTTGCCGTGGCTGACCGGCAAGGAGCAGGGCAGTCCCAGGGCTGCCCCAGGTGGGGAGCGTTCCCCGGGAGCCTGCGTCCCTCGCTCTGGGCCGCTGCGGGGAGAGGCGTGGCTTTTGCACGGGGTACATGATGGCAGAGCCGTGCTAAGCATGCAGGTGCTGCTGCTTGCGAGAGGCCCCGGGCCAAGAGGAGAACGCGGGGCGGTCCGTGGGCTCGACCTCCCTGCGGCTTGCAAGCCCCTCGTGAAGCGTTCGTGGTTCACTCTGCACTCAGGGGAGCTGCAGGAGGGGCGAGCGTCAGCGGGGATGGTGCCGGCCATGGCGAGTCTCCGGGGTCTCTCCCCCGCAAAGGGGCGCACCTCCTGCCTGCCGAGCGGAAAGCCTGCCGGGCAGAGCGAGGCCTGACCTTCCGCCTCTCCCTCCCTCCCCCCTCCAGTTCACACCGGAGTTTTACCTGCTCGGGCAGCTGGTGGCGGCGCTGGCCCTGCACCTCGCAGATGGCGTGACGGAGGTCGGCGAGGCCGCCGCGGAGGCCTTGTGCCACCTGCACCAAATCGCCAGGACCAAGACGGGTAGGTAGCCGCGAGCCGATGGGTCACCAAACAGTAAGTAGAGCACTTGCAGCCGTCGGACCTGTGGGTCAGCGGTCCCCCAAGGACCCCCCTGTGGCCTCTGGGCCGAAGCCAGGGGCTCGTGGCCGCCTCTCCAGAGCGCTTCGCTCGGCCAGTCCGCACTGCGGAGCCGCCCGGCCTGCGAGGTCCCGGTCCGTCCCCGGCAACATGTTGCGACGCTTCCCTGTCCATTTGTGAGTGAGCGGCGCAAATGGCAAGGGCTGAGACTGACGCTGAAAAAACTGACGGTGTTTTCTTTTTTCCCTTTTGGGGGAAACCCTGCACGGCTTAGCCAAGGAAAAGCAGCGGAGGCAGAGGAATCAGACGGGGAAGGTAGTGAAGTGGCGCCAGGAAGATCTCACCTTTCCTGGCCCCTCGCAACTCCACCTCCAGATCCCTAAAGTGGCAAAGGTACGGTTCCAGGTTCCCAAGGGATCGGTTCTAAGATGTTAGTTCTGGCTGGCCCGGCTTCCAGCCCTTTTCGATCCAGATTGTGTCTGCTGAGCTCCTCTTCCTGCCGCCAATACAATCGTACCTTTACCTGCTCCCCTCCTTGACTTTCAGGCCATAGGAGCAGAATGCGCGTGGTACAGCTCTGGCTGGGCTGCACCATTTCAATCTGCAGGTGGGAAGATGCTCTTTGAAGCCCCACCTCAGCACATGACAAGCAGAGCGCGGCAGCTTCTCCCGAATTTGTTAGCCACACAGGAAGGCCTCATTCTGGGTTTTTTTGTGACACGCAGACCCAGAAACTCGGGGTTGTTTATGAGTTCAACTCAGAACGGCCAGTCAACTCAGAGCAACCAAGAATGTCTGTGATCACACGTCACAAAACAACTCAAGAATAGAAAATGCCTGAGTTATTCGTGAAAGGGCTCATGCACAGCTCACTTGCCTCGTTGGTCTGCAGGAATTCTTGGGTTCAGCAGTCCAAGGAATACCCTGTGGCCCCAGCGAGGAGGAGCCAGCCTTGTGTCTCGGCATCCTGTTCACCCCTGGAGAGCCAGTGACACGGTTCCCATGGCAGCCCAACTCACTGGGGGCTCTCAATCTCCTGCCCCCATGGGCAGCGCTGCTGTATTGCGCCAATCAGCCGCCCTGACCACCCCCATCAGCCACCCCGACCACCTGCCGTCCTCATGCAGGTGCAGCGCACCTGGTACCTAGTGGACCCCAGCCTGCTGGATTTAGCATGAGCCGCGGAACAACTGGGCACCGCAGGGGCATCGGAAGAGGCCTCCTGCAAAGGACTGGAGGAAGGGAGGCCTCAGGCCTCCTCGGGCAAAAGGGCACAGCTGGGCCCACGGTTCTCTGTGTGGCTGCCATGGGAGGCCCCTTCTCTCCGACGGACACCCTGTGCATAAAGGGGAGAGATGGAGAGGGGAGGGGAGAGCAGTGATGTCAGGGGAACTCTGGCAGGAAGGTTGGTGGAGGCTGGAGGAGGTGAAGCCCCTGGGAGCCTGAGGCCATCTCCCCCAGGGGGATCGGCTGTGAGAGAATAGCCCGACCCCTCCTCGTTTCAACCAGGGTCCGTGAAGAGCGGGGTGGTGGGGCAGATGGCCCGCCGGCCAGTCGGGGCTGCAACGGACAGATGTGGGGCTGCGGGGGCTCTCCTCCGAGCGCGGCCTTCACTGAGGGCCTTCACTGTCCAAGGCGGAGACGTTCTTTGAAGGCCTTTCCATGCTGACTAGGTAAGGGATTGAAAGCTTGGAGACATTTGTGCTACCACTAAGCTGCCCATCTTCCCCAGGAGAACAGGGGAACGTGTCTTACAGATGCAAAAAATGCAACTGAAATGGACAGGGGTATGCACGGGACCCCGCCTGGCCGGGGGGACCATAGCCACCCTATAGCACGACTAGAACCTTCTGCGAGAAGCAAAGGTGTAACTGGAAGCAGCGGCCGAAAGCTAAACCAGAACGTGTTAAAAGGAGCTGATTGAGCACGTGTGGGAAGGAAAGGCCATTTCTGGCTGTTTCCAACGTCCACATTCCTTCCGCGAGCTTCAGTTTAGCCACGTCTTGTCTAACGCGGCTCCCCCCAAGAAGGTATGTCATTTGCCGTGGTCCGCACTGGTGCTCAGACTGTGGTGGGGCTAAAGAATCGGGGCTCCGCCCGACCCTTTGCCGTGTCTTCCTGGCTCGTGTTTGAGAAGTCTGCAGGGTGAACGACTTGGCTGAAATCGAGGGGAATCCGGGACGGAGCTTGCGGGCTTCACTCAGCCCCTCTCCTTTCCCGCCAAAGCTCATGCATGGGCCTGCGCATGGGTCTCGCAGCCTGAGTCGGGGCCCAGGCGGCCTTCAGAGCTGTGACCCAACCCGTTGTCTCTGCTGTTGCAGGACTGTGTTTGCGTCCGACAAGATGCACCTCAAGATGACCTTCAGGATGGCCAACGCCTACCTGCGCCACTCTGGCCTGAGGGAGAAGACGGTGGGCACGGCCATCTTCACGGAGGTGAGCGTTCCAGGCCAGGGACAACTGCAGCCTCTTCGGCAGCCGGAGTGCCTTGGCGCACTGCGCCCTGGGAGACACGGAGGGGAGCAAGGCCAGGCAGACCCGGGTGCCCTGGGGGCTTCTGCTCCGGCCAGCGGCCTGTCGCTGGACCGTAGGGAGGGCTCTGCAGGGTGGCCAGTGGCCAGGTCCGCGAGGCCGTTCCAGGCTGCCGTGACTAAAGAAGGCGCAGTGGCTGGAGACATGTGTCGGCCCCCGCTCTGACGCATCAAGCTGTGCAGCCGGTTGCCCTGACGTGCCAACTGGGCAGGGTGCCTGGCGCAGGCTCTGGGCAGGCTCCGGAGCAGCTTGCTAAAGCAACAAGCCGCTCTGCGCAGAACAGCATGTTTTGAGAAGCCAGGGGGCCGCGCATCCCCGGGACGTTCCAAGGGGCAGCCGGCATGTGCTCCGTCTGGCCGCTCCTGGAAAAGCCGCAGCGGCTGGCAGTGAGCGTGCAAGCAGCCCACTAACTGGGCGGGCGTGCTGCTCCCAGGTGTCCCATTCAGTCTGTAGGCTCCTCAGGGCAGAGTCCTGCATGTTGCTCATCCTGGGCAGAGAGCTGAGCTTTTCCTGCCAGGAGAGGAGGAGAGACCTTGTGAGGGAGCCGGGGGCTGGGTGGGCAGGCCCCAAAGGCCACATCTGGCCATCAGACAGGGGTTCCCCTTGCCATTGCAAGAGATGTCAGCCATTCCGAGGAAATGGACTGAGCATCCCCAGTTCAGGCAGCGGGAGAAGGACATGTTTGCAGGTGCTTGGCTGGGGCACGTGGTGAGCGATGTCTTCTCCCACCTGAATTTGCGCATGGTGGCACCCCTCGCCCCTTTTCTCCCCCCACCCCCCGAGAGCCGAGTCTGGGACTTTCTCTGGCACGGGCGGGTTGCAGATCTCCGCTTCCCTGGCCCGGCTGACCAGCGCGTGCTTTCCCTCTCAGCTCCTCTTTTACCGAGACATCGGCTTCTACTGTGAGAAGCGAGACGTTCTCAGGGTCCTCCAGGAGCTGATGCAGCGCAGCCCCCTGCTGCGCATCTTCGGCGTCCGGGGACTGAGGCTGCTCCTGCAGCACCCGATGGAGGTACGTGCCCCACCCAGAAGGAGAGCCAGGAAGTGCTGGAGGAGGCGGGCCGGGCCGGCGCTCCCGACGGGGCATGTGGCCTGGGATGGGCCGCCTGGGACTCCACACACCTGCATCCCACCCTCGTGCTCCGTAATGACCCCCTTTCCCTGCTTCCTTCAGGAGGAGGTTCTGGAGCCCGTTCTTGGTCCTCTGGTGTCCTGTGCTCTGGATCCAGAGAGGGCCCTTGCGAAGGAGGCCATCAGGACCCTCCTGTGTATCTTCTGCCACTTGGAGGTGGAGCAGTTCGGCTTCACGGGCACCGAGCTCATCCCACACCTCCTGCGATACTTCAGTGACGTGAGTCCACGGGCGCTTGAGGAGCGGGCTCCGTCCCCCCCACGGGAGGTGGCCCACCAGCCTCCCCCAGGCCTCCCAGCTCACATGTGTGCAAGGAGACCATGCCCACCTGGACAGCGTGCCCACCCTCCGCGTGCCCCGACGCACAGTGCAAAGCCTGGTGTGAGGATCCGCCAGCCCACACCGAAGGGGGCTGTGCACTGGTCCGGCACTCCCACTCTGGCTGGCTTGGCATGGAGGCAGGGACACCATGCGCCTGCCGGCCCCTCGGCCCTGAGCCAGAGGCCCTCCCCCGGGAGGGGTCCAAGCCGGGGACGGCATCACACGACCCAGAAACGAGCCATGCCTGGTTGGTCCAGCCATTCCCTCCTGCGCCAGCACCTTGTTTGCTCTCAGCAGCCTGGGCTTAAGAAGAGAAGGAGCAGGTTTGTTGCAGCGTCCAAACTGGGCCACTCGATCTGCTCAGTCATGTCTCAACCCGACGCCCGGCCCGCCTGGCGCAAGCCGTGGGCCCGGGTGACACGGCTCCTTCCCGCTCTCCCCATCCTGTCAGGACGAAGATGACGTGAGGCGGGCCTCCGTTTCTCTTTTCGGGATGCTGCTGTCGGGGGTCAAGGAACCCAGGAGGAACGCTGTGGTGGAGGACGTGCTGGGAGGCCTCGTTCCCCTCCTCCTCCAGCTGTCGGATCCTGGGAGCCGTGAGGTGAGTCGGGGCCTCGCTTCCCCAGCAGCTGCTCGGGGGGCTTGCTTGCTGTGTGGGAAGGTGCAGAGGTTTCTGGGACTTGGTGAGGTGATCCAGACCACCCTTGTGGCTGACAGGGACCCCCTCCAGGTCCTCGGGAGCTTTTCCGTGGAGCAGCTAGAGGCTTCCGGAGGGGGCGCCTACTAGTCTGCGGCAGCAGCGCTGGGAGGCCGTGGCACCTTCCGGTCGGCCAAATCCAACGTGCCGTGAGCAGGAGGCTTCACCTTGTCTCTTGCGCTCCTCGCTAGGCTGCTCTGGGTGCCCTTTATGACTGTGCCACCTTCATGAGATGGACGGACATTCCTAGTGACCTCTTCGAGTGCCCATCATCCGGCAAGCTCTACAACACCTACCTCCACATCTGCAAGCACACCGTGAGTCAGGCTGCGACAGAGGCTTTGACGTCTTGCCTCAACCGCCTGCCCTATGACGTGGTCGGACTGACGAGGCCCGCGGAGGACTCGGGCAGCTTCCTTCTGCGAGGGGGCACAAGGCGCGGGGCCCGAGCTCTGCTTGCCACCTCGTCTCCGCCTCGTTCCCCTCCCCGAGTTTTCACTTTGTCCAGAATTCGGCAAGAGTCAAGGCAAAATTTTGCAGGACAAAAAACGGACCCCTTTCACCCTGCCCACACGTGTCTTTGGGGTCTCACACCCCATGTACCCAACTGGGGCTCCCACAGGGACTTGGAATTTTCTGGAAAGGGGGAATGTTTGCAGAGCATCTTCCTGTTTCCCTAGTTATGGAGATACAAGTCCAAGCTGTCAGGAATGCTCGCCCAGATGGCCGACTACCTGAGGAGCAACATGCCCAACTACCGGCAAGCCGCAGCACTGCTGATAGGTAGCAAAAAGCGGGACCCCAGGAAAAGGGGGTGCCAGGGAGGTCGACTGAGCACCTGGGGGTGGGGGGCGATGCAGGAAGGCCACCCATGGTGACACGCACTTCCCAACGTTGGCCAAAGTCCCCTCTCCTTGCTGGCTGGGGTGCGCGACGTGGGGAGGCCGCCCCTCTTCCTGGCTGCCCGGGGCTGCTGCCTCCCTCCCTTCCCTGACCCGGAAGCCTCGGGAACCGCCCCCCTGACCCGACCCGGCCCAGGCCCCTTCCACACGCATCCAGCATCGCCGAGCTGCTCCTGCCAGGCCTCACACGTCAGCTGGGGAACATTTTCAGCTGGACAAAGCACCCAGTCCCAGAGCTGCGGTCTGAATTGTTCTTCTGGTTTGCCCAGCATGCAACGCACCGAGGATGACGCCAGACGCGGTGACCTCCAGGCAGCTTGAAGTCACGTTTGTGGGTAAGCAGGCAGGTCCTGTCGGATGGAAGCTGCCCCTTTCTCCGCAGGAGGTCTCCCAGCCGTAGCCATGAATCCGGGGAGGAGCCTCGCCTGCTTCTCCCACATGCATCTCGCCTTCCTGGCCCCCAGAGCCCAGTGTCACCTTCCCCTCCCCGATCGCAACGTCCCACTTCTTCTTGTCGGCGGCTTGGCAAGGAGGATGCGCTGGCCACAGGCCACTCTTGGGGGAAGGCAGCGCATGCCTGGAGTCTGTGCGGAAAGGCAGGACCCGCACTTGCCCCCAGATGGAGCCGGGCGGGACGGGGAAGGGACAGGCCCCGTGCTCGGCGTTTCCTGCGGGGCCCTCCGTGGACGCGGGCCAGTGGCCTTGCGGGATCCCAGCCTGCTCTGCAGCTCCTTCCTCTGAGGATGCGGCCCACACCGGGCACCTCGGGGGCACAGCCCTGCAGCAGCAGATCACGGGTACCCCGGGGCCTTGCCTCTAGAGGCCCCTGGCCTCGGGGCCGGAGGCCAAGGTAGGCTTGGTAGGAGCTGCTGGCCGCAGCGGGGAGGGTCCCACGGACGGAGCCTCGCCTGGCGTCTCTGGCTGAGGAGGAGGACTGCGCAGCGAGTGAAGGCCAGCACCTCCTGCCCGAGGCCTCGCAGCGCTCCTGCTGGCCAGGGCAAGGAGCCCGATCCTGCCTGGCACCGGGCTCCGGACCAGCGCCATCCTGCAGGCACTTTCTCCTCCAACTCCCAGGCATGAAGCAGCCTCGGAGAGCACAGGAGTGTCTGTCTGCTGCCCGTGTGTCCGTTCAGGCCAAATTGGTGTATGATTATTACGAGGGTCTTGAAAAAGTTTCCTCCCTTTTTAAAGCTCTGTTTATTTAGAATTCCAAGAAGCATCGCGTCACTTTTCTACATAGTCACCTCCTTTGTGATGCATTTTCCCAGGTCATGCCAACTTTTTAAGCCTTTCAGCAAAAAATATACAATATGTATTTATGAAATTCAAAATATAAAAAGTGCAGAAACTGTTTGAAGACCCCTCGTAGTGTTACTGGTACTGTTATCACATTGCATTTATATCCCACCCAAGGCTGCCTGCGCAGCTCCGTTTTGCGCTCACAACAACATGCACAGTATTTTGTGGTTAGTTGTGCGTCTCTGTGAGCCACCGAGAAACGCAGCTAAGGCAACAAAGAGGAACTTCCTTCCCAAAGCATCTCTTGGTTGCCCCAGAGCCACGCCGCAGGGCGGCTCACCTTGATCGAACGCTGCTTCCTCTTGCAGCCCTCCAGGAGCTTCAGGGCGACCCTGACCCCGCCGTGGCCAGCGCTGCCAACCATGCCCTCCGGCAGATCTTCCGGAACGACGGATACCGCATGAACCCTCGCCTCATCCAGAGCTACCTCGCCTCCAGGCTGCGGGGCAGCTCCATACAGTCACTCTCTGAGGCGAGACGCTAGAGGTCCAAGCCCGGGGCTTGGCGGAAGGAGCCCAGTGGGAGGCCCCCCTCCTCCGAAACGCCACGGAGGGAAGACGGGGCTTTGCTACCAGTGCCCCGGCTGGATGGGGGCTTCCCCAAGAGCCAAGCCCCAGGAAAACAGCGATATCGGGAGTGGGAGCAGCAGCTGGCGACTGGGGGCCACAGCGCCATCGCCCTGTTAGGGGCACTCAGATCATGAGCCATCTACTTCTGTGACATATTTCCACACCACCCATCTGCCCCAAAGCTCCTGGGCAGGTCACCGAATCAAAAATACAATAAATCTACCAGCTAACCAACCAACCAACCAACCAACCAACCACAAACCAACCAACCAACCAAACAACCACCCACAATAACATCACAACAACTCAGAGTATCGATGCAATAACTCAATAAAGCCAAGATGCACTGCCCATGGCTGCTGATAATTCATTCTACTGGTACAGGAGTAAAAGGCAGGAAAGGGGAAATAAAAATCTAACGATTGGGCAAGACGGGTGCCGAGAGCGAGGCCCTTGTTTGGTGGCAAGCTCATCGCGCCTCCCAAGTGCCACAGCAAGCGGACTTGTCAGCCACACACAGTTTGATTAAACAAAGAAGGGGGCAGGGCATGATGTACACGTGGGATGGCACGCTCATATGTGGCATGAGGAGTGGAAGACACATGGCTCTTTCTTAAATCCTCATGTTAGAAATCCTTTGATGTCGGTTTGGGAAAAGCGAAAGACATAGAAACATAGAAACAGAGTGAGACAGAAGGCGCCTCCCGGGCCATCTAGTCTGACCTCCGGCACCAGCCGGCTCCGCTCACGACATGCCCACCATGTGCATGTCCAGCCTGTCTTTGAACACCCTCACCGATGGGGCCTCAACGACCTCCCGTGGAAGCCCATTCCACGCCCTCGGGGTCCTGACTGTCAGGAAGTGCTTCCTGGCATCCAAATTGAACCTTGGCTCCCTGAGCTTGGCTCCATGGGAGCGCGTCCTGCCTTGCTCTGCAGGGGAGAACAGGCCTCTCCCCATCTCCATGTGACACCCCCTCACATCCCTGTATGTCGCCAACATATCCCCTCTGAGTCTCCTCTTCTCCAGGCTCAAGAGACCCAGTTCCCTCAGTCTCGCTTCATTCGGCATCCCCTGCGAACCAGCCACCATCCTTGTGGCCCTGCGCTTCGCTGACTCCAACCTGGCTATATCCTTTCTGTAATGAGGGGCCCAAAACTGAACACAGTACTCCAGTTGCGGGCGCACCAGAGTCGTGTAGAGTGGTAGTAATACCTCTCTTGATCTAGAAGCCACACTTTTGGCTATGCAACCAAGGGTGGCATTCGCCCTCTTGACCACCGCATTACACTGCTGGCTCATGTTCAGCCTGCAGTCGACCAGCACCCCGAGGTCCCTTTCGCAAGTGCTGCTCTCCAGCCACTTGTCCCCTAACCTGTACTTATGACACCCATTCCTATGCCCCAAGTGAAGACCTTGCACTTATCCCATTGAACGCCATCCTGTTGTCTCCTGCCCACTTCCATAGTCTGTCCAGATCCTTTTGGATCTGGAGTACCTGCTCCTCAGTTGTGGCCACTGCTCCAGTTTTAGTGTCGTCTGCGAATTTGATCACTGTTCACCCCTTCTTCCATGTCATTAATGAAAAGTTTAAACAGGATTGGCCCCAGGACAGAGCCTGGGGGACCCCGCTTGTCACTGGCTGCCATCCCGACGATTCCCCGCTAATGGCTACCTTCTGCTTTTGGTCAGTCACCCTTAACACACAATTAACCTTAAAAATCCGGAGACATCTCGGCACAACATAAAAACCCAATAAATAGTCAACAATTAACAATTAAAATAACTTTTAAATAAAAAGGTCTTGGCCTGCAGCTGAAAAACAAATATTAACGGCGCCAAACGGACCTCTCTGGGGAGCGCATCGCATAGGTTGGGCGCCACCGCAGAGAAGGCCCTCCTCCGGGTACTCACCCTCCTAATAGCCTTCACGGAGGGTTCCCGGAGAAGGGCCTCTGCCGCCGATCTCAGGGGGCGGGAGGGCAGATAAGGACGCAAGCGCTCCTTTAGATAACCAGGTCCCAAGCCGTTGAGGGCTTTATGGGTGATAACCAACACCTTGAATTGGGCCCGGACTTCAATGGGGAGCCAGTGCAGCTGACGGAGAACTGGGGTTATATGAGAACAATGCCCAGTCCCCGTCAGCAGCCTGGCAGCTCTGTTTTGCACCAATTGAAGTATCTGGACCGTCTTCAAGGGCAGCCCCACGTAGAGCACGTTACAGAAGTCTGACCGGGAAGTCACCAACGCGTGTGTCACTGTCGCCAGGCAGTCGAACTCCAGGAAGGGACGCAGCTGATGGATCAGCCGAAGCTGATGGAAAGTGCTGCTCGCCACTGCTGACATCGGGCTACCAAGGTCAGCTCCGGGTCGAGGAGCACTCCCAGGCTGCGGACCCTGTCTTTCAGAGGGAGTGCAACCCCATTTAAGACAAGGGTCAGGTCCCCCACCCCCAAGCCCTCATCCAGCCCATCACCTCGGCCAGGCTCCGGTTCAGTACAGCCACTGCCTCACCTGGATCGGTTGAGAACGAGAGGTAGAGCTGGGTGCCATCCGCCTACTGATGACTCCGCAGCCCACACCTCTGGATTACCTCTGTCAGCGGTTTCATGTAGATGTCGAATAGCAAGGGGGACAAGACGGACCCCTGTGGGACTGTGGCATCGCTGCCATGGCGCAGAGCCATCGTTCCCCAGCACCACCTTCTGGAGTCGGCCGTTGAGACAGGAGCGGAACCAGTGCCAGCCAGTGCCTCCTACTCCCAGGTCTCTTCAGCTTGGAGAAGAGGAGACTCAGAGGGGATATGTTGGCGACATACAGGTATGTGAGGGGGTGTCACACGGAGGAGGGCAGAGACCTGTTCTCCCCTGCAGAGGAAGGCAGGACGAGCTCCAACGGAGCCAAGCTCAGGGAGCCCAGGCTCCATTTGGATGCCAGGAAGCACTTCCTGGCAGTCAGGACCCCGAGGGCGCGGAATGGGCTTCCACGGGAGGTCGTTGAGGCCCCATCGGTGAGGGTGTTCAAAGACAGGCTGGACATGCACATGGTGGGCATGTCGTGAGCGGAGCTGGCTGGTGCCGGAGGTCAGACTAGATGGCCCAGCAGGCTCTGTTTCTATGTTTCTGTGTCCCGCCAGCCTCTCCAAGAGGATACCATGGTCGATGGTATCGAAAGCTGCTGAATGCAGGAAGCATTGCCGGGAGATAAAGCCAATGAAAAGCACGGGCACGTCTCCGCGATGCCAGGCCACGTTGCCGGCCGCAGGGGCGCTGCTGGGGGCCGCTGGGCTCTGGGGGACCTAGATGGGCTGGTGCTGGGCAACCAGGGAGGGTGGGTGCAGGATCACGGAGCATCTTCCGGCCGCACCCCAGCGCTTTCCCAAGAAGGCCTGCCAGTTGCATTCCATGGCGCCTTGTCAGGATCAGAGCAGGGGGCAGAGAGAACCAGGCGAGTCTTTGGTGGGACTTTGGCCCAACCCGGAAAGGCGGTCCCCATCCTGTCTGGCCTCCTTGTCGCTCTTTTGAAGGTTTGCCTCTTTGCCTTTCTTTTCCACCATCCAGCCTTCTGCAAGCTTGCGTGCTATTCTTCTCACATTACGCTTGAACCTAATAAGAATTCTGCCTGACATGGGTTTTTTAGCTGCTCTTTCTTCTTATGGACTAGCACCTTTGCATGTTGGGTGCCTCGGAAAATACAGTGCACCAGCTGGGTCCGGCACACCATGCATTCCTTCGGGTGAAGCAGAAGAGCAGGGCTGCCCCTCGAGCTGCGAGGTCGCCCAGCAGAGGGCAGCAGTGGGCCACGTTTCGGGCCCTTCCCTCCATTGAGGGGCCATGAAACAAGCTCGTGGGAGAGGCACCCAGCTGTGTCTGCACGCAGGAGTCGCAGCTGCTCCTGGCTCTCTTGCTACCTTACAAATAGAGACAAGGCACGGGGGGGGGGGGCGGGGGGACACAAAGCAACGCTTTTCTAATCGCTTCTCTGAAGTTCCATTTGGTTTGGCATTTTCTGTAAGAACTTACTGCCTGCAATTCATCCGATCTCCCGGCAAGCAGGGGTCGCACACCTTCCAGCCCCCATCTATATCGTTCCTATGCGTGCACCGTGTGCTTGGAAAAGTGGGGGATGCCAGCCATGGTTTCCATGTTTGTCACAAGGAAAAATTGGGCAACCACGTGTTGGGGAGGACATGAGCGGAGCCGCTGGAGACGGGGGTCAGACTAGATGACCCGGGAGATCCCTTCTGACTCTCGGTTTCGATTGGATGTGGAGTGGGGTGATCGGAAATGGAATACATGAGTACCTAAGGAAATAATGCATGTTGTTGCCTGTTGCGAAGTCGTGTCCGACCCATCGCGACCCCATGGACAACACTCCTCCAGGCCTTCCTGCCCTCCACCTTCCCCCGGAGTCCACCCACGCTCACACCCACTGCTTCAGTGACTCCATCCAGCCACCTCATTCTGTGCCATCCCCTCCTCTTTTGCCATCTATTGTTCCCAGCATCAGGCTTTTCCCCAGGGAGTCCTTCCTTCTCATTAGGTGGCCAAAGTATTTGAGTTTCATCTTCAGGATCTGGCCTTCTAAAGAGCAGTCAGGGTTGATCTCCTCTAGGACTGACTGGTTTGATCGCCTTGCGGTCCAAGGGACTCGCAGGAGTCTCCTCCAGCACCACAATTCAAACGCCTCGATTCTTCGGCGCTCAGCCGTCCTTCTGGTCCAAATTTCACAGCCATGCATTGCAACTGGGGAAAAAATAGCCATGACTATACGCACTTTTGTCGGCAGGGTGATGTCTCTGCGTTTTAGTCTGCTGTCTAGACTTGCCATAGCTTTCCTCCCCAGGAGCAAGCGTCTTCTAATTTCTTGGCTGCAGTCCCCGTCTGCAGTGATCTTGGAGCCCAGGAAAATAAAATCTGTCACTACCTCCATTTCTTCCCCATCTCTTTGCCAGGAAGTGAGAGGACTGGATGCCATGAGCTTAGCTTTCTTAATGTTGAGTTTCAAGCCAACTGTTGTGCTCTCCTCCTTCACCCGCATGGAGGAGGAGGCTCTTTAGTTCCTCTTCACTTTCTGCCATGAGAGTGGTATCATCTGCATATCTGGGGTTGTTGATCCTTCTCCGGGAATCTTAATTCCAACTGGCGATTCATCCAGCCCCGCCTTTCTCATGATACGCTCTGTAACCTTTTGGCTTCCCACTTCCGCATTCCAATCCCCCAGGATGATAAGGACATCCCTTTCTGGTGTTAATCCTAGAAGGTTCTGCAGGCCTTCATGGAACCGGTCCACTTCAGCCTCGTCAGCACCAGTGGTTGGGGCAAAGACTTGGACTACAGTGAGGTTGGATGGTTTGCCTTGGAGTCGAACTGCGAGCGTTCGCCGGACGTATGGGTGCCAAAGGATAGCCCATCCTAAAGCATGGACACAACAAGCACCATGCCTGCAAACATGGAGGGCTCTCACCCAGTTCTTCTAACCAGGGAGCTGAACAGCTGGAATGTTCCCCCGCGAGCACGTCTGGCATGTCCTGATGTTGCTCGGGGAGCTCCTGCTGCCACACGAGGCATGGAACCCCCTAAAACACCTTTGCACAGCAAAGGAAGAGCTGAAATCTGCAAGGGAGAGACTCAGCGGGGGAGAGGCCAGAAATGCCATGAGCAGAAGGGCCAGGCCTTGGGGTTCCCCAAAGCCAGGGACTGAGGGGCACCAGAACGTGCAGGCTTTCTGTGGAGTGGGAACACCCTTCCAGGACAATCCCCGAGGCCCGGACGCTCAGGTCGGCAGAGCTGTGGGTGACTTCCTGCCTTTGGTTCGGTGCCGTGCCCCCTCGAGGAATTGCCCACTCCAGGAAGGGGTCCAGTGGATCAGCCGTTTCCCCTCGGACTCTTGGCGCTTGGTGCATTTGCTTTCCTCCCCGAAAAGAAACAGCTGATGGAACATCTCTGCCTAAATTTCCATGCCTACTTGCTCTTGGTACAAGCAGGTCGGAACGGGGCCGACGAAAACACTCTCGACCCATGACTTCCTGTAGCATGTCACTCCTGCAAAGAAATGCTCGGAGTGGGCTCACTCTGAACGGTAAGGAGACTGTGAGGGGCCAGCACAGGGAGCAGGGGGCTTTCCAGCGTCCAAAGCCAGGCCGGTTTCCTGCAGCCAAGCCAAGGCCCGCAGCTTCTCAGGGGGCCCATCACAGCGACTTGCACCTTCACCGGGACCCCTGCCCTGGCCTGAGCGTGTGGGCGGCTCACTTGCCTCCTGGCCCAAATCAGGCACAACGAAAGGGCTTGATGAGAGGGAATCAGGACTGGGCTGGCGCAGTTTTGCCGAACGCACCTGATTTTGCAAGGGATTTCCCTAAGGGAGTGCCGTTCCACGTCTTTCCCCTATTTTTTTCCCCATCGGAGAACTCCACTGCAAAATCCAGAAAAGAGCAAATTTCAAAGGATGGCTGCGTCTCACTTTCCATAGGGGTTGAAAGTGCCAAACGAGCTAAAATAAGAGCTGAACTAACTCACCCACCACCTTCACTCAGCAGCCCCTTCAGGGAGGGGGGCTGTGTGTTGTGAGGGATGGGCACGCTGCGCTCCAGTCCCTGCGCGGCCAGGGGGCCAGCTGTGTGACTTTGGGCCCGTCACCAGCCTACCTCGCAGGGTTGCTGGGGGATCCCACTGAGAGCAGGAGGAGACTGATGTCATTAGGAAAGGCCGAGGGCAGGATATTGATCCAAGAATGAATAAGTGGACAAAAGAACTACTTCTGCACTTGGGAATGGAGGGCTCCTCGCCCTTCCTCCTGGCTTTGGGCCGCAGGTGCCCTTGCCAAACGTCTCCCGCTGCTTTCACTCGGATGCCTTCACTCGCAACTCTGCGCTGAGCAGCCAGGGGGACCTGATGGTTTTCTGGTCCTTTCCAGCGCTCTTCTCCTGTGATCCCGTGGTTTCCCCCGTCTTCAGTGGGTTCTGACACCTTTAAGTTCTCCGGGGGGCAGCTCTCCTCTTCCGGACTGAGCTTGGCATCGAGCCAGCCACTGCAGGCTGCCCCATAGCCAGAAGCTCTCTGGGTGGCTCACAGTGCAACACACACAGCCCCAAATAAATTGCAATAACAAACCATGAAACATGATAGATTTAAAATGCAATATAAATTCAACCATACAAATAGGAACAGGAGGAAAATAAGCACGATATAACCAACAATGACGACCGATCAAGCAAAAAAGCCGAAAACAATAAACCAGCAGCAAACCAAAAATCCAGTCTAAAAATAGAAGCTAAATTACAAAGTCTTAACCTGGCGCCGAATGCAAGACACGTGAAGCCGGGATCCTTTTTGCCCCAACATGCCTTGCTCTGGACTTGCTTTTCCTGGCTGGCCTCAGCCATTTGATGCCCCGTCTCCCAACTTGGAGAGATCCCTGTGAAGACCCTCACAAGCCCGTCTGCTTCATCCACCCTGAAGAGCTTGGTGTCGTCTGGAAATCAGCTGCCTCACCGCTCCCTCCCAATCCCAGGTCATTTCTGGACAGGTTGGGAAGCACTGGTCCCAGTCAGAGCCCTGCGGGACTCCACTGGTTGCATCCCTCCATTGGGAGGACTTGCCATTCATTGGGACGATCATGGTGGGAGGGAATGTGAAGATCACAGAGAATTCGTGTGCTCTAGTTCCCCGGTGGTGATGCAGCTCGTCACGCGAGAAGCAGCTGGAATGTGCATCGTCTCTTCCCGGGGGATGGGTCAAAAGGGATGTAACACTACATTTCCCAGTGTTCATCCCTGCAGAATCAGCTTCCTCTGAGGTTGTGGTCTCCCCACAACACACACTCACAAGTGGAGAAGTCTTTGCGGGTGGGAGAGGGAGCAAGGCTGCTGGCGTGGGACAGAGCGAGCTATGGAAGGGGCCTCCGCCTCGCAGACAAAATCCCCCCACACTTGCAGGAGACGCAAGAGGCTCCCTCCACTGGCTGAAGCCTGGATGCAGGGCGTGGGGGAGCCCAGAGGGAGAGGCAGATCGCAAGCCCTGAGCAAAGCGCTTCCACACTTGTCAACCGTCGGTGACGCAAGCTGCATATGTCCCCAGCGGTGGGATGAACTAGCCGCTCGGACGGTGCCAGAGGGAGTCTTGGGAGAGTGCTGTGCCCGGCGTGGACGAAGTCATGGAATCCGCAGCCCTTCTGGCTTGGGCAGCCCTCTCTCTTCTGGTCCAACTGGCAAACGGTAGCCCCATCATGGATCTTGACATGCCTCGCCTGGACGAAGCAGTTCCCTTCTTTGACGAGCAGGACGGCCTGCTTCAGAATCTGCAGACTGAGTTGCCGGAGGTGCTGACCATCTCCAGCAGTCTGTGCCTCCCTCAGAAACCAGGGACGGGCATTGTGCCCCTGCTGACGGTGCTGCCCTGGATGCCGGGAGAGGCACCCCCCAGCCGCCCTCTGGCCAGCTGGCGAGGCGCCCCCAAAGCGCTCAGGCCCCCCGGCCAGTACTCCACCCGAGGAGGGAACTGAGGTCACGTACCGCAATGCGCATCCGGGTCTTGCTGTGCTGCCTGGATGTGCTTCCAGGATCCGCGTCCTCGTCCTGCAGCCGCTTCAGCAGAGGCTTTATCAGTCCGACGCTGGAATAGCGGTCGGCAGCCAGCGCCCTCCATATCTCCACTGCGGTTCTACAGGTTCCAGGAGAGAATTGAGGAGAAGATCGTGTGAGGCCTTCGATGTTTCTGCGGGGACGGCGTGAGGGAGGGAGGGGGTGGCCCGTCCCCTCGGAGCCCTTACTCGTCGCCTTCCACCGAGCAGTCCAGGAGGGCGCCCACCAGCCCGCGCATCCGCCGTGCGGCCAGGCTGCACACCGCCCTGATGGTCTCCTCCTTGGCGCACGGGTCCTCGATCTCGGGGAGGCAGGTGTAAATTCCCCTGACGATCGTGGGCAACTGGAAGGATGCGCGGAAGAGCTGGATGTCGTTAGGACGCTTTTGGTTCCGCACCCCTGCATGGCCAGCGCACTCTGGGCTTTGGCGACCGTCCGTGACATGGGTCAAGGGACATGGCGACGCTGGGGCTGCTTTGCCAGCCCGCCCGGCTCTGCTTCCGCCCTCAGCGAAGGCTGGGCTCGGAGGAGAGCCCCCGCAGCCCCGCATCTGTACGTTGCAGCCCCGACTGGCCGGCAGGCCATCTGCCCCACCACCCCGCTCTTCACGGACCCTGGTTGAAACGAGGAGGGGTCGGGCGACTCTCTCACAGCCGATCCCTGATAGATGAAGTACAGATGAGGGGAGCTCTGGATGCGAGTGATCACTCCATCCTTTGCTTTGAGATCAGAGGACTGGGGCCGTGCAGCAGGGCGAGCACTAGAAGCTGGGACTTCAAGAGGGCCAACTTTGGCCAACTGAAGGCCAGGCGGGGGAAAGTCTCCTGGGATAGGTTACTGGAAGGTAAGCGAGTAGAGGAGGGGTGGATGGCACTCAAAAGGGAGGTTTTGCAGGAGCAAGCCCTGACAATACCTCTAGTCAGTAAGGTGGGGAGGCGGAGGAGAGTGCCGCCATGGATGCGAAAGGAGGTGGTTAGGGGGATTAGACGAAAGAGGAGCCTCCATAGGAAATGGGTACTGGGGGAAGTAGACAAAAGGGTATACCAGGAGGAGGAGGCCCGTTGCAGAAGGATTCTTCGCAAGGCTAAGGCTGATTATGAGCTGAGACTTGCCAAGAATATCAAGAGCAACAAAAAGGGCTTCTTCCAGCATGTAAATAGGAAAAGGAAGGGGAGACAAGTGGTGGGACCACTAAATAAGGAGGAAGGAGATCCAGTGACTGACATGAGGGAACAGGCACAGATGCTAAATGAATATTTTGCCTCTGTGTTCTCCCCAAAGCAGGACGGGGGATATCCGTATAGGACATTGGATGAGGCTGGGGACTTAGGGGCAGAGATTAGAGTCACCCCCCCTTGAAGTCGAGGGGCTCCTCAGGGCATTGGACATTACAAAGGCGCCAGGCCCTGACGGGTTACACCCGAGAGTACTTAGAGAGTTGGCAGGGGTTCTCTCACGCCCGCTGGCCTCCATTTTTGAGGCCTCGTGGAGAACAGGTGAAGTTCCAGAGGACTGGAGGGTGGCATCGGTGGTCCCAATTTTCAAAAAGGGTAGTAGGAAGGACATGGGGAATTATAGACCGATTAGCCTTACGTCCATTGTAGGAAAAACAATGGAAAGGCTCATAATAGAGAGAGATCTAGTGATGCTAGATAGGGAAGGGAGGCTGACAGCCACACAACACGGCTTCCGCAGAAACAGGTCCTGCCAGACAAACCTTGTGGAATTCTATGACAAGGTTTCAAGATGGCTAGATGGAGGGGATGCAGTGGATGTGGTATACCTGAATTTCAGCAAGGCCTTTGACAAAGTGCCCCATGATATCCTGGTGGAGAAACTGAGGAGTTTTGGGATACACCAAAGCACTGTCCGGTGGTAAGGGCAAGGTTGATTGACCAAAAGCAGAAGGTAACAATTAGCGGGGAATCGTCAGGATGGCAGCCAGTGACAAGCGGGGTCCCCCAGGGCTCTGTCCTGGGGCCGATCCTGTTTAATCTTTTCATTAACGACATGGAAGAAGGGGTGAACAGTCTGCTGATCAAATTCGCAGACGACACTAAAACTGGAGCAGTGGCCACAACTGAGGAGCAGATACACCAGATCCAAAAGGATCTGGACAGACTATGGAAGTGGGCAGGAGACAACAGGATGGCGTTCAATGTGGATAAGTGCAAGGACTTGCACTTGGGGCATAGGAATGGGTGTCATGAGTACAGGTTAGGGGACAAGTGGCTGGAGAGCAGCACTTGTGAAAGGGACCTCGGGGTGCTGGTCGACTGCAGGCTGAACATGAGCCAGCAGTGTAATGCGGTGGTCAAGAGGGCGAATGCCACCCTTGGTTGCATAGCCAGAAGTGTGGCTTCTAGATCAAGAGAGGTATTACTACCACTCTACATGACTCTGGTGCGCCCACAACTGGAGTATTGTGTTCAGTTTTGGGCCCCTCATTACAGAAAGGATATAGCCAGGTTGGAGTCAGTGCAGCGTAGGGCCACAAGGATGGTGGCTGGTTTGCAGGGGATGGGGTATGAGGCGAGACTGAGGGAACTGGGTCTCTTCAGCCTGGAGAAGAGGAGACTCAGAGGGGATATGTTGGCAACATACAGGGATGTGAGGGGGTGTCACATGGAGATGGGGAGAGGCCTGTTCTCCCCTGCAGAGGAAGGCAGGACGCGCTCCAATGGAGCAAAGCTCAGGAAGCCAAGTTCAATTTGGATGCCAGGAAGCACTTCCTGACAGTTAGGACCCCGAGGGCGTGGAATGGGCTTCCACGGGAGGTCGTTGAGGCCCCATCGGTGAGGGTGTTCAAAGACAGGCTGGACATGCACATGGTGGGCATGTCATGAGCGGAGCCGGCTGGTGCCGGAGGTCAGACTAGATGGCCCAGGAGGCCCCTTCTGACTCGCTCTGTTTCTATGTTTCTATCCCCCTGGGGGAGCTGGCCTCGGGCTCCCAGGGGCTTCACCTCCTCCAGCCTCCACCAACCTTCCTGCCAGAGTTCCCCTGACATCACTGCTCTCCCCTCCCCTCTCCATCTCTCCCCTTTATGCACAGGGTGTCCGTCGGAGAGAAGGGGCCTCCCATGGCAGCCACACAGAGAACCGTGGGCCCAGCTGTGCCATTTTGCCCGAGGAGGCCTGAGGCCTCCCTTCCTCCAGTCCTTTGCAGGAGGCCTCTTCCGATGCCCCTGCGGTGCCCAGTTGTTCCGCGGCTCATGCTAAATCCAGCAGGCTGGGGTCCACTAGGTACCAGGTGAGCTGCACCTGCATGAGGACGGCAGGTGGTCGGGGTGGCTGATGGGGGTGGTCAGGGCGGCTGATTGGCGCAATACAGCAGCGCTGCCCATGGGGGCAGGAGATTGAGAGCCCCCAGTGAGTTGGGCTGCCATGGGAACCGTGTCACTGGCTCTCCAGGGGTGAACAGGATGCCGAGACACAAGGCTGGCTCCTCCTCGCTGGGGCCACAGGGTATTCCTTGGACTGCTGAACCCAAGAATTCCTGCAGACCAACGAGGCAAGTGAGCTGTGCATGAGCCCTTTCACGAATAACTCAGGCATTTTCTATTCTTGAGTTGTTTTGTGACGTGTGATCACAGACATTCTTGGTTGCTCTGAGTTGACTGGCCGTTCTGAGTTGAACTCATAAACAACCCCGAGTTTCTGGGTCTGCGTGTCACAAAAAAACCCAGAATGAGGCCTTCCTGTGTGGCTAACAAATTCGGGAGAAGCTGCCGCGCTCTGCTTGTCATGTGCTGAGGTGGGGCTTCAAAGAGCATCTTCCCACCTGCAGATTGAAATGGTGCAGCCCAGCCAGAGCTGTACCACGCGCATTCTGCTCCTATGGCCTGAAAGTCAAGGAGGGGAGCAGGTAAAGGTACGATTGTATTGGCGGCAGGAAGAGGAGCTCAGCAGACACAATCTGGATCGAAAAGGGCTGGAAGCCGGGCCAGCCAGAACTAACATCTTAGAACCGATCCCTTGGGAACCTGGAACCGTACCTTTGCCACTTTAGGGATCTCGTGGTGGAGTTGCGAGGGGCCAGGAAAGCTGAGATCTTCCTGGCGCCACTTCACTACCTTCCCCGTCTGATTCCTCTGCCTCCGCTGCTTTTCCTTGGCTAAGCCGTACAGGGTTTCCCCCAAAAGGGAAAAAAGAAAACACCGTCAGTTTTTTCAGCGTCAGTCTCAGCCCTTGCCATTTGCGCCGCTCACTCACAAATGGACAGGGAAGCGTCGTAACATGTTGCCGGGGACGGACCGGGACCTCGCAGGCCGGGCGGCTCCGCAGTGCGGACTGGCCGAGCGAAGCGCTCTGGAGAGGCGGCCACGAGCCCCTGGCTTCGGCCCAGAGGCCACAGGGGGGTCCTTGGGGGACCGCTGACCCACAGGTCCGACGGCTGCAAGTGCTCTACTTACTGTTTGGTGACCCATCGGCTCGCGGCTACCTACCCGTCTTGGTCCTGGCGATTTGGTGCAGGTGGCACAAGGCCTCCGCGGCGGCCTCGCCGACCTCCGTCACGCCATCTGCGAGGTGCAGGGCCAGCGCCGCCACCAGCTGCCCGAGCAGGTAAAACTCCGGTGTGAACTGGAGGGGGGAGGGAGGGAGAGGCGGAAGGTCAGGCCTCGCTCTGCCCGGCAGGCTTTCCGCTCGGCAGGCAGGAGGTGCGCCCCTTTGCGGGGGAGAGACCCCGGAGACTCGCCACGGCCGGCACCATCCCCGCTGACGCTCGCCCCTCCTGCAGCTCCCCCGAGTGCAGAGTGAACCACGAACGCTTCACGAGGGGCTTGCAAGCCGCAGGGAGGTCGAGCCCACGGACCGCCCCGCGTTCTCCTCTTGGCCCGGGGCCTCTCGCAAGCAGCAGCACCTGCATGCTTAGCACGGCTCTGCCATCATGTACCCCGTGCAAAAGCCACGCCTCTCCCCGCAGCGGCCCAGAGCGAGGGACGCAGGCTCCCGGGGAACGCTCCCCACCTGGGGCAGCCCTGGGACTGCCCTGCTCCTTGCCGGTCAGCCACGGCAAGGAACCCGGAGCCAGAGCCTTGCAGGTGCTCCTGCCCGGCGGAGGGAGGCGCGCTGGAGCCAAGCCCCCCGGCTCCCAGGGGGAGGCCAAGTCCTCGCATCGAATCGGGCTGGGAGCAGCGCACTTGCTGCAGGAGTGGCTGGCGGGGCACCTGCCCCCTGCTTGGCCGGGGGAACGGCCCATCGGCACCCGCTGCAGACGTCAAGCACGCCCCACACAAAGCCCGCTGCGAGAGCCAGTGGCGAGACTCTGGACGCAGGCCCTGCTCTGCGCCGTGTGGCGTCCTTCCTGCCCCCGGAGCCTCCGGGAGGACCCCAAGCGGCACGCCTGCTGCAGCAGCCAGGGCAGAAGGACCCCGTGACGGCCACCAAAGCCAGTCCCAGAACCACCCACACCCCATTTGCGCTAAGCTCGTCGTGCGGGTCCCATCGGGCATCTGCCTGTGATGCAGTGGCAGTGCTCGTGCCCCGCTTCGCCCCGTCCTCGGCCTGGATGGGTCGGAGGCTTCCCGGCCCCACAGAACGTTCCTGCCCCCAGCAGAGGCGATTCCCACCCCCCTTCAGGTTCACTCCAGGGATGATCGACCCGACGGCTCCCAGCCGGGGCCTCCTTCACATGGGCTCGCTCACATCGAAATTCTCCTGTTCGGAGATGCGCTTCAGCAGGTGGCTGGTGCTCCTGAGGGCCCGTTCCCGTTCGTAGGACTTCGGGGATTCGATCCAGTCTCTTGTGTGCTGTGAGGAAAAGGCAATGAGAACAGGAATGGTTACCCAAATCACAAGGAATGCCCCCCCGCCCCAGTCCCCTGCAGGCTATGTCTGTCCTTGGACTGGGCCCAGGCCAAGCTCCGCTGTTGCAGGAAGCCCTGCAGAAAACGCCCGGCCAGACCTACGAGGAGGAGCAGCCTGGCCGAGACGAAGACCTGGGCTGCTGTGGGAAGGGGGCTGATCTCAGCCCGGACGGTCCCCTGGGCCCCCCCCTCAGGTGACACCCCGGGAGCAGAATCGCCCCCGCAGTGCCTCCTGCCTGGGAACTGCTGCTCCCGCCCCCCAGACGCCCCCTCTGCGCCCTTACGAGCAGTATATCCTGCAGGGAATCCAGACTCGGGGACTCCAGGAGCAAGTCGCTCAGCATGTTCTGGCAGGCGTTGATGGTGGGGTGGAAATATTCCTGAAAGGAGAGAGGAAAGGATGCTCAGCCGCGCAGAAGTGGTGCTCCCACCCAGGCCCTCCGCCCAGCCTACCCCACAGGGCGGTCGTCGTTGTGGGGATAAGAATGAGGGCAGGAGGGGAGTGATAGAAACGGCTTTGAGTTCTTTGGACAAGAAAAAGCCGGGATGGGAATCTAGGAATCAGTGTGTCTGGCTCCTGGACTGCAGGTTGTGCCCGATGGGCTGCAGAGTGCAGCCCATCTTCCATGCACCTGCCAGCCGCCAGGCACCCCCTTGTGCTTCACGCGGAGCCCCCGGGGGAAGGCCGAGTCACCTGCGTCTGGAAGGTTGGGCTGCCTGCTTTCCCTCTGGCCACCTGGAAGAAGGGCAGGGAGAGCACCTTCTGGAGGGCTTTGCTCACGAGCTCCGAGCTCACCTCCGACTGCAGAGGCGGCTTCAGGCACCTGCGGAGGAGGAGGAGGAGGAAAGCTGAGGGAGGGAGAGGTCAGAAACCGGGCCGAGTGGGGAGGGGGGTCGCGCGACTCTCGCGCAGCCACGAGGCCGGGAGGTGGGGGGGCAGGAGGAGGCGCTGGCCGGAGGAGGGTCGCCAAGCGAGAGTGGCGTGCCGAGGGGAGGCCTTCAAGGACTGGCTGCATTTGGGGGGAGGTCAAGGGGGCACCGAGGGGTCCGTGGGGCAGCTCAGTCCAGAGAAGCTCGCTTGCAGAGGTGGGCACGATCCCCAGGTCAGTGGGGAAGGACTGAGGAGCAAGCAGAGACGGACACCAGGAGAAGCTGTCAAACGGCTCTCCCTGTGTCACGGATTTCCTCCTTGATGGCCTCTTTGGGTGAGGGCCCCCTAACCTATTGGGAACAGCTGCTCTTCTGGGTCAGATCTTGCGGGAAACCTCGCCTGAAGCACCGTGAGGACTGAGAGCACGGTGGAGTCAGGAGCTGGGGTCTGGCTGGGGGGCAGGTCAGCCCTCCCTCCTGATCGGGCTAGACGGTTGGAATCTCCCCAATTTCAGTGCGCAGAGCCATATCCTGTGGCACCCCTGGGGGGACTCAGTCCAGCCTCGCAGCCCTTCGGCTGGGCAAGCAGCCAGCTCCTCTCCGCAACAGGCACATCCCGCGGGCCTTGTGATGGGGGCACGGGGGGAAGCAGTGGCGCCCCCGCTGGGGGAGGGCAAGGATCCTGCCCTGGCACAGAAGGGCAAGGAGGCCGAGGGCGAGGGCAGCCCCGGAACATACGTCATGCTGCTGATGGTGACCAAGGCCTGGTGGAGGTTGTTGATGGACACGGACCCCAGCGGCTCTTCTTCGATGATGCCCTGCCGTGGGGAGACACAGTGGCGCAGCGGTCAGAGGCCGGGCCCCAGCCTGCCCAGGGCACCGTCCTCCTCCTCAGCCCAGCAGGGCTTTTTACGAACTGGCGCTCAGCATCGTCTCCTGCCGGAAGCGCCACCCCTGGGAGTCTCTGTGGACTCCCGCGCGGCAGGGGATGCCATGGAGGCGATGCTGCTATTTCAACGTTTCAATGTCTGCATGGCCGCCGATTCCGCCCTGCCCTGACATGCATCACCTGCACCTGCAGGTCTTTGTGGAGCTTCCACGTCCGGGGACTGCGGGAGATTATGTGGGGCCGGGGTGGGGGGGGGTCCTCTATGGGTTCACTTACAGTAATGCACACCGCAGTTTCGGATTTTCGTGGGAATTCGGCGTCTTCCCTCCTGGTGCGCACAATTGCCCTGGCAATCATTACAATTGCCCGCATGAAGATCCTCTTCATTTCCTCATCCTGAAGAAGCAACACGAGGAGGAATTAGGTGGAACACCGTAGGCCGGGAATGTCTAGCTGCCCGTGCGGGCAAAGTCTCCCTGTCCAGCTCAGCCGGAAGCCTGGCTTGGAGGAGCAGACGGACAAGGGATGCCCGAGATCATCAGCACCCCTTCGCGAGGGGGTGCCTGCCGTCGGAGGCCATGCTAAGGCCTGCATGCCAGCTCTGCCCTGGCCGTGGGCCGGGGCCAGCCCTCCGGCTGCCCCTGCTTATCCCCAGGCTGCCTGGCCACTGCCGGATGCACCGTGCCGAGGACCTTCCATGCCCCGCAACTTGCCGGGCTTCACGGCAGGAGTGGCAAGGGGGCACGAGGAGGTGCTCAGCCCACCGCCCTGTGTCCGGACGCTCCTGCTCTCAGCTGCAGGCTCTGTGGGCCGTCCGCTCCAGCCGACGGGGGCCCTGCTGGCGGGCTGAGAACACTTCCGTTCACTCAGTGAATCGGCCAAGCTGGACCAGCCGCCTTGGCTTCCCTGGGATCCCAAGTGAGCTCGAGCTCACAGGGAGGGCGATACAAACAGACACGCACGGGCAGTGCGCGTGGGCAGGGGAGTCCAAAGCACAGAACCCTGGATGGTTGCAAAGTGCCCCAGAGAGCGTCTTCTGTGGGGAGGGGCAGAAATTTTAAACAAGCACCGGATTGGGGAGGGAGTCGGATCTCTCTGACTGGACTTGGGCTGAAATGGAGGTTTTGCGCGTGCAATCCCTTTTTCCCAAGCCAGCATTTCCCGCTGGGTGGGAAGCCCCCTCACGGCAAGAGGTGCCACCGTTCAAGCCCTGCTTTTGAAACCTGACAATGGTGCACGAAATATTTGTGCGAAATGCAAAGCTGGGAAAGGCTGCCATGAAATGTGAGGTTGGAAAGCCCAGGTGTTGATCTCCCGGAGAGGAGAGGGAGCTCCAAAGCTGGCGCGAAAAGGAGGGCGCTCCTGGCGCCAGGATCAAGCCTCATCCAGGATGCGGAGAGGCCATCGAGGGCCGCGCGGCCGCCCCTCCAGCCGCCACGTGCTGGGTGCTTGCCGGGCACTGTTGGGAGCCGTGGGACTATTTTTCCCAAATGTGCAATGCATTGTACCCTCAGAGCATAGCACCACGTTAATTCTGGCATGCAAAGATCAACGCGGAAGAGCACACGTGCGTTTCTCCGGGAAGCGCCTTCCACAATGCCGAGGGGCCACCAAGGAAGACGCCCAGCTCGCGAGGAGGCAGCCTTGCAAGGCTGAAGAACAGCGGGATGAACACGGAAGAAGCAGAGGGAAGGTGGAGCCGGACCTTGCTCTGGGCACGGAAGTGGAAGAGGACGCCTGCGACAATGAACTCCACCATCTGCAGCAGGTCGTCTGGTTTGGCTCCGGAGGCTGCCTGCCCGTAGCACAGCATCGAGGTGGCGCGCATCTGCCTCTCGGCGCTGTCCCTTTCCTCCTGCAAGAGGGGCCAGTGACGCTGTGAGGCCCTTCAGCCGCGAGGGGCAGGGGCCCACGTGCCCCAAGGGGGAACGGAAGCTCCTGGCCCACCCGTGGCTCACCGGTAGCCCCACCTCACTGAGGAAACACCTTTCAGGGTGCAAAGCTATGCGTGCTTAGACTGGACCAGGGCCCCCGGCTGCCGGCCTTGAGAGCAAGCTGGGCCTGATCTGAAGTAGGATCATCTAGTCTGACGCCTTGAGAAGACGCCGCCCTTCAAGATGCCCTGGACAGCCTTGTGCAGAAGCACATGACCCCAGCTCCTCCATGGGGCGGCACCAAACGGGGCCGGAGGAGGGACACCCCGTGTCCACAGAGGGCTGGGCTTCCTCTTGCCCAGCAAAACCGGGTTCCCTGTTACCCCCAGGCAGCCCAGGATAAGGCGGTTTTTCTGGACTCTGCCGGTCCAGATCTCCTCCGGCCCTGGTCCAGAGCTCCCACGCTGCCACCCCAGCCTTGGAAACCTCACCTCGGAAGCCTGGCCGGGGATGGACTTCCTTGATTGCAGAAGGCGGTTGAAGTCCCTCAGCGCCTCCAGGATCTCGCGCAGGTGGCCAAACGCGGCCACGCCGAGCGCCTCGCCGATGCCCTGAACAAACCGGCGCCTGTCAGTGAGGGCCCCTCCCTGCACAACCCCTCCTCACGTTGTGTTCTTGTTGCATGCAGGACAGTGCGGTGGGCTGGGCTGAGCCTCGGCTCATGGAGCATCTGCTGCGACAGGGAGGATGCCGCCTCTGAAGGAGCCCTGCGCATGACCAGGCAGGGCCGCTGGGCTCCTCCCCGTGGCTGCACCTGGACGGGCGCCTGAAGTCCTTTCCTCCCCTCCTTCCCCTGGGCCAGCTCCGGCCGGGCACCGGTCTTGCCTTTGCGGGACACAGGGGCTGCCACTGAACAGGCCCCGCCGCGTGGTCCCAACGGCCCTGTGGCAGTGGGTGAGTGATCCAGAGCCGGGCCCTGCAAGGGGGGGCACATGGGCAGTGGGGGCAGTCGAGGCACAGTCCCTGGGTCCAGGCTCACGCTCTCAGCGCAAGGAGGCACAGTGACTCCGGGCAGCAAGGCGGGATGAGCGTTTCGCAGAGCAGGGGAGCCTTGCAGAGGATGGAGCTGACGTACCGGAAGACCCAGGCAGGGAAGGCTCAGGAAGCCCTCAGGGACAGTGGGGCAAAGCGGCTGCGGGACGCTGGGGGAAGGGATTGGAGGAGCATCGCTGGTTGGAGGACTGCGCTGGGTGCCGGGGGCGGGTGGGTGGGCGCTTCGGGCAGGGGGCGAGAGACGCTCGGGGCATCCCCAGTTGTCTTCCTTTGGGGGGCAGCGGTTCGCCTTGGGAGGCCAGTGAAGACGAGAGCAGGCGCAGCCCGACCTCCGGGGGCCCCCGTGCCCCCTCACCTCCCGGTTGGCTTCCGGCTTCAGGGACAAGCACAGAAGCATGCGCAGGTGGTCGACGATCACATCTCTGCGCTTCGCATTTCGCAGCTTCAGCCCGTAGTATTTGTACAGGCGGATCTGCGGGCGGGAGAAAATCCCGGTGAGTCGCAGGGGTCCTGCCAGCGGACCAGGAGGGAGGTGGCGGCGGGCGGGGGGGGGCACGTCGGCTGGCTAATTCTCCCCCCCTTGTTTAAAAGGGCAGGAAAACACATCGATACATAAATACGAGCATCATAATAGCAATAGTATTATGCACGAAGGCCCAACTTATCTATTTATTTGGAATACCTGAATGCCGCTCCATTCGCATCAGCCTCGGGGCGGCTTCCAACACATAAATAATTATAAATCTATACAAATGCATAAAATACTGGAGACTTCCTGGCACAAAAATTAAAATGAATAAATAGAATCAACAATTAAAATGACGTCTAAATAAAAAGGTCTTGGCCTAATGAACAAAAAGGGCAATAATACGGTGCCCCCAGCACCCAGGAGACCAATAATATCTGCATTTTAGTTCCTATATTGTAGCAATTGAAAATATATAATACACTTTAATTCTATACATATCCTCTCCAAAAATTCATATGATCTTGATTGGCTTGCAACCTCTCCCCCCTATCAGTATTGCTTTAGCAAAATCCTCCCAAATTTCATTATATTTATGTGCTTTTGTTCACCCCTTTTCATTTTTATTTCTGTTGCCAGATTCTCATTAATTACCATATTCCATATTCTATTATACCACATATGCCTTTGCATAACCCAATTCTGTTTCCAGTATTTAACTAGCACTAACCAAGCTTCATTACCAAACCGAAGATCAATTCTTTCTTAACTTCATTTATATCTTGTTTTTCAATCAACAGCAATAACACAATTCTCGGGGACATCTCTAAATTAATTTCTAAAAATTCTCTGGTTTCATTAAACACCATCATCCAAACCAGCATATTCTTAAATACTCTTCTATTCCAATTCTTGTCTTTTATTTCACCCACGTCCATTTACAATAAACCTCCAATACTTTCTGCATTTCCTTTCATTCTGGATGATGAAACCTGATTGGGATCATCCAAAACAAAGAATTAATCTTTGGCAGAATTTTCAGTGCTGCTACTGCTGTTCTTCCAAACCATGATAATTTGACATTTTCATATTTTCCTATGTTATGTTTTATGTCCTTCTTTAACTTTTCATGATTTTCCTTCTTGAATTCTTGACTATTTTTTCGAATATCAATTCCAAAGTATCTAATACTATCTACTATTTTTAATTTGCATTTTTCTTTTAATATATCCAATTCCTTACTATTATGATTATATAACTTCATTTCTGATTTTTCCCAATTAACTTGCAACACACTATCCTTCCCAAATTCCTTTAAATGTAAATACATTCTCTTTAGAGTATCTATTGGCTCTTGAAATGTTTCCAATGTATCATCCGCAAATAACTTAATTTTAATTCCCGGACACGCTCCAATTCCGTCTGCCTGTATATCACGCCTAACCCCATTTGCCAAAACTTCCATCGTGACAGCAAAAAACTCTGGGGAGGAGGGACAACCTGCCTCGTTCCCTGGCTCAGGTTTGCTGTCGCTGTTCTTCCGTCATTTACCATTATTTTTGCCGTACTTTCAGAATATAATTGATTTATTACTCTCTTAAACTTTATTCCAAATCCCATATTCTCTGTTAAGATCTTCATTGTTGGCCATTCCATACAGTCAAATGCTTAAAATATATCTAATACTAATATGCTTGCCTTTATATTTTGCTTCTCGATATAATAAATATTTAGTACTCTCCGTCCTACATCTGACATTTGTCGACCTCTTACAAAGCCACATTGATCATTCTTTACATATTGATCTATACATTTAGTCTATTTCCCAACATGACTGTAAAAATCTTAGCATCTTGATTAATAAGAGATGAGTAAGAGACATCGGCCTATAAGATCCAGGGTTTGTAAGGTCTTCACTAGGTGTTGCTATCTGCACTCTCAGGGATTGTCTGATTGTGCTGAAAAAATGTTAAATGTTAATGATAATTTAAAATTATTACATTATTATTAAATTGGTAAAAGTATTAGTCCCTAAGATGAAAATGATGCTTAGCAAAATAATGGGAGGCTTGCTAATTCGTTAAAACTGGCCTGAGAGATGCTCAGCCACCCACGGCCGGCTCTCCCCACGCCGGAAGTGCTCGAGCTGGACAGGGGCTGTGGGATCAGCACAACAGCAGCCCAGGCAGCTCCTGGGGGAAGCCGTCAGGTCCCACTTCTTCGAGTAGCAGCGAATGCCAAGGGGGGGTCGGCCAGGGAATGGTGGGGGGCCTCCTGCTGTGGAGGGTGCGGGCATTTGAGAGCACGGAGGCACATGTGAGCACCACTTTTCTGGCAGGATACCCCTGGATCTGCCCCACACCCTCCTTGCGCATGTGCAAGCCGAGCCCAGCCTGGTGTGGCCTGGAGCTGCTGGGAACTGGACTCCCACCTACTTGGACAGCACCCGGCTGGGGAAGATGGGAAAGAATCGGCACTGCCAGAGGCAGAGGGTAGGCTCAAGCTGGGGCTTTGCCGATCCCTCCCTTCCGAGCCAGCAGCACCCGGGAATTACCAGTGGGGCCGGGCAGGGAAAGAAGGACGCCTGGGAACTGGAGGGGCCTGCGCCCCACACCCCATGTTCCCCGGAGCCTGCCTGTGCCCCGTGCCCGGCGCTGGAAAGACTCCCAGGAACGTCAGCCAGTCTCTCCCGCCCAGCCTCCTGGCCCAGAAATTACCTTATTGAGGAACAATGTGCTGTCCTGCAGTCCGGCTGCTTCCTGGCCCACAGCGGATGGATACTTGAAAGCAAGAACAAAAGAGGAGTGGCCCTTCTGGGCAGGGGCCCTTGAGCGCTTGCAGAAGTGGGCAGGCATCCATGGCCGGTGGGGTCCAGAGCCAGGGCAGGGTTCGTGCACACAGCTGCCCGTGCTGCTGAACCCACCCGCAAAAGAGGGTCAGTGCTCGTCATGCGCCGTCAAAGTTCAGGCTGCAACCCGGAGTGGATGCCCAGCCCCGCTGAGAGTGGAGCTATGAGCCCCCACTGGCAGACACGGCCATAACCCAACCCCTCTGCTGCTCGTATCCCCGGGCGTCGAACCATATGGACTACAAACCCATGTGCTGATTGGAGAAATTCCCCCTAGTGGCTGAAGTTGCTCGTGCAGGCTTCCCCCACACCAACATATATCAAGAAATTAAAATCAATTCATACGTCAAGCCACCCCCAAACTGCTGAGGGACACAGCGCTAGGGTCCCCTTAGCAATGTTTGGATGTCGGGGTCGTTTGGCCACACTGCTAGATGGATCCCATGCCTTTTGGGCTAGGAAGAGCTTCTCCGGTGGCGTAAATAATATCAAAGGAGCGCAATCACATTCAGTTGAGAAACTGCGCAGGGAAAGCAGGGTGCCTTCTGCTGTGCAAGACTTGGGTCCTTTGCTCTCCGTTGGCCCCCCATTTAGAGCACGCGGGTTCCAGGCCATGCATTGGACTTATGGGTTCAGGGCCAAGAAGTCCCCGCGCTGCGCCATCCACTGATGGCCACGGCAATGGTGCTAATACGGTTGCCGTGAATTGCTGTTCCTCCCCTTAATTAAAAGGGAGAGGGGCATCGGGGAGAAGTTTCCCCCCAGCACCTGGATGCCCGATCCTGCAGGGCTGGCTGAGCTCCGCCAACGCTGAGGGCCACGGGGGCTGTCCGCCAGGGGCCTTGGCTATCCTCAGTGCCCTTCCCTGCTCTAAGGGAGGCCAGGACCCTTGAGGTCATGCAGACGATGTCCCTGCAGGGGTCTCCCCACCCGACCCACGTCCCTCCAGGGCCCACGCGCCCTGCGGGACTCCAGAGAGCGCTGGGCCCCAGAGCCAGACCCACCTGGAGAGACTGGTAAATGGACATCAGGATGGTTTTAAGCACTTCTCTCTCGTCCAGCGTCTCCAGGGTTTCTTTCAGAGATTTCCCCCTCTGCCTCTTCTTCTCCCACAGGAAGTGGAAATACTCATCTGCAAGTTCTTTAGGGAGCGGGAAAGAAGCAGGGGGATCAGGCCTCAGAAAGGTGGAGCATTTAATTCCAATCTTATTCCATTCAAATAGTCATTCAATTACTTAATTTTACATGCCGTCCAATAATGGAGTCTTTGGATGACACCAAAAACAAAACAAAACAAAACAAAACAAAACAAAGAAAGCAACCACATTTTATTTATTCATTTATTATTTGAGACATTCGTATGCCGTCCTTTGCGAAAGCCTCAGGACAGCTTATACGAATAACTGTACACAACAAACAACAATCAAAGAGAAAACCATTAGCTGTAAAAATATTGGGGAAATAAAAAGCTCCTTGCCTGACGCCAAAAGAATAGAGCAACAGCGCCAGGCTCCCAAAACTAGCAGATCAGCAGGAGCTGATTTTGCAAGGGCCGGGCTCACGCGTCCCGACACGCGATTCCACGCCGGTCCCACCGTGCGCCTCCTTTGCACCAGTGTGCCTGGGACACTCTCCGGGCACCACAACTTCCCCCCTGCCCGACCTCTGGCGGCACCCCGGGGGGCACCAGGGTGCGGGGAGGCTTCCGGTGTGGCAGCCGAGGGCACGGGAGGAGCTCGGTTATGGAGCCGAGAAGCCGCAGAACAGGCCGCTGCTCCGGCGTCCGGCTGCTCGAAACCAGAAGTAGCATGTCGGGTGGGCACGGAGCACCAGGGCCACGCAGGGCCCGCTAATGGTTACCTTCTGCTTTCGGTCAGTCAGCCATGCCCTAATCCACCGGACAGTGCTTTGGTGTATCCCAAAACTCCTCAGTTTCTCCACCAGGATATCATGGGGCACTTTGTCAAAGGCCTTGCTGAAATTCAGGTATACCACATCCACTGCATCCCCTCCATCTAGCCATCTTGAAACCTTGTCATAGAATTCCACAAGGTTTGTCTGGCAGGACCTGTTTCTGCGGAAGCCGTGTTGTGTGGCTGTCAGCCTCCCTTCCCTATCTAGCATCACTAGATCTCTCTCTATTATGAGCCTTTTCATTGTTTTTCCTACAATGGACGTAAGGCTAACCGGTCTATAATTCCCCATGTCCTTCCTACTACCCTTTTTGAAAATTGGGACCACCGATGCCACCCTCCAGTCCTCTGGAACTTCACCCGTTCTCCACGAGGCCTCAAAAATGGAGGCCAGCGGGCGTGAGAGAACCCCTGCCAACTCTCTTAAGTACTCTCGGGTGTAACCCGTCAGGGCCTGGCGCCTTTGTAATGTCCAATGCCCTGAGGAGCCCCTCGACTTCAAGGGGGGTGACTCTAATCTCTGCCCCTAAGTCCCCAGCCTCATCCAATCTCCTATACGGATATCCCCCGTCCTGCTTTGGGGAGAACACAGAGGCAAAATAGTCATTTAGCATCTGTGCCTGTTCCCTCATGTCAGTCACTGGATCTCCTTCCTCCTTATTTAGTGGTCCCACCACTTGTCTCCCCTTCCTTTTCCTATTTACATGCTGGAAGAAGCCCTTTTTGTTGCTCTTGATATTCTTGGCAAGTCTCAGCTCGTAATCAGCCTTAGCCTTGCGAAGAATCCTTCTGCAACGGGCCTCCTCCTCCCGGTATACCCTTTTGTCTATTTCCCCCAGTACCCCTTTCCTACGGAGGCTCCTCTTTCGTCTAATCCCTCTAACCACCTCCTTTCGCATCCATGGCGGCACTCTCCTCTGCCTCCCCACCTTACTGACTAGAGGTGTCATCAGGGCTTGCGCCTGCAAAACCTCCCTTTTGAGTGCCATCCACCCCTCCTCAACTCGCTTACCTTCCAGTAACCTATCCCAGGAGACTTTCCCCAGCAACGAGGAAAGTCGTGGCTGGCTCGCAATGCCCCCCGTGGCCGCCTTCGTGGCCAGCGCCGTGCCGAGACCTCAGGCACGGCACTGGGCCACCGCACCCCGCCTGCCCTTTTCCAGCCAGGGGTCCATGCAGCCGCACTCTCCCGACTCGGTGCCCATGAGCTGCATGAGATGGCAGCCTGCACCGCCCCATCCGCCGAGCCAGCGGAGCAGTTGCGCACGACTCGTTTTCAAGAGAAGAGGGGGGGCTTTTGTCTGGAGTGGGGGAGACCCGCTGGGTGGGAAGCAGCCCTTGCCTGGTGCGTGTGGGGGGTCATGGGGGGTGTCATGGGCGCATGCTCAGAAGAGCCCCGTAAGCGCACACGAGGAGGCAACGTCCCACGTGCACCAGGGTGTGGATGAAGAGCAATTCCTGGTGTCCGCAGAACAGTCTTTTCTCCCCAGCTGCACAGGTGAGGGGGGTGAGGATGAGCCAGGCAAGGGGGCTCAGGGAGAGGCCGAAACGAGGCGCGGGGAGGGGTCCAGGTGGGAGCAGATGGGGGGAGTCTCACATGCCGCTGAGGTGGAAGGGGAGAGCCAGGGAGATGAGGGGCAAGGGGCTTTCGGGGATGCTGCTTCTCGCAGGTGCACGCACAACCTGGGACAGCTGGAACCCAGCCGACCGAGCGACGCAACGAGAAGGGCCCCAGCGCTTGGCCCCTGGAGGGGCGGCCACGGCGGACTCACAACCCCAGTGAGAAATTAGCTGGAACGAGAGGACGACTTTCCAGCCTGAATTACTGTTTTATGATACTGTTTGGATAAAGACATCTGTAGTAGCCCCTGGAGGGATTGCTTTCGTTGGGAAGGAGCACCAGCCGCCCAAGGACGGCAGAGGATGAGGTGAGTGGATGGAGTCCCTGAAGGAGCCGGTGTGAGCTTAAGCGGGCTCCAGGGGAAGGTGGGGGGCAGGACGGCCTGGAGGAGTGTGGTCCATGGGGCCGCGATGGGTCGGAAGCGCCGTCGCTAAGCAACCAGCACCATAGTTCCTCAGGTGCCAAGGGAAAGGGGCTCTGTAAGTTTTAGGGGGTTTTCTCCCCTCGATTACGGCACCCCCTCCAAGATGGAGCCCTCACAATGGAAGCAAGCTCCAGGTCCCTGGAAGGAGAACCGCTGGCGCTGACCAAGCGCCATTCCAGCAATTCCACCACCATGAGAGGGTGTGGGAATTCTTGTAAAATCAATCCAGCAATTGATAGCGCTCCCCCCAACTTCCTTTAGGGCAGACTTCCATGCCTGTCAGGACAGGAAAAACGTCCTCCTGCTCCCTGTGGGAGTTTCCCCTCTCCAACAAGGCACAGGATTGCTCTCCTGGGGAAATCACACACCCCCTTCAGCCCAGACCGACCTTCGCTGTCAGATCAGCAGAAGAAAGCAGCTCTCGTGGAGAAAGAAGCTGTAGCAGCAACTCTCTCTCCTCAAGCTCAGCCAAAAGGCGCCCAGCAGCCTCCCAGCCTCTGTAAAGAGGCAGCGTGAAGTCACAGCCCCATTGTGGCATCACCCCGGGGAGGCGAGGTCCTGCCTTCCTGCCCAGGGCAGGGGTGGCCGTCTGGAGGGGCGGACGCCCCCTTCTCTGGTGTGGCGCACTGGGCCAAGGTCGGGGGTCCCGTCATGAGGACGCTCTGCTCTCCTCCAGCCAGCTGGGCAGGACATGACAAATAAAATAAAATAAAATAAAATAAAATAAAATAAACCCCATGCACCTGCGTTGCTTTGCATTTTGTGGTGGGAAGGAGAAGACCTCTGTAGCTAAAAATAGGGTCTACCGCATCGGATGTGCTCTCTTGTATCTGCTTCAGCGATGCCTTCTTCCCCAGGCTGGCTCCCACCGGGTGTGTTGGATTACAACTCCCATCAGGCCTGCAACGGAGCCCATCTGTCAAGCCATTGGTCTGCCTCATTCAGCAGAATCCAGCATCTTTAGAGAGATCGGTGCCTTCCGCTTGATGCCAGCTCCGACAGAGGCCTGGGGGCAGCTACAAGGGGGAGGGCCATCTGAGTGGCGGCCCCCCAGCTGCGGAGTGATCTTCCTCTTCCACCTGGCCCCAACCTCGTTCTTCCAGTGTCAGGTCCAGGCACCCCTCCAAGCCAAGGTGCTTGAAGACATCCTGCAACATTTAACGGCTGCTGGGGAGTCTCCGTCCCGGGTGTTGCCCTGATCCACGTTCTAGGCTGTTTAAAATGTTTTTACCGTGTTGTCATGTTTGCACTTTGGAAAACATTTGTGGTGTTTTGTTTGCACGCCTGTTTGACGAACGGCTTCCACTGGTCCCGAGAGCAAGGTTGGGATGCAGCTCCTCGGACTCCGTCCCTCCCGCCTCCGCAGGCTCCCTGTTGCGATGGGCTCCGTCTCAGGACATGAGTCCAGCCGGGGGAGAGGAGCCGGTCGCCCGCTCTCTCCGCGTGTGCGTTGCAGGCCAAGGCGGGGAGAGGGTGCTGCTCGCACGGCAGCTGCGGGGCCTCGATTCCCGGCGGCTGCTCCCCAGGGTTCCTCCCACGTCCCTCCAGAGAGCTTGGCCTTTGAGCACCGCACCTGCCATCGCCAGATCACATGCCTAAGACATCCGGATGCCCTTGTCCTAAGACGATCTGGAAATCTAGCACTCTGCACTGGTGTAGGTGACTAGCAGGGTATACCAGTGCCTGAACGAGAGTTTGTGGTTGAGTTTGCCTCCGCCCAGCAATATCTTGCGGTCACAGAGTGCAGGCTCTGGGTCACCGGGCAAGGAAGCAGCAGGGGTTCAACCGGCCGATCTTTCCCACGGACCCGAGTTTTTCTTTCTCCACACATTGAACACCGAGATTCTCCCACAGGGCAACTTCCTGGGCGATGGGGGTTGTGGGGGGGGGGTTGGGTCCGGGGCATCGCTGGCTCCCTGGGAAGGTGCCCACGCCTCTCGGGCCGAGGCAGCTCTCCTGGAGACGCAGCACGAGCCGGTGGACAAGGCCTGTGGGAAGGGGCAGCCATGCGCAGCTCCTGGGCGCCGCTTCCATGTCGGCGACATGCCGGTATGTCAGGGGATGTCGCACGGAGGTGGGCAGAGACCTGTTCTCCCCTGCGGAGGAAGGCAGGACGTGCTACGACGGAGCCAAGCTCAGGGAGCCAAGGCTCCATTTGGAGGCCAGGAAGCACTTCCTGGCAGTTGGGACCCCACAGGGGTGGAATGGGCTTCCACGGGAGGCGGTTGAGGCCCCATCGGAGAGGGTGCTCAAAGATGGGCTGGACTTGCGCATGGTGGGCATGTCATGAGCGGGGCCGGCTGGAGCCGGGGGTCAGCTAGATGGCCCGGGAGGCCCCTTCTGCCTCGCCCTGGGCCTATGTTCCCCCACTGGCCCGGGGAAGGGGCTGTGGGGAGGGGCTGTTGCCCAGGGAAGAGGCGGACCGTGCCTGGCGCTGGGAGGGCCGGACGAGCAGCCAGCATCCGCCTGGCACATGGCGGAGGCCGCGCAGTTGGCAGTTGGGACGGTGCTGGTCAGTTGGGAGTGGGAATGGCCTCGGGGGGGAAGGGCGGCCGTCACCGGCTGCAGCCACGCTCAGTCGGTCCGTGGGGGATTCGCGCTGGCCGTTTCCACAGGGCAGCAGCACGGCCAGGGAGGCGCGCCGTGAACCTTCGAAGGGGTGGGTGAGGGTCGCCCTGGAGAGCTGCACGATGCTCCTTTTTCTCCGTGCTTGTTCGTCCCCGCAAGGCGAGGGCTTGCTCCGTGTTTCGCAACGGGTGAGGCTCCCTTGCAAGCCTCAGTCTGGATGCTTCGGGGATGCAGGGCCCCATCCACTCATCCCTGCCACGCAGTTAATTCGCCCAGGAAGCCCCCCTTCCCAACGGGGAAGCCTCCCCCCAGGGCTTCAAGGCCCCCCCAGCTGGGAGACACCCTGGATCTTCACAAGGTCAGGGAGAAGCAACGGTGCCTCCGGTCTCCCCTCTGGTCTCCCTCTGAGGAGGGCAGGATCTGTCCTCGGGGAGTGAGTCGCTGTTGCGGTTTCGTCCTGCTTCTCTGCCACAGGTAATTCATTCCCTGGTGCTTTTGCAAAGGCAGGTGCTTGTCTGAGCGACCCGCAGGTTCTACCTTGCGACGCTTCGGGGGGGACACTTTGTCCTTTCAGAACTGGGGGGAGATGCATACGTGGCTTAGAAAGCACAAACGCTGGGAACAATTGAGGCAAAAGGAGAAGGGGATGGCGGAGAGCGAGGGGGCTGGACGGACCCCCTCCGTGAAGCAGTCGGCGTGGGCTTGGCTGGACTCCGGGAGATGGTGGAGGACAGGAAGGCCTGGACGAATGTTGTCCCTGGGGTCGCGATGGGTCGGACACGACTTCGCGACTAACAACCACCTTGTAGTGCCACAAATGCATTTGGGACGTGGGGAAGGAGGAGGGCAGCCAACCTCCCGTGGACTCAGCAAACCCACCGTGGGTTGTTTGATCACGTGCTGGTCAAATCCAGGACAGGCAACAAACAACGGCTTAAACAGATGATGGGTGAGCCTCATGCGCCAACTCTCCGTGGGAGAAGCGAGTGGCTTGTCTCCTCTGTGGAATCCGTGGCAATGGCAGCCAGAGGAGGGCAGTGCTTTCCCCCACGGGAGCCACGTTCCCTCATGTGTGGGGTTTTTTTAATAGATTTTACTGGAGTTTTTAAACTACAAACTACACATGTCCATCATCACACACATCAGATCTACTGGATCAGCCCCTACAACATGTCTTTTAACATACGATACTCTTATTTTACTCCTTTTTATAATAATATAAAAACATCTTTAGAACCAAGTCCCGTCTTTCCAGCCAATTCATGGTTTATTTTCAAATTTGGTAGAAGTCACAATCTTCCTTCTTCCATAGGATCAATCCCATCTTTCTCTCTTGAAAAGTCCTGCTTCTCTTGTCCATTATTCAAGGGAAGCTTCTCCAAGTTGGGTGAAATTACATCTTTTTTCTCCTTCAATAATAAGTTTCCTCTAGACATTTCTAAACACTTGAAAAACTTATTATTTTTATTTTTATACAAAATAACTTCCACGCTACCAAGATTAGTAGTAACCTCAGAAAGATCTATTTGACATCTCAATGAGCACCCTAACTACCCTGCTTAGTGATATCTTTAAACCAATCCTCTTAAAACTCACAAATATTTCATCATAGCTTAAACTCCATTTAAACAGATATAGTTAACTCCATGTAGTTTTTAATTACAAAATAGGTTCTCCTATTTTCAATTTCAGATATAGTCAGGGATACCCACTGAACACGGTTTCATTAAGCGAAGTTATTAAGTCAGCCTTTCTTTATCTCGTGTCTACATACCAGTCTATTTAAATCATCCCTTTTTAAAATAAACAGAGGAACAAAGAGAAAGAGAAAAATAACTCCTTACGGTTACAAACAACATCCAAAACATCCATTTAGCCTCTCTAATAACAGTTTAACGCCTCTATTTGGTCACTATCCCCTGTTTGGTGATAGCTTTAAGCCAATCCTCTTTAAGCTCACTAATATTTCACCTTAGTTTAAACTCCATTTAATCAACTATAGTTAACTCCATATAGTTTTTTATTATAAAATAAGTTCTCCTACTTTCAATTTCAAAAAGAGTCAGAGATATCCATTGAACACGGTTTCATTAAGCTAAGTTATTAAGTCAGCCTTTCTTTATCGCATGTCTACATACCAGTCTATTTAAATCATCCCTTTTTTTAAAAATAGAAAGAGAATCGAAGAAAGAGAGAAAGATAACTCCTTACAGTTAGGAATAGCATCGAGAACATCCTCAATTTGGTGACCATTAATACCTATCATAAATTCTCTTATTTTCAAATGCAGATAAAATCAAAGGCATAATGCGTCACCAAACACAATAGCACAGTTTTTCTATGTCACATATTAGCACGCCAACCTCAATGCCTCACCCCTTTTTGAAATAACAAGAACAGAGTTCTCCTATCTCCCCTTTACATTTCTTCTTTACACCTCTACCAAATATATCTGTCTTCAGACTATAAGATCGCCTGAAATGGTCAACTGTTTTCTTTTTCTCCAGCATAGCAAGCAAGTCCAATAGTCTCATTAACTCCTCTGATTGTGCCAGCTTCTCCATTCGCACCGAAAGACATGCCTGTAATAAATCATGTGATAGATCGTATCCGCTCGTCATTTCTTGTACTCCAACTGTCTTCTTTTCCAACTTAGCAAACGAGTCACATGAAGATTTATATATCCTGATGTTCCCGCGTGTGTTTCACTTCTCCATTGTGGAGGCGCTAAAGAGGAGGCGGGGAGACAAAGCCGCCCTGTGCTTTTTGTGATTGTGCAACTCAGAGTCAAACTTGCCCCGACCTGGTTTTTTACATGGTCGCTTTTTCACGTACATAACACATGATTACATATCTGCGAGTTGCCACCTGCTGACCCATTCTGAATGTTCAAGTGAAGCTGCAGATAGAATCTATTTAGCACGGTAGTCATCTAGATAGCCATTTAGCATGCGAGTCACCTGCCCAGGGGGCCTTTCCGGCTAATTTGTGGCAGGGGTATAACTCACGTAAATGAACTTCCTGTGCATGGAGAACAGGTCTCTGCCCACCTCCGTGTGACACCCCCTCACATACCTGCATGTCGCCAACAGATCCCCTCCGAGTCTCCTCTTCTCCAGGCTGAAGAGACCCAATTCACTCCGTCTCACCTCATACCCCATCCCCTGCGAACCGGCCACCAACCCTGCGGCCCTTCGCTGCACTGACTCGAACCTGGCTATATCCTTCCAGTAACGAGGGGCCCTAAGCTGAGCACAGTACTCCAGTTGCAGGCGCACCAGAGGCATATTGGTGTAGTGGTTAAGAGCATGGGACTGGGACACAGACGACCTGGGTTCCAGTCCCTGCTCAGCCATGGAACCAACTGGGTGATGTTGGGTCAGTCACAGACTCTCAGCACAACTACCTCACAGGGTTGTTGTTGTGGGGATAAGATGGAGGAGGAGGAGAATGCTGTTAGCTGCCTTGAGCCCTTTGCAGGAAAAAGGCAGGATATAAATTGATAAATAAATACATAAATAAATACATACTGAGTGGCAGGAATACCTCTCTCGATCTAGAAGCCACACTTCTGGCTATTGAACCTTTGCCTTCAAAAGATAAGTGTTGATCTGCCATCCATAAAACTACCAATCTTTGGCTTATTGTGCAGCCTTAATGGAATCTTTGCATCCGGGTTTAGACTGCCATCTTTCAGCCGGATAACCAATCCCAGGTGGAACATCCTTGTGGTTTTGCGCAGTGTTTCCCTGGGAGGCCCCAGTCCAGCGACCAGTGTGCGGGTGCTGCAGGGACTTCCGCAAAGTGCCGCTCCGGCTCGCTTGCCGCTGCTTCCACTTCCTCTTTTGCGTCGGGAGGGTCAGTGCGCAAGGTGCTTCACGGGAGCTTCCCTGACTTTGCCGTTCCATCTACAGGAGCTTCCACAGAGCGGAATTGAAGAGCGAGACGTCTGCTGGGAGGCCAGAAAGCCGAACAGATTCATCCCATTTCTCCCATCCAGGCACCCCTTCCCACGGACGAGGCCGCCTCGGGAGGCAGGGGCCCTGAAGCACACAAAGACTCTGCTAAGTTTGTTGCTCTCTCCCCAACTCTCCCTCCTCGTGAAGCTCTGGCACAGGAGAAGCTCTGCAAAGGTGATGCTCTATCCAAAACTCTGCCTCCTGGAGATCCTGATTTATCCTCCACTCTCGCTCCTCATGACGCTCTGGCTAAGGGGAATTTCTGCCAAAGGTGATGCTCTACAACTCTCCCTCCTCCCACTACTATAGCAAAGGAGAATCCCTGCTAAAGGCGATGCTCTATCCAAAATTCTCCCTCTTCAAGATCCTGATTTATCCAAAACTCTCCCTGCAAATGATGCTCTGGCAAAGGAGAAGCTCTGCCAAAGGCGATGCTCTATCTGCCATCCCTCCTTCCTCAAGAAGCTGATCGATCCGCAACTCTCCTTCTTCAAGAAGCTCTGCCAAAGGGGAATCCCAGCCAAAGGCGATGCTCTGTCTGCAGCTCTCTCTCCAGTGGATGCTCTGGATAAGGAGAAGTTCTGCCAAAGGGAGTCTGAGGGATGCTGGTGGGCCACCTCGCATGGGGGGGACAGAGCCCGCTTCTCACGTGCCTGCGGACTTACATCACTGAAGTATCTCAGGAGGTGTGGGAGGAGGTCGGTGCCCGTGAAGCCAAACTGCTCCACCTCCAAGTGACGGGGGACACACGGGAGGGCAGGCTGCACGGCTTGACGCGTCAGAGTGGCGGCCGACACATGTCTCCAGGCCCCGTGCTTTCTTTAGTCACGGCAGCCTGAAATGGCCTCGCAGACCTGGGCACTGGCAACCCTGCAGAGCCCTCCCTACGGTCCAGCGACAGGCCGCTGGCCGGAGCAGAAGCCCCCAGGGCACCTGGGTCTGCCTGGCCTTGCTCCCCTCCGTGTCTCCGAGGGCGCAGTGCGCCAAGGCACTCCGGCTGTCGAAGGGGCTGCAGTTGTCCCTGGCCTGGAACGCTCACCTCCGTGAAGATGGCCGTGCCCACCGTCTTCTCCCTCAGGCCAGAGTGGCGCAGGTAGGCGCTGGCCAGCCTGAAGGTCATCTTGAGGTGCGTCTTGTGGGACGCAAACACGGTCCTGCAACAGCAGACAGCAGACACAATGGGTTGGATCACAGCTCTGAAGGCCGCCTGGACCCCGACTCAGGCTGCGAGACCCATGCGCAGGCCCATGCATGAGCTTTGGCGGGAAAGGAGAGGGGCTGAGTGAGGTTCCTCAGGGCCTGCAGAGCGGTGCTGAACCAGAGAAGGGAAAGAGCGTCACCGCAAGCGCTTGGCCCAAGCGAAAGAGCCAGTGGCTTCCGCTCCGGCCTGCGCTGAGCATGGACATGTGTCGCAGCCGGTGGGACACGGTTGGGGCAATTGCGTGGGTGCGCAGCCGTGCAAGCATCCCGAGGAAGGGGGCCCATCCGGAGGGGACCGATGAGGGGCTGCTCACCTCAGTGGGGCGGGCTGCGGGCGCTCAGCTGCGCCACTGGACCCGGCTTCTCCCGAGCTCGTCCCCATGACAGCGTAGACCTGGGCAAGCAGGGCGACGAGCAGGTGGGGGAACTTGTTCTGCAGGACGCCTGCGGCCTCCGGCACGGAGAGGACAGCGCACAAGGCACTGGTGGCCTGCGGGCGAAGCACAGGAGAATTAGGCCCCGGAGGCCCTGGCTCCCCTCCCAGCCCTGCAAGGACGCGTGGGCCTCCCTGTCCACAGGGAGCAGGTGGGCCACGATTCTTACCCACACAGCCACACAGACTTAACATCTAGAAGAGAGAGAAGAGAAACAGTGAGGCCCCCCCACCCCACCCCCTCCATGCTACACGCTCTGGCCCTTCCCCAGCCATGGTGCCCCTGCCCGCGTGACGCCGCCCGGGATGCGTCTGTGCCTCCCTCAGAAACCAGGGACGGGCATTGTGCCCCTGCTGACGGTGCTGCCCTGGATGCCGGGAGAGGCACCCGCCCAGCCGCCCTCTGGCCAGCTGGCGAGGCGCCCCCAAAGCGCTCAGGCCCCCCGGCCAGTACTCCACCCGAGGAGGGAACTGAGGTCACGTACCGCAATGCGCATCCGGGTCTTGCTGTGCTGCCTGGATGTGCTTCCAGGATCCGCGTCCTCGTCCTGCAGCCGCTTCAGCAGAGGCTTTATCAGTCCGACGCTGGAATAGCGGTCGGCAGCCAGCGCCCTCCATATCTCCGCTGCGGTTCTACAGGTTCCAGGAGAGAATTGAGGAGAAGATCGTGTGAGGCCTTCGATGTTTCTGCGGGGACGGCGTGAGGGAGGGAGGGGGTGGCCCGTCCCCTCGGAGCCCTTACTCGTCGCCTTCCACCGAGCAGTCCAGGAGGGCGTCCACGAGCCCGCGCATCCGCCGTGCGGCCAGGCTGCACACCGCCCTGATGGTCTCCTCCTTGGCGCACGGGTCCTCGATCTCGGGGAGGCAGGTGTAAATTCCCCTGACGATCGTGGGCAACTGGAAGGATGCGCGGAAGAGCTGGATGTCGTTAGGACGCTTTTCGTTCCGCACCCCTGCATGGCCAGCGCGCTCTGGGCTTTGGCAACCGTCCGTGACATGGGTCAAGGGACATGGCGACGCTGGGGCTGCTTTGCCAGCCCGCCCCGCTCTGCTTCCGCCCTCAGCGAAGGCCGGGCTCGGAGGAGAGCCCCCGCAGCCCCGCATCTGTCCGTTGCAGCCCCGACTGGCCGGCAGGCCATCTGCCCCACCACCCTGCTCTTCACGGACCCTGGTTGAAACGAGGAGGGGTCGGGCGATTCTCTCACAGCCGATCCCCCTGGGGGAGCTGGCCTCGGGCTCCCAGGGGCTTCACCTCTTCCAGCCTCCACCAACCTTCCTGCCAGAGTTCCCCTGACATCACTGCTCTCCCCTCTCCTCCCCATCTCTCCCCTTTATGCACAGACAAACAAGGCAATTTAGGTGTGCATGAGCCCTTTCACGAATCACTCAGGCATTTTCTATTCTTGAGTTGTTTTGTGAGGTGTGATCACCGAAATTCTTGATTGCTCTGAGTTGACTTGGTCGTTCTGAGCTAAACTCATAAACAACCCAGAGTTTCTGGGTCCGCATGTCACAAAACAACCCAGAATGTGGCTTTCCTGGGTGGCTAACAAAACCGGGAGTGGCTGCCATGCTCTGCTTGTCTCTGGCAATTTCTAGGTTAAATAATCCAGGAATTGCCAGGGATCGTGTCTGTCATGACATGCAAACCAAGCCTACAGCTGAAAAGGCTTCCCTTTATGGAGCACCCGTGTCCCGTGTCCTTTCTGTTTCTTACTTCGTCCATGTCCTTCCCACATTCCTCCAGGAAGGAGCTCAGCAGCACCCCTGCGGCCTGAGCAAGGTTCTTCTCGGGGTGCGCGAGGTCCTGTATTGCCCTCAGCACCACGTCCGTGCTCTGAGCGGAGGACAGGTGCTCGCCAAACGCCTGGCCAAGGAAGAGAAGAGCGTCCCGTCAGGGGTCTCCCTAGCACACCCCATCGTTTCCCTCCCATCCAGGTGCGCCTTTGGGGGAGAGGCTGAGGACACATTGGCCCTGATCCGGCAAGGGGGAGTGGGTTGCTCTGTTGTGACTGATGTACTCAGGGCCCTGAGAATCCAGGTCCGTATGAGAAGGAGGTCCCTCTGTGGCGCCCGCAACTGGAGGATTGTGCTCCGCTCTGGGCTCCACCTTGCAGGAAGGACCCGGCCAGGTGAGAGTCGGATTGCAGGGAAGCCGTCTGAGGGCACCCTGAGGGATCTGGGTTTGCCGGGCTGCACCACTGCAGGCGCTTGTCCAGAGATCCTGTCTAATACTGCCCTCATTAAAACACTCCCTGGATATGCTCAGCACAAGCTGGACAGGACCCTTCTCCGGAACATGCTGCTTGGCATGTGCTGAGGTGGGGCTTCAAAGAGCATCTTCCCACCTGCAGATTGAAATGGTGCAGCCCAGCCAGAGCTGTACCACGCGCATTCTGCTCCTATGGCCTGAAAGTCAAGGAGGGGAGCAGGTAAAGGTACGATTGTATTGGCGGCAGGAAGAGGAGCTCAGCAGACACAATCTGGATCCAAAAGGGCTGGAAGCCGGGCCAGCCAGAACTAACATCTTAGAACCGAACCCTTGGGAACCTGGAACCGTACCTTTGCCACGTTAGGGATCTCGTGGTGGAATTGCAAGGGGCCAGAAAAGGTGGGATCTTCCTGGCGCCACTTCACTACCTTGCCCGTCTGATTCCTCCGCCTCCGCTGCTTCTCCTTGGCTAAGCCGTGCAGGGTTTCCCCCAAAAGGGAAAAAAGAAAACACCGTCAGTTTTCTCAGCGTCAGTCTGAGTCCTTGCCATTCGTCAGCCCAGCCCTAGCCACCCCAAAGTTTCTTTGCACGGGGGTGGCATATAAACATGTAAATATATAAATAAATAAATAAAAATTTGCGCTGCCCCACCAAACATTCCTGCCCCCAGCAAAACCAATTCCCACCCCTCTTCAAGTTCAGAGCCGGGGGGCAGACTAGATGACCCCTGCTGACTTGCTCTGTTTCTCTGTTTCCAGGATCGAGCCGAGCTTGGGCTGGATCGGCTCCACCTGCAGCGTCTCCACTGGGGCAGGGCTGCAGCTGAGGCAACTGGGGCAGAGGACACCAGGCAAGCGCTGCGGCCTCCAACGGCCCCGCCGGATTTGCCCCCTGGAGCAGAGGTGGAGGCAGAGCCACCAAAGCGCCCTCGTGCTCCGGTGCAGCGTGTCCTCCGAGCCGCGGGAAGAGAGCGGGACTGGCCAGCGGCCTCGGGAGAGCTTGCACTGTCCTGCCCGTGCTGCCGCCGGGCTCCAGACTCATGGGGCGGGACCGCGTGGTCCAGGCCCTCCGCGAGCCACAAAACAGACTCAACGAGCCTCTTGCGGCTCCAGAGCTCCGCCGTGGCCACCCCAGCATGTACCGTGGCCTGAGCGCACACCACTGTTGCCTGGAGCCAGTTGGGGTGTCTGGCTCCTGGTCTGCGGGTTGTGCCCGATGGGATGCAGAGTGCAGCCCATCTTCCATGCACCTGCCAGCCGCCAGGCACCCCCTTGTGCTTCACGCGGAGCCCCCGGGGGAAGGCCGAGTCACCGGCGCCTGGAAGGTTGGGCTGCCCGCTTTCCCTCTGGCCACCCGGAAGAAGGGCAGGGAGAGCACCTTCTGGAGGGCTTTGCTCACGAGCTCCGAGCTCACCTCCGACTGCAGAGGCGGCTTCAGGCACCTGCGGAGGAGGAGGAGGAGGAAAGCGGAGGGAGGGAGAGGTCATAAACCAGGCCGAGTGGGGAGGGGGGTCGCGCGACTCTCGGGCAGCCACGAGGCCGGGAGGTGGGGGGGCAGCAGGAGGCGCTGACCCGAGGAGGGACGCCAGGCGAGATGGGCGTGCGGACGGGAGGCCTTGAAGGACTGGCTGCCTTTGGGGCGAGGGCAAGAAGGCTCTGCCTTCATGCGACCCAGGGCCCACTTGGTTGTCCCCTTGACCCAAGCTCTCCTCCAGCTCCAAGTTTCAAACTGGTGGCTGGAAGGGGTCCCTGGAGCGGAGGGCGTGGGCTTGGGGGGACTCCAGGGGATGGTGGAGGGCCGGAGCCACAACTGGGAGCAAGCTGCACACCTGAGCAACTACCTGCCTCAAATCCTGCTTCCATTTGAACTCCTACTTGTAAACTTCGAAGTCCATCATCTCCTCCCCCTGGTCCTCCCAATCCATACTGGGAGGATCTTCGTCCTCCCAGTCCATACTGGGAGGACCATATTCCTCCCAGTCCATACTGGGGCCCTGCTCAGAGAAAAGCATGCTCTGCATTGCTCTGCTCTACAGGATTAACTGCATGTGCTGCTCAACAGTCAGGAGAACTGTGAGTTGTTCGTGGCAACTCACAAACGCAAACAGAACCTTCATGTGGCGGAACTCAGCCAGCCGACTGCTAGGGCGACCCCGGCCGGAGCCAGACCGGGGTCCCAGGGAGCCCAGAATGAGACTTCGGGCCGAGGCAGCGTTCTTCAAGTGCACTATATAACACAGGGAGACGAAAGGGGATGCTCAGCCCAGGCAGAGTCTCGAAAGTGGCACCCCGGAACATGCGTTTTATCCCTGCGTCAGTGATGGCGTCCCTTCTAGAGACCACGTGCCCAAACTGCAACCCGAAGCCCAGTTATTTATCGCCAGGTGCCAACCCCGCAATAAGACCTGATTACTGAGGTTTTAGTTTAGAAAAAACCGCTCTCAGCCACTCCAAGCAGATAGCTCTCTGTGTATCCCTGGCAGCGTGCTGGCCGGGTCCCCTCCCTCCTGGGTGAGGAGAACTGTGGTGTTTCACTATCTGGCCGTCCTGCGGGCAGCTGTTCTTGGGGCCTCCCTCTGGCCGACTGCTTTTGGGGTGCTTTGGGGAGCTGCGGTTGGCAGCGCAGCTGATGGGGTGCCGCCGGTTCTCGTGCCGTGGACGGCGCAGGGACAGTGGTGGGCCGGGTCTCGAAGCGGAAGAGGTGAAGGCCAATGCTTCCCTGCATCTCCTTCCCTGGTGTTCAGGGCCTCCCCGGCCCGTTCAAGGCTCCTGCCCTGAACATACTAACCCTCCCTTCTCTGCTTGGCGTGAGACACCAAAGGAAAGCTCTCGGAAGATCTGCGAGGGACCCGGCCAAACGGTCAGGAGAACAGGAGCACCTGCTGTGGGCCGCACAAGGCTTCCAGCTCACACGGGCGCAGCGCACTGGGATTGTGTGGAACGGCTCCGGGTCACTCCGCATGGGGGCCGATCCGTGAGAGGATCGGGGCGAACAGTGTAAGGCATGAAATCCGGGCAGTGATGCCACGGGAGGCAAAGTACCAAGCAGTCAGAGTTTAATGCGCCCCTGCACGAGCGGGCGCCCCCCACACAGGGAGCGCGCCGTCTTCGCCCAAGACATTGCCTTGTGTTCCCTTTCCCCGGCTGCAGACCCTTCCTCTTGTCTCCCCGTGGCCCCTGCCCCTGCCCCTCCCACCTGGCATCCCACCCAGTGATGAGTCCTGGAGGACTCGGGCATCGGCTTTCTGGCCCTTTCCTTGTCCCCGACCCGCGGCATCTGGGCATGTTCCTCAAGGACATGTCGGGTTTGCCCTGCTCTTTGCAGGATCCCAGTCGAGAGGCGTCGGGTTGGATTTCTAGCTATTCGTTGATCAACTGATGGGGTGAAGCCGATTTTAGTTTGGAAGCTGCCCAATTGCATCTCGAAACACTCTTCTTTTGATACCCAAGATTCCCCTTCACTTTCTGACCACGACACTTGAGACATTGAAAAAATCCCCCTTTGTGACTCGAAGCCAGTAGAAATGCGGAACCACCAACATGGAATATGGAAAGACTTCCATGAAAGGCAGAAGTGGCAGGTGAGACATGAGTGAGCAAAAGCACTTGTTTAAATTCCAGCCAGAGAAGCAAACCGGAGTGGAAGAGGCACTCGTGTTACACCTGCGCTCCGCTTGCTTCCCGTGGCCGCGACACATGCCCAAAACAACCTCAACAGCAGCAACAACAGCAACTCCCACCGGGAGAGGGAAGCCGCTTGCTGGAAAAGCTCAGCGTTGAGCCACCTGCAATGGGACGAATTTCCGCCCTCCCTACAGACTGGGCACCAGCTCGGCAGCCAGGAGGTCTCCTGCGGGAGCCCGGCTGAAATGCGGGGCGTCTTCTTGTTGTCTCGATCTCCAAGGGGGCCAGCTGACCTCCCCAGCGCCTGAGCTGCACCTGTGCTTTCAACTGAGCGGAGCAACTGGCAAAGCTTTTCTGGGCATGACATCCTAATTTCCCACTGACCGCGTGCAGCTGAAAGGCTAGGAGAAGGGGTGGTTGAAGCAGAAAGCTGGCAGCACGAGTCCCTAGCGTGGCTGCGTGGCTTTGTTGCTCTGGGGCCCTTCTGCTGTTTCGTATCTGTCTGACACCCAGAAATTGAGCAGATGAAACCTTCCCGCTTATTGTATTGCTCTGCCATGGACAGCCCTCACCCCCAAGACTTCTGTGTGCCTGCTGAATGCTGAAGGGCCAGGAGCTGAACTGGTTTAGAAGAGAAACGTGGGCACCCAGACCAGCAGCCTGTACACCCACCGGGCACAATGGCAGCCTCCGTCCCACTCCCACAGCTCCGGGCCCTTTCGCCCATAGCTGGAATCGGGGCATTCGTGTGACTCATAAGGCGTTTCAGTGGCAATTTGCCCTCTTTCATACCCCCAAAACACGCTTTCTTCTACACACCCAGAGCTCCTGACTCAAATCAGAGCACCCAGGCAGCGAGAAAGAGAACTTTCCTTTGCCAATAACAACAGATTCCAAAAGCCGGCTTGAACTTTGAGCCAGGAAGACAGCATGTTGGGCAGGATTGTTGCCCTGTGTAGTCGCTGGCTTCAATAAAGTATTTTGCGATTGACTAATTTGTGTTAGAGTTGTGTCTGGGTAGCCTCCGGGTTACACTGTAACAGTAGGCCTGCTAAACACCCAGAAAGCCCCTGGGCCTGGAAGGGCAGTCCTACCTGCAGAGCGGTTGTAAGTGGGCACTATTAACTGCCACGCAGGGAAAGGGGTTGCCGGCCGATTTCGGCCAGTCACACTCCGGCTACAGGCACAAGAGCGATCCCGATGCCCATGGGGGGGCTGGATAGCTGGCAACCTGCCTCCTCCCCCGAGTCCAAGGGGGTCCCAGCATTGCAAGGCCAAGTGCATCACTCGGAGAAGTGCTTTGACGCATTCTGATAATCTTTGCAAAATCAAGCGTGCCTAAGTTTTATTTGCATGTGTCACTCATGGGCAAACCGTGTGGTTTCCACGCTGTGAGAGTTTGGCTGGCCAAAGGCTATCGAATCCGTTTCTGGCTGAATAGTGACTCGGATCTGGGGCTTGCCAGCCAGTGCCCCCCAAAAGAAGGGCACACGGAGGCCAACACAGGGTGTTCTTGTGGGCACCCTCCTCCTGCAACAGCTCTTCCCCTTGCTGCTCTCTCCCCGCCTTGGTGCCTGGGCCGCTGCTGAGGGTGTCTCCCCATCTGGACGTGTGGAGAGGGGCTCGGGGCTGAACCGGATGGGGGCGAGCTCCCAGCTGGAGATCCGGCGGTTAGCTCTGCTGAAGAGCTCCTTCCATTGTACTAAGCAAGCCCCTTGCATGGAAGAGGGGAGACACATTTCAGCATACCGTCCTAAAACAAAAACTTGGGCCGGGAGTCAGGGGAACGTGGTAGCCCTTCTCATGACACCTCACAAGAAGGCGAGACTGACTGGAGAAGACAATCAAGCCAGGCAACGCTGGAGACACATGCAGGGAAGCGCAGGGAGGCCCAAGATGAGCTGGATCAGGTCCATTCAGGACGCCACAGCCTTGCCCTTAGAAGAGCTGCAGGGCGCCCTCATGGACGGGGCATTTTGGCGGTCTTCCCTTCACGGGGTGGCTCTAAATCGGGGATGATGTGATGGTACGTGACATGCAGCGCATTGCAGAAAAAAAATGCTTCCCAGAACAAGGCACAACCCAGACCCTGGAGCTCGCTGCCAGATTTGCGCATCTAAAACTGCTTTGCCAAAAGCTCCACTGCAACATGCATATATTTGCAAAGTGCACACAAACACTGTTCCGTTAGCGGGAGGAAAGTCTTGTTCTCATGAGGCACCAGCAACATCTGCCTGGCTGAGCTTCACTGGCCCCGAATCCAGCAGAGAAATCTTCTGCCCATCTTCCCGAAATGGTGCAAACTTCTCTCTACGGAGCTCCTTAAGAAAGCGCTGCACTGGGACTCATCTGGGCCAGCGCTGGTCTGGGAGGAGTATGAGCAGGACACACAAACTGCACATCCTCTGCCCTGCAACTCTCCCTCCTCACGAGGCTCCGGCAAAGGAGATGCGTTGCCAAAGGGGATGCTCTTTCGCTACTCTCCCTCCTCAAGATGCTCCGGCAAAGGGCTGTTGAGGAGCAGGTGCATTTGATCTAGGACGGGAAATGGAGAGGATGCAGTTCTCTGAACAGGGCTCTCCGAGTATGGACTGGGAGGATGCTGGTCCTCCCAGTCATGAAGATGGTTCTCCCAGTATGGACTGGGAGGACCAGGGGAAGGAAATCGTGGACTTCCAAGTGTACAGGTAGGATTTGAAGGGGAAGCAGGATTTGAGGCAGGTAGTTGCTCTCATGTGCAGCTTGCTCCCAGTTGTGGCTCCGGCCCTCCACCATCCCCTGGAGTCCCCCCAAGCCCACGCCCTCCGCTCCAGGGACCCCTTCCAGCCACCCCAGCCTCTGCTGCCCCCTCCTCCTTGAGCCTTCACTCGTTCCCAGCATCAGGGGCTTCTCCGAGGCACCCCTCCTTCTCATTGGGTGGCCAAAGTCTTTCAGCTTCAGCTGTAGCACTTGCCCTTCTAAAGAGCCGTCAGGGTTAATTCCCTTGTGGGCACGTTAAGCACACACAAAGCTCACCTACCGAAGAATTTACCTCCAACACTGCAGAAATTGAGGTTGTGGCCATTTTGCATGCTGCCTCTCAGTCCTCCATCCTCAGGGACACTGTGGCCGAGGAATCTGAAAGAGGGCGGCTTGGACGGGCAGCGGTGAGGGCCATCCACTGCACCAGCCCCACCATCTCGAATTTAGATTCCCCACGACTAGTCAGATGTTCAGACCTTGAAGAGAGATCGGTATTTTAAAATCAAACAATACACGGCACAGCCACATGCATCCCATGAAGTTGCAAAATTCAGCATGCAGCTCCAATGGCTGGCTGTGTGAAAGTCAACAAGCTGGGCAGATAAGATGCACCGTCTATCAAACCCTGACTAAGCCAACTCAACACGTGCTAACGGGCTGCTTTGCTAGTATGTTGTCTCTTCGTCGTCTCCTCTGCTGGATTTCCCCCTTTCCTCTCATAGGTCCTCCACGCCCATTTTAACCCGCCATGTTTCCTTTGCCTAGATAATGCATCACACGGGGTCTGTGCAAGTCCACGTCGATGACTCCAGGACTTACTTTCATGTCTGAAGCTTCTAACGATGTTGCCGGATGCCATGCAGAACTTATCGGTGGCGAACTTGTTACAGAGTTCTAACATGCATTCCGGAGGGTCCACCTTGGCAGCCTCTTGCTGAGGGACGCTGGAGATGGTCAGCACCTCCGGCAACTCAGTCTGCAGATTCTGAAGCAGGCCGTCCTGCTCGTCAAAGGAGGGAACTGCTTCGTCCAGGCGAGGCATGTCAAGATCCATGATGGGGCTACAGTTTGCCAGTTGGACCAGAAGAGAGAGGGCTGCCCAAGCCAGAAGGGCTGCGGATTCCATGACTTCGTCCACGCCGGGCACAGCACTCTCCCAAGACTCCCTCTGGCACCGTCCGAGCGGCTAGTTCATCCCACCGCTGGGGACATATGCAGCTTGCGTCACCGACGGTTGACAAGTGTGGAAGCGCTTTGCTCAGGGCTTGCGATCTGCCTCTCCCTCTGGGCTCCCCCACGCCCTGCATCCAGGCTTCAGCCAGTGGAGGGAGCCTCTTGCGTCTCCTGCAAGTGTGGGGGGATTTTGTCTGCGAGGCGGAGGCCCCTTCCATAGCTCGCTCTGTCCCACGCCAGCAGCCTTGCTCCCTCTCCCACCCGCACAGACTTGTCCACTTGTGAGTGTGTGTTGTGGGGAGACCACAACCTCAGAGGAAGCTGATTCTGCAGGGGTGAACACTGGGAAATGTAGTGTTACATCCCTTTTGACCCATCCCCCGGGAAGAGACGATGCACATTCCAGCTGCTTCTCGCGTGACGAGCTGCATCACCACCGGGGAACTAGAGCACACGAATTCTCTGTGATCTTCACATTCCCTCCCACCATGATCGTCCCAATGAATGGCAAGTCCTCCCAATGGAGGGATGTAACCAGTGGAGTCCCGCAGGGCTCTGACTGGGACCAGTGCTTCCCAACCTGTCCAGAAATGACCTGGGATTGGGAGGGAGCGGTGAGGCAGCTGATTTCCTGACGACACCAAGCTCTTCAGGGTGGAGAAACCAGACGGGCTTGTGAGGGTCTTCACAGGAATCTCTCCAAGTTGGGAGACGGGGCATCAAATGGCTGAGGCCAGCCAGGAAAAGCAAGTCCAGAGCAAGGCATGTTGGGGCAAAAAGGATCCCGGCTTCACGTGTCTTGCATTCGGCGCCAGGTTAAGACTTTGTAATTTAGCTTCTATTTTTAGACTGGATTTTTGGTTTGCTGCTGGTTTATTGTTTTCGGCTTTTTTGCTTGATCGGTCGTCATTGTTGGTTATATCGTGCTTATTTTCCTCCTGTTCCTATTTGTATGGTTGAATTTATATCGCATTTTAAATCTATCATGTTTCATGGTTTGTTATTGCAATTTATTTGGGGCTGTGTGTGTTGCACTGTGAGCCACCCAGAGAGCTTCTGGCTATGGGGCAGCCTGCAGTGGCTGGCTCGATGCCATCGATGCCAAGCTCAGTCCGGAAGAGGAGAGCTGCCCCCCGGAGAACTTAAAGGTGTCAGAACCCACTGAAGACGGGGGAAACCGCGGGATCACAGGAGAAGAGCGCTGGAAAGGACCAGAAAACCATCAGGTCCCCCTGGCTGCTCAGCGCAGAGTTGCGAGTGAAGGCATCCGAGTGAAAGCAGCGGGAGACGTTTGGCAAGGGCACCTGCGGCCCAAAGCCAGGAGGAAGGGCGAGGAGCCCTCCATTCCCACGTGCAGAAGTAGTTCTTTTGTCCACTTATTCATTCTTGGATCAATATCCTGCCCTCGGCCTTTCCTAATGACATCAGTCTCCTCCTGCTCTCAGTGGGATCCCCCAGCAACCCTGCGAGGTAGGCTGGTGACGGGCCCAAAGTCACACAGCTGGCCCCCTGGCCGCGCAGGGACTGGAGCGCAGCGTGCCCATCCCTCACAACACACAGCCCCCCTCCCTGAAGGGGCTGCTGAGTGAAGGTGGTGGGTGAGTTAGTTCAGCTCTTATTTTAGCTCGTTTGGCACTTTCAACCCCTATGGAAAGTGAGACGCAGCCATCCTTTGAAATTTGCTCTTTTCTGCATTTTGCAGTGGAGTTCTCCGATGGGGAAAAAAATAGGGGAAAGACGTGGAACGGCACTCCCTTAGGGAAATCCCTTGCAAAATCAGGTGCGTTCGGCAAAACTGCGCCAGCCCAGTCCTAATTCCCTCTCATCAAGCCCTTTCGTTGTGCCTGATTTGGGCCAGGAGGCAAGTCAGCCGCCCACACGCTCAGGCAGGGGTCCCGGTGAAGGTGCAAGTCGCTGTGATGGGCCCCCTGAGAAGCTGCAGGCCTTGGCTTGGCTGCAGGAAACCGGCCTGGCTTTGGACGCTGGAAAGCCCCCTGCACCCTGTGCTGGCCCCTCACAGTCTCCTTACCGTTCATAATGAGCCCACTCCATGTATTTCTTTGCAGGAGTGACATGCTACTCTGCATTCAACAAACTGCCTGAGAGGTGGGCCAGAAAAATGGGGAGCAAGGCATCAAAATACAAACTTAGGACCCTTATAATCAACCCGCACCGATAAAACTGGTCCCTCGGCAAAGTCTCATTTACATGGAAAAGTCCTACAGGTGCCAAAAGCAAGCGAGGTTGACACCTGGCTGACACCCCCTGGCCGAGAGCTTCTGCGAAGAAGCCAATGTGCCAGAGGCTCACCTGCGCTGAGCTCTCCGGACGGAGCAGGAGTGCCTTCCTGTGCCCCCGAGCAGAGCCTGCAGCCTGGGAAGCGGGAAGGGGCTTGAGCAGCTCGGACTGGCTCCGTGGAGTTCCCTGCACGCTTGGCATCTCCAGTCTCCCGGCCACGGCCTGGCCAAAGGGCAGAGGTCGGGGCTCCCTGAAGTGGCTCCCGGGAGCAGAGCTTCCCTGGAAGCGGCCTCCACACAGTTGGGGCTCCAACAGACCCGCCGTGCCCCACGCTTCAGCCCGAGGTTTCCGGGGGGCCGCGGTGGCGTCACAGCCAACAGCTGCTGCATCGGCATGCCCAGCAGCGCTGGGTCCCCGTCCATGTTCTCTCCTTCCATGGACAGAAAGGCGATAGAGGGGCCCTGGGGGAACCTGGCAGGAAGGTGCAAGGGCTCCGCCCCCCCGCCAGGGTCCCCTTATGGGGAACTCCGGACTCACAGACTCCACGGAGGCAGAAAAGTCGCACGTCCTTATGCTCCGTTTCGCTTTAAGGCTAATTGCAATGAAGCCACAGGTACTGGTACCATCAGGGCAACCGGCTCCGCATGGCGCACAGCTTGGCCCTGAATGCAGCGCTGCCCGGCTCCCACACGGCAGCGTTCCGTGTGACACGACGGCACAATTCAAATGAGACGCAGCACATTGCAGGAAGTCATGGGTCGAGAGTGTGTTCGTCGGCCCCCTTCCGACCTGCTTGTACCAAGAGCAAGTAGGCATGAAAATTTAGGCAGAGATGTTCCATCAGCTGTTTCTTTTCGGGGAGGAAAGCAAATGCACCAAGCGCCAAGAGTCCGAGGGGAAACGGCTGATCCACTGGACCCCTTCCTGGAGTGGGCAATTCCTCGAGGGGGCACGGCACCGAACCAAAGGCAGGAAGTCACCCACAGCTCTGCCGACCTGAGCGTCCGGGCCTCGGGGATTGTCCTGGAAGGGTGTTCCCACTCCACAGAAAGCCTGCACGTTCTGGTGCCCCTCAGTCCCTGGCTTTGGGGAACCCCAAGGCCTGGCCCTTCTGCTCATGGCATTTCTGGCCTCTCCCCCGCTGAGTCTCTCCCTTGCAGATTTCAGCTCTTCCTTTGCTGTGCAAAGGTGTTTTAGGGGGTTCCATGCCTCGTGTGGCAGCAGGAGCTCCCCGAGCAACATCAGGACATGCCAGACGTGCTCGCGGGGGAACATTCCAGCTGTTCAGCTCCCTGGTTAGAAGAACTGGGTGAGAGCCCTCCATGTTTGCAGGCATGGTGCTTGTTGTGTCCATGCTTTAGGATGGGCTATCCTTTGGCACCCATACGTCCGGCGAACGCTCGCAGTTCGACTCCAAGGCAAACCATCCAACCTCACTGTAGTCCAAGTCTTTGCCCCAACCACTGGTGCTGACGAGGCTGAAGTGGACCGGTTCCATGAAGGCCTGCAGAACCTTCTAGGATTAACACCAGAAAGGGATGTCCTTATCATCCTGGGGGATTGGAATGCGGAAGTGGGAAGCCAAAAGGTTACAGAGCGTATCATGAGAAAGGCGGGGCTGGATGAATCGCCAGTTGGAATTAAGATTCCCCGGAGAAGGATCAACAACCCCAGATATGCAGATGATACCACTCTCATGGCAGAAAGTGAAGAGGAACTAAAGAGCCTCCTCCTCCATGCGGGTGAAGGAGGAGAGCACAACAGTTGGCTTGAAACTCAACATTAAGAAAGCTAAGCTCATGGCATCCAGTCCTCTCACTTCCTGGCAAAGAGATGGGGAAGAAATGGAGGTAGTGACAGATTTTATTTTCCTGGGCTCCAAGATCACCGCAGACGGGGACTGCAGCCAAGAAATTAGAAGACGCTTGCTCCTGGGGAGGAAAGCTATGGCAAGTCTAGACAGCAGACTAAAACGCAGAGACATCACCCTGCCGACAAAAGTGCGTATAGTCATGGCTATTTTTTCCCCAGTTGCAATGCATGGCTGTGAAATTTGGACCAGAAGGAAGGCTGAGCGCCGAAGAATCGAGGCGTTTGAATTGTGGTGCTGGAGGAGACTCCTGCGAGTCCCTTGGACCGCAAGGCGATCAAACCAGTCAGTCCTAGAGGAGATCAACCCTGACTGCTCTTTAGAAGGCCAGATCCTGAAGATGAAGCTCAAATACTTTGGCCACCTAATGAGAAGGAAGGACTCCCTGGGGAAAAGCCTGATGCTGGGAACAATAGATGGCAAAAGAGGAGGGGATGGCACAGAATGAGGTGGCTAGATGGAGTCACTGAAGCAGTGGGTGTGAGCGTGGGTGGACTCCGGGGGAAGGTGGAGGGCAGGAAGGCCTGGAGGAGTGTTGTCCATGGGGTCGCGATGGGTCGGACACGACTTCGCAACAGGCAACAACATGCATTATTTCCTTAGGTACTCATGTATTCCATTTCCGATCACCCCACTCCACATCCAATCGAAACCGAGAGTCAGAAGGGATCTCCCGGGTCATCTAGTCTGACCCCCGTCTCCAGCGGCTCCGCTCATGTCCTCCCCAACACGTGGTTGCCCAATTTTTCCTTGTGACAAACATGGAAACCATGGCTGGCATCCCCCACTTTTCCAAGCACACGGTGCACGCATAGGAACGATATAGATGGGGGCTGGAAGGTGTGCGACCCCTGCTTGCCGGGAGATCGGATGAATTGCAGGCAGTAAGTTCTTACAGAAAATGCCAAACCAAATGGAACTTCAGAGAAGCGATTAGAAAAGCGTTGCTTTGTGTCCCCCCGCCCCCCCCCCCCCCGTGCCTTGTCTCCGTATTTGTAAGGTAGCAAGAGAGCCAGGAGCAGCTGCGACTCCTGCGTGCAGACACAGCTGGGTGCCTCTCCCAAGAGCTTGTTTCATGGCCCCTCAATGGAGGGAAGGGCCCGAAACGTGGCCCACTGCTGCCCTCTGCTGGGCGACCTCGCAGCTCGAGGGGCAGCCCTGCTCTTCTGCTTCACCCGAAGGAATGCATGGTGTGCCGGACCCAGCTGGTGCACTGTATTTTCCGAGGCACCCAACATGCAAAGGTGCTAGTCCATAAGAAGAAAGAGCAGCTAAAAAACCCATGTCAGGCAGAATTCTTATTAGGTTCAAGCGTAATGTGAGAAGAATAGCACGCAAGCTTGCAGAAGGCTGGATGGTGGAAAAGAAAGGCAAAGAGGCAAACCTTCAAAAGAGCGACAAGGAGGCCAGACAGGATGGGGACCGCCTTTCCGGGTTGGGCCAAAGTCCCACCAAAGACTCGCCTGGTTCTCTCTGCCCCCTGCTCTGATCCTGACAAGGCGCCATGGAATGCAACTGGCAGGCCTTCTTGGGAAAGCGCTGGGGTGCGGCCGGAAGATGCTCCGTGATCCTGCACCCACCCTCCCTGGTTGCCCAGCACCAGCCCATCTAGGTCCCCCAGAGCCCAGCGGCCCCCAGCAGCGCCCCTGCGGCCGGCAACGTGGCCTGGCATCGCGGAGACGTGCCCGTGCTTTTCATTGGCTTTATCTCCCGGCAATGCTTCCTGCATTCAGCAGCTTTCGATACCATCGACCATGGTATCCTCTTGGAGAGGCTGGCGGGACACAGAAACATAGAAACAGAGCCTGCTGGGCCATCTAGTCTGACCTCCGGCACCAGCCAGCTCCGCTCACGACATGCCCACCATGTGCATGTCCAGCCTGTCTTTGAACACCCTCACCGATGGGGCCTCAACGACCTCCCGTGGAAGCCCATTCCGCGCCCTCGGGGTCCTGACTGCCAGGAAGTGCTTCCTGGCATCCAAATGGAGCCTGGGCTCCCTGAGCTTGGCTCCGTTGGAGCTCGTCCTGCCTTCCTCTGCAGGGGAGAACAGGTCTCTGCCCTCCTCCGTGTGACACCCCCTCACATACCTGTATGTCGCCAACATATCCCCTCTGAGTCTCCTCTTCTCCAAGCTGAAGAGACCTGGGAGTAGGAGGCACTGGCTGGCACTGGTTCCGCTCCTGTCTCAACGGCCGACTCCAGAAGGTGGTGCTGGGAAACGATGGCTCTGCGCCATGGCAGCGATGCCACAGTCCCACAGGGGTCCGTCTTGTCCCCCTTGCTATTCGACATCTCCATGAAACCGCTGACAGAGGTAATCCAGAGGTGTGGGCTGCGGAGTCATCAGTAGGCGGATGGCACCCAGCTCTACCTCTCGTTCTCAACCGATCCAGGTGAGGCAGTGGCTGTACTGAACCGGAGCCTGGCCGAGGTGATGGGCTGGATGAGGGCTTGGGGGTGGGGGACCTGACCCTAGTCTTGAATGGGGTTGCACTCCCTCTGAAGGACAGGGTCCGCAGCCTGGGAGTGCTCCTCGACCCGGAGCTGACCTTGGTAGCCCGATGTCAGCAGTGGCGAGGAGCGCTTTCCTCCAGCTTCAGCTGATCCATCAGCTGCGTCCCTACCTAGAGAATGACTGCCTGGCGACAGTGACACACGCGTTGGTGACTTCCCGGTCAGACTTCTGTAACGTGCTCTACGTGGGGCTGCCCTTGAAGACGGTCCAGATACTTCAATTGGTGCAAAACAGAGCTGCCAGGCTGCTGACGGGGACTGGGCATTGTTCTCATATAACCCCAGTTCTCCGTCAGCTGCACTGGCTCCCCATTGAAGTCCGGGCCCAATTCAAGGTGTTGGTTATCACCCATAAAGCCCTCAACGGCTTGGGACCTGGTTATCTAAAGGAGCGCTTGCGTCCTTATCTGCCCTCCCGCCCCCTGAGATCGGCGGCAGAGGCCCTTCTCCGGGAACCCTCCGTGAAGGATATTAGGAGGGTGAGTACCCGGAGGAGGGCCTTCTCTGCGGTGGCGCCCAACCTATGCGATGCGCTCCCCAGAGAGGTCCGTTTGGCGCCGTTAATATTTGTTTTTCAGCTGCAGGCCAAGACCTTTTTATTTAAAAGTTATTTTAATTGTTAATTGTTGACTATTTATTGGGTTTTTATGTTGTGCCGAGATGTCTCCGGATTTTTAAGGTTAATTGTGTGTTAAGGGTGACTGACCAAAAGCAGAAGGTAGCCATTAGCGGGGAATCGTCGGGATGGCAGCCAGTGACAAGCGGGGTTCCCCAGGCTCTGTCCTGGGGCCAATCCTGTTTAAACTTTTCATTAATGACATGGAAGAAGGGGTGAACAGTGATCAAATTCGCAGACGACACTAAAACTGGAGCAGTGGCCACAACTGAGGAGCAGGTACTCCAGATCCAAAAGGATCTGGACAGACTATGGAAGTGGGCAGGAGACAACAGGATGGCGTTCAATGGATAAGTGCAAGGTCTTCACTTGGGGCATAGGAATGGGTGTCATAAGTACAGGTTAGGGGACAAGTGGCTGGAGAGCAGCACTTGCGAAAGGGACCTCGGGGTGCTGGTCGACTGCAGGCTGAACATGAGCCAGCAGTGTGATGCGGTGGTCAAGAGGGCGAATGCCACCCTTGGTTGCATAGCCAGAAGTGTGGCTTCTAGGTCGAGAGAGGTATTACTACCACTCTACACGACTCTGGTGCGCCCGCAACTGGAATACTGTGTTCAGTTTTGGGCCCCTCATTACAGAAAGGATATAGCCAGGTTGGAGTCAGCGAAGTGCAGGGCCACAAGGATGGTGGCTGGTTCGCAGGGGATGCCGAATGAAGCGAGACTGAGGGAACTGGGTCTCTTGTGCCTGGAGAAGAGGAGACTCAGAGGGGATATGTTGGCGACATACAGGTATGTGAGGGGGTGTCACATGGAGATGGGGAGAGGCCTGTTCTCCCCTGCAGAGCAAGGCAGGACGCGCTCCCATGGAGCCAAGCTCAGGGAGCCAAGGTTCAATTTGGATGCCAGGAAGCACTTCCTGACAGTCAGGACCCCGAGGGTGTGGAATGGGCTTCCACGAGAGGTCGTTGAGGCCCCATCGGTGAGGGTGTTCAAAGACAGGCTGGACATGCACATGGTGGGCATGTCGTGAGCGGAGCCGGCTGGTGCCGGAGGTCAGACTAGATGGCCCGGGAGGCGCCTTCTGTCTCACTCTGTTTCTATGTTTCTATGTCTTTCGCTTTTCCCAAACCGACATCAAAGGATTTCTAACATAAGGATTTGAGAAACAGCCATGTGTTGCCCAATCGTTAGATTTTTATTTCCCCTTTCCTGCCTTTTACTCCTGTACCAGTAGAATGAATTATCAGCAGCCATGGGCAGTGCATCTTGGCTTTATTGAGTTATTGCATCGATACTCTGAGTTGTTGTGATGTTATTGTGGGTGGTTGGTTGGTTGGTTGGTTGGTTTGTGGTTGGTTGGTTGGTTGGTTTGTGGTTGGTTGGTTGGTTGGTTAGCTGGTAGATTTATTGTATTTTTGATTCGGTGACCTGCCCAGGAGCTTTGGGGCAGATGGGTGGTGTGGAAATATGTCACAGAAGTAGATGGCTCATGATCTGAGTGCCCCTAACAGGGCGATGGCGCTGTGGCCCCCAGTCGCCAGCTGCTGCTCCCACTCCCGATATCGCTGTTTTCCTGGGGCTTGGCTCTTGGGGAAGCCCCCATCCAGCCGGGGCACTGGTAGCAAAGCCCCGTCTTCCCTCCGTGGCGTTTCGGAGGAGGGGGGCCTCCCACTGGGCTCCTTCCGCCAAGCCCCGGGCTTGGACCTCTAGCGTCTCGCCTCAGAGAGTGACTGTATGGAGCTGCCCCGCAGCCTGGAGGCGAGGTAGCTCTGGATGAGGCGAGGGTTCATGCGGTATCCGTCGTTCCGGAAGATCTGCCGGAGGGCATGGTTGGCAGCGCTGGCCACGGCGGGGTCAGGGTCGCCCTGAAGCTCCTGGAGAGCTGCAAGAGGAAGCAGCGTTCGATCGAGGTGAGCCGCCCTGCGGCGTGGCTCTGGGGCAACCAAGAGATGCTTTGGGAAGGAAGTTCCTCTTTGTTGCCTTAGCTGCGTTTCTCAGTGGCTCACAGAGACGCACAACTAACCACAAAATACTGTGCATGTTGTTGTGAGCGCAAAACAGAGCTGCGTAGGCAGCCTTGGGTGGGATATAAATGCAATGTGATAACGGTACCAGTAACACTACGAGGGGTCTTCAAACAGTTTCTGCACTTTTTATATTTTGAATTTCATAAATACATATTGTATATTTTTTGCTGAAAGGCTTAAAAGTTGGCATGACCTGGGAAAATGCATCACAAAGGAGGTGACTATGTAGAAAAGTGACGCGATGCTTCTTGGAATTCTAAATAAACAGAGCTTTAAAAAGGAGGAAACTTTTTCAAGACCCTCGTAATAATCATACACCAATTTGGCCTGAACGGACACACGGGCAGCAGACAGACACTCCTGTGCTCTCCGAGGCTGCTTCATGCCTGGGAGTTGGAGGAGAAAGTGCCTGCAGGATGGCGCTGGTCCGGAGCCCGGTGCCAGGCAGGATCGGGCTCCTTGCCCTGGCCAGCAGGAGCGCTGCGAGGCCTCGGGCAGGAGGTGCTGGCCTTCACTCGCTGCGCAGTCCTCCTCCTCAGCCAGAGACGCCAGGCGAGGCTCCGTCCGTGGGACCCTCCCCGCTGCGGCCAGCAGCTCCTACCAAGCCTACCTTGGCCTCCGGCCCCGAGGCCAGGGGCCTCTAGAGGCAAGGCCCCGGGGTACCCGTGATCTGCTGCTGCAGGGCTGTGCCCCCGAGGTGCCCGCGTGTGGGCCGCATCCTCAGAGGAAGGAGCTGCAGAGCAGGCTGGGATCCCGCAAGGCCACTGGCCCGCGTCCGCGGAGGGCCCCGCAGGAAACGCCGAGCACGGGGCCTGTCCCTTCCCCGTCCCGCCCGGCTCCATCTGGGGGCAAGTGCGGGTCCTGCCTTTCCCCACAGACTCCAGGCATGCGCTGCCTTCCCCCAAGAGTGGCCTGTGGCCAGCGCATCCTCCTTGCCAAGCCGCCGACAAGAAGAAGTGGGACGTTGCGATCGGGGAGGGGAAGGTGACACTGGGCTCTGGGGGCCAGGAAGGCGAGATGCATGTGGGAGAAGCAGGCGAGGCTCCTCCCCGGATTCATGGCTACGGCTGGGAGACCTCCTGCGGAGAAAGGGGCAGCTTCCATCCGACAGGACCTGCCTGCTTACCCACAAACGTGACTTCAAGCTGCCTGGAGGTCACCGCGTCTGGCGTCATCCTCGGTGCGTTGCATGCTGGGCAAACCAGAAGAACAATTCAGACCGCAGCTCTGGGACTGGGTGCTTTGTCCAGCTGAAAATGTTCCCCAGCTGACGTGTGAGGCCTGGCAGGAGCAGCTCGGCGATGCTGGATGCGTGTGGAAGGGGCCTGGGCCGGGTCGGGTCAGGGGGGCGGTTCCCGAGGCTTCCGGGTCAGGGAAGGGAGGGAGGCAGCAGCCCCGGGCAGCCAGGAAGAGGGGCGGCCTCCCCACGTCGCGCACCCCAGCCAGCAAGGAGAGGGGACTTTGGCCAACGTTGGGAAGTGCGTGTCACCATGGGTGGCCTTCCTGCATCGCCCCCCACCCCAGGTGCTCAGTCGACCTCCCTGGCACCCCCTTTTCCTGGGGTCCCGCTTTTTGCTACCTATCAGCAGTGCTGCGGCTTGCCGGTAGTTGGGCATGTTGCTCCTCAGGTAGTCGGCCATCTGGGCGAGCATTCCTGACAGCTTGGACTTGTATCTCCATAACTAGGGAAACAGGAAGATGCTCTGCAAACATTCCCCCTTTCCAGAAAATTCCAAGTCCCCGTGGGAGCCCCAGTTGGGTACATGGGGTGTGAGACCCCAAAGACACGTGTGGGCAGGGTGAAAGGGGTCCGTTTTTTGTCCTGCAAAATTTTGCCTGGACTCTTGCCGAATTCTGGACAAAGTGAAAACTCGGGGAGGGGAACGAGGCGGAGACGAGGTGGCAAGCAGAGCTCGGGCCCCGCGCCTTGTGCCCCCTCGCAGAAGGAAGCTGCCCGAGTCCTCCGCGGGCCTCGTCAGTCCGACCACGTCATAGGGCAGGCGGTTGAGGCAAGACGTCAAAGCCTCTGTCGCAGCCTGACTCACGGTGTGCTTGCAGATGTGGAGGTAGGTGTTGTAGAGCTTGCCGGATGATGGGCACTCGAAGAGGTCACTAGGAATGTCCGTCCATCTCATGAAGGTGGCACAGTCATAAAGGGCACCCAGAGCAGCCTAGCGAGGAGCGCAAGAGACAAGGTGAAGCCTCCTGCTCACGGCACGTTGGATTTGGCCGACCGGAAGGTGCCACGGCCTCCCAGCGCTGCTGCCGCAGACTAGCAGGCTCCCTCCGGAAGCCTCTAGCCGCTCCACGGAAAAGCTCCGAGGACCTGGAGGGGGTCCCTGTCAGCCACAAGGGTGGTCTGGATCTCCTCACCAAGTCCCAGAAACCTCTGCACCTTCCCGCACAGCAAGCAAGCCCCCCGAGCAGCTGCTGGGGAAGCGAGGCCCCGACTCACCTCACGGCTCCCAGGATCCGACAGCTGGAGGAGGAGGGGAACGAGGCCTCCCAGCACGTCCTCCATCACAGCGTTCCTCCTGGGTTCCTTGACCCCGACAGCAGCATCCCGAAAAGAGAAACGGAGGCCCGCCTCACGTCATCTTCGTCCTGACAGGATGGGGAGAGCGGGAAGGAGCCGTGTCACCCGGGCCCACGGCTTGTGCCAGGCGGGCCGGGCGTTCGGGTTGAGACGTGACTGAGCAGATCGAGTGGCCCAGTTTGGACGCTGCAACCAAACCTGCTCCTTCTCTTCTTAAGCCCAGGCTGCTGAGAGCAAACAAGGTGTGGCGCAGGAGGGAATGGCTGGCCAACCAGGCATGGCTCGTTTCCGGTCGTGT